>JAJOZX010001107.1:852500-1005771 GCA_023014485.1 Bathynomus jamesi | reverse complement strand
TATATATATGATAGATATATATACAGTATATATATATATATATACAGTATATATATATATATATATATATATATATATATATATATATATATATATATATACATTATAATATATATATATTATATTATATATATATGCTGTATATATATATATATATATATATATATACAGTATATATATATATATTATATATATACAGGGTGTCCCGTAAGTCTGGACCCATAGGGGAAAAATAATAAAATACAAAATAGTCCAAAAATTTATTACATAATCTGTTCAAAGGTCCGCCGTGTGTCGCACACATAGTTGAAGACGCAATCTCCACTGCGACAGCACTTTCTGAATCACAGTCGCAGAAATTTCTTGACACGCCTCCACAATGCGTGCTTTAAGGTGAAAATGTTCTGAAGTTTGACCTCGTACACTTTGGCTTTCAAGTGGCCCCACAAATAAAACATAATAAAAATAATAATAATAAAATAATATAAACATAATAAAAAAAAATATATTATAAATCCCTATGGGTCCAGACTTACGGGACACCCTGTATATATGTGTATATATATATATATATATATATATATATATATATATATATATATATGTTATATATATATATATATATATACTGTATATCTTACGGTTTTTTGCGAAATCGGTCTTTTTGCAAATTCTCCGGTCAATTTGTGAAGAAACCAAAACAATAGTAATTTTACAAAATGATCTTAAATGTTTGATAATTTGCAAAAACATACAAAAATGGGTCAATTTGCAAAATCACCAATAATCTTGTCGGTGTATTTGCAAAATCTCTTGGTCTAATACTGTAGAACCTTCTAGCTCCTAACCTAACCTAACTTAACCAAACCTAACCAACAGTGTTATTGTGGTTAGGTTAGGTTAGGAGCTAGAAGGTTCTACAGTATTAGAACAAGAGGTTTTGCAAATACACCGACAAGATTATTGGTGATTTTGCAAATTGACCCATTTTTGTGTGTTTTTGCAAAATTATCAAACATTTAAGGTCATTTTGTAAAATTACTATTGTTTTGGTTTCTTTGCAAACTGATCGGAGAATTTGCAAAAAGACCGATTTCGCAAAAAACCGTAACATATATATATATATATATATACTGTACACGTACATATACATACATACATATATATATATATATATATATATATATATATATATATATATATAGTGATCCCAAATCCACGATGGTGCCATTTCAAGTCAGAATAAGAATATAAAATATAATTGAACAAAAACCCACAATGTAAAATTATGTATAAATATTAGGACCTTAATTAGACCTTAATATTAAGACCTGATTAGACTGATTAGAAAACGTGTCACGGAACCCTTGTTAAGCATTCGTGGAACCCCAAGGTTCCGCGGAACACAGTTTGGGAACCACTGCCTTAGAATATCACAGTCATCTGAAAGACTATCCGTTAGTATGTGGACAAGATACTTAGTTTCGGTTACTTCTGACAGCACCATACCATTCAATTGAAATTCAAGAAATTTTATATACTTGTAGGCCTTGGTCCTCATAATCCTAACATGACTTTTATCAGGATTATATTTTATGTCGTTATCCTTCCACACACTTCGAAAGTGTGCTGAGCCCTTTTACAGATGGAGAAATAAGAACTAGATCATCTGCATACATCAGATGATTAACAATCATTGTACCAATATAGCAGCCTATTTTACAGGTGTTCAGCACAACAGATAGATTATCCATATAAACTTTGAATAAGTAGGGGGATAGTATCCCTCCCTGCCTGACACCATTGGTCACAGAGAATGGCTCTGAATTAACCCCATCTCATCTTACAATCTGGTAATTATACCAGAATATTAATATAGAGACCAAGTAACCAGGTACATTGCGATTTACAAGTTTCATGAATAATTTGTCATGATTAACACGATCAAATGCTTTAAAGGCATCCAGGAAACACAAAAATACATTAGCATCTAGAGTTTGGTATTTACAGACCATTTCCTTCAAGGCATCTTTACTGTTGATTTTACCCTTTTTACCTTTTATTACTGGCACCAAAACAACGGATAACATTGTATCCGGAAAAACACCATGGATAAGTAAGCTAACAGAGGCACTAATCTGTCACTACTAAATTTCAGATGCTCAGCAGAAATACCATCAATACCACATGATTTGTTACGATCTAAACATTTTATAGCTTGTTTAGTCTCAAATACACTAACTCTTATATCTGGACTATAGGTAGCATCACAATTAACATTATTGTTCTTATATACAGAGTTGAATAACTCACTGTCGTGTTCCTTCCATAATTTGACTATATTCTCAGTCCCAGTTACATTTTCAATATTAGCAGGGAGAGACATTGCACATTCATTGTTTTTAATTCTTCCCAAAAGTTTCTTGGATTCTTACTTTCTGCTTAACTCATCTTCATGAGTTTTTTTATATACCTTAATGCATACTTGACCCTGGCATTAGCCCTCTGTTTTTGTTGTAATACAGGGCCTTGCCTTGGCTTCCCTTGTTCACACCACATTAAAAAAGCATCTCTGGATGCATTATGAAATTCAGCCACATAATTGCTCCAGCCAGGTCTAAATGTATAATTTTTCTCCTGAAGATATTTAAGTCTAGGCTAGCATTATTGAGAGAGGAAACAATTTGTTCATACACGTCTTTAAATGCCAAAATGTGTGTTTGAATTCTAGTTTACATCCTGACAAGCTAGAGTATCATTAGGGATAAATATATTACTTAGCAATACATCAGACTTATTACAATACTGTTGTTTGTCCTCATCATCAACTTTGGACCAGTCTAACTTCGCTTTACGTGTATCATTTACCTATGATAGCATTGGAATACAATTAATCTCAAACTTTATTAATGGAGGCATGTAGTCAGAACTAGCAGAGGAGTACAAAACTGCCTGATTTGCATCAGGTGTACAAATACAGTGATCCAACCATGAGGTGGTGTGCCAACTATCACTAACATAAGTAAAGCTATCACCAGGAAGACTACACATGGATGAAAGGGTTTTAAGTGGTTGCTAAACAAAGAATTATCATTAAGCACATCAGCATTAAAGTCACCAATAATAGCTACACATGTAGGCTGACCATACGTACCGTTTTGAACGGGACAGTACCGTTTGTTTTATATTTCCTGGCCATCCCGTCGTTTTAATAAATATGTCAATTTTGTCCCGTTTATGTACTTACTTTTTCGTGAATACAGAATATTACATAACCCCCGTCCCTTTTTTGCCATCCCAATGTCCCGTTTTTGTCTCAAGGAAATATGGTCAGCCTATACACATGTCATATCCAACTCGTCAATAATACTGCTGACCTGCCCCAATTTAATGAGGTAATCATCTTCATTATCAACTGCCTGAAAAGGCATATAGATACATAGAATTACAAACTTTTTATTGTCTACACAAATTTCTATTCCAGTTAGCCAATTCAAACCAAGTTTTAATTCACTAATATATTTCCCATACCCCAACCTTCATAGAATAGCTACCCCACCAGGTGGGTGGCCTGCAAGGAAACCATCTTGTTCATCTCTGGTTGCCTCCCCTATCCCATGAAAGTTACTGGACAGGCTATTCAGGTCCTTTAAGTCCTGTTTCCATAGCCATGTTTCCTGCAGACAGAGAATATCAGCATCCTCTAACAGCTTATCAATTATGATCCGCCTGCGTTTGCTGTTATTTCTAAGCTTAGGCCTCTACAGTCATAAGAGATTACCTTGAATGTTGCAATTAGGAAGATGCAGTAGTTCTACCAGCCATCTCTACATGTTGAATTCCACTTATACCAGGCACAGCAGTTACAGTACTAGACCCAACTGGATTTTTCTCCACAGTACGACGCATGACGTCTCCATAATTACCCTCTCCAGCACTTGCGAGGGGCTGCAGGTGTTTTTCTTCCCTTCTTCCCATAGAATCGCCGTACATATACCAGTTCCGGCCATACTGCTGGATCCATAAATACCCCTGGATCATCACAGACTGCTGTAACTTGAAAGGAACCGTACGTAGTCCATCTGGAGTCAATTTTCCTACATGTAACCTGAAGGTTCACTTTATCTCCCACAAATGCCTGCAGCTCCTCGGCCGTAAGATCAGGTCGACATCTCCAGACGAAAATGTTTGCGGTCTTCGTTGGTACAGCCATCATACGATCTGTTTTGGCAGCCCCTACGATACTCCGCCGTTCTTTGCCAGCCTTTGCCACAGGCTGACTCCCTCTAGCCGGTGCACGAGTGGGACCATACCCCCCTCGAGGGACCACCACCATTAGCTACTGCAGTGGTTGCAGTTCTCGGAGGGGTCGCTCGCTTCCGGCGCCTCCTTACCACCATTGTCCAAGATGCCTCCTCCTCATGACCCCCCGACTGCATTCCCAGCATCCCGATTCACCAAGACCCCTTATAAATGTAGTGCTTATTATGTAGGCACTAGTTTTAGAACAAGTGTTGTAAATGGTTCCCAAATTGGCAGTAACGAATGCTTACAGATGTAATGTTAATATACAAATTGATTAATAATAAATGGCACCGAAAGTACAGTATTGTGGTGGAGATTTTATCTCGTAATTAATAGCAAATGGTATTGTAAGAAATTTTTAAGTAAATGTCCACGTTTATTTGGGATTTTAAGGAATATTTCTAGTTCAAATTTTTAATACGATATATCATTTTTGTAGTTTTTTTTTAATGCAGGAAGGCAGGGCCAAGGGCGAATCCCCGCCGAAAGGCCCCACCCCCCTATAGAGGCAGTTATTTAGGGAAATTTAAAGTTGAAAGCATTTAATGTTTGTAAAACCTCTCAAAGATTTCAGGGTGGATGTTTCAATTAGGGAGTAGGGAACAAGTGTGCCCCTTGGGAGAAATGTTGGGGAAAACCTAAAAGGGGTGCCAAAAAAGAATTTCATACCCAGAATTGATTTAGTTCAGGAAGGATCACAGGTTTTCTCGGGTCTTTAAGTTTTCGAAGTACAGCTAAACCTAAAAAGTATTCCCCCTTCCCCTTAACACCTGAACCCTCAATTATATTTCAATTAATGTATTAAACTTTAATGAAAGTACCAATATTTTGTTACTGTTTGCGTTGTGTGTCAGTTGAAATTGGACCAAGCATCTTCAAACATTTACATTTCTTGCACGTAAATGATCGAATAAAAAACAACAACAAATAATAATAATATAATTACTACACCGACAGGTGCGTGTACACTTTCATATAAAATACAGGGTGATTCAAAATTTCTGCCTCAAATGAATATTAAAATAAATACCTGTGAAGCAGAAATTATGAATCATGAATCATGAATCACCTTATATACATGTATACTTACTGTATGATGTTGAAGTACTCTCTCAAGTGGTGCGAGGCGCAATCGGCCCAATCCGATTTAAATCCGAGCATAACGATATTGGGGCGGAGTTTTCCCAGCCCGGCAGTGCCCATCATTGCCCGTGCCGCAACGTCCATATGAGGGGCATTGGCCAGGGTATAGAACGCCTTCACCTTCTCCTTCAGTAGCCACTTGTTCGCCGCTGTCTGCTTTCGGAGACGATCGCGATAAGGAAGTTCTTCCTACGAAACGAGACCAGTCTTCACATTATTCGTCTCACTCATTTTAGTGACGTCCATCGTCACGGCTGAACATTGAGCCAGGGCTTTCGAGGCTCGGGTTCGACTCCCACCTTCGACCTCATGGTCAAAGTTTTCTCGCCTATCCATACCACGTGTTTGCTCGGACTCGGGGTCCCTCTCTCGGGAGTTTCCCTTAGAATTCTCCGCGTGCGTTAACGGGTTCCCCATGTCAACCGCTCATCCTATCGTCAAATAATCTTTCTTTACAAAAAGACAAAAATTCTTTTTTAATCCTAAAAATGGAGTCCAATTAACTTTCAACTAAATTTAACTAAAAAATAAACAAAAATTTGAAGAAATTAAATTGACGCCATTTTAGTTCAACTGACTTCGTTCAAACATTCGGCCACGATGAGCAAGGCCATGTTTTTGGTAATGCAGTTGGCCAGGTGGACGAGGGGGGGGGTGTGAAGGGTCCCCGCAGAAGAGGAGGATTTGAGGTCGAAACGTCTTCACGTGGTCGTCAGTTCTGTCCAAAGCGAAGACGGCGGACAGCGCCTGACGATAGTTCTGCGACTGAACGGACGATCCCCAGTTCACGTCTGTCAAGAGAGCGAAACACCTTCAGAATGTTACGAGAGACGTTATTAATCACCCCCAAACATTATCAGCGCCTCCTTCAGGCTCGCAGGGAAGCGAACAATGAAACGCTCTCCAATGAACTGTGATTACTCCAAAACAAGAAAATACTCCCTTCATCACTAAACAAAGTCATCACAAAAAGTGAATGAACAAAAGAAATAACATGTCAACGTTTCAATTAATAACTATCTGTTAAGGTTAAGTCAAGTAATAAAAACAAAAGTCAATTCAATCACTAAAGACGGACTTACCTTTAACGGAGAAGGAATCCCTGAATGAGGACTAACAGAAACTCTGGCGATACCTAAATCTTTGACACCAATTAAAAACTCGACAGTCAAAAACTACCTCAGGGAAAAGTGGGGGTGGAGGAGGGAATGGGTTTTAAAACACCAAAAACAAATGATTGAAGTGTTTACCGTTTTCAACATCAGAGAATAAACCTATTAATTGCGAATCCAAATAGGTAACATCCAATGTCCTATATCCCCAGAAGTCGGGGTTAGAGGTCCCGAGCCAGAGTCAATTAAGTGGGGGTGGCCGACCCGCCTCACCGTGACGTAAGATACAGAAAAGACAACCGTCCAGCCCGAAGCAGCACTGGGGTTCGAACACACGACTCGGAGGACTCTCAGCATTACCGAGTGGCGATCTAACCAATCGAGCCACGGAACGATCTACATCCTAAAATACTTGTAAGAAAGAAACGGATTTCAAAGTTAAATGCTCGCTTCAGTTTTGTAGTTTCATTACTTTGTGATGCTAAATCTAACTGGAGCACTGTAACCGACTTATGGTAGTAAGGTACTGTAACCGACTTCTGGTAGTAAGGTACTGTAAGGTAAGGTACTCTTTTGATTTTTAGGTGTAATCTACTGAAACATGTATCATGTGGGTCTTTTGAAATGAATGGTCAGACTATACCTGTCAAAGACACATGTAAATACTTAGGTCACATAATTACTCACGAGCTGCGAGATGAACTTGATATTGAGAGGCAATGTAAAAAGCTGTATGTATAGGGTAACATGCTAGTAAGGGAATTTGGTACGTGTTCAGAATCAGTTAAAACTTATCTTTTTAGAACTTACTGTACTGCATTGTATACATCCCATCTGTGGTGGAATTATACAAAAACTGCTATGAAAAACTCTCTGTTGCTTATAATAATATTTTTCATGTTATGTAGGGAACCAAAATGGTGCAATGCCAGTTTTATGTTTACTACAGGTAACCTACCTACCAGACAAATGTTAATCCGGAAGAATATATATATATATATATATATGTATATAATTTCATTACTAGGGTCCAAAACAGCTCTTATGTGTTATTGTACGATGTCCTGTCTTCAGATACTGTGTACCTCTCACCTATATGGCATTTGCGAAAAACCTATATAGGGCTATGGGATGATTGCCTGATACCCTCATCCGTTGGAAATTTCCAGCAGATCACAGTGGAGAGTTAACGACAAAAGCCCTACGTTTTTTCGTTAGAGAGTTGTGTATGTAGGTCTTCAAAGGACCTCTTTTATGTTTATTTGCCTTCGGTATTTGCGCTGCTTAATGGTAAAGAAAGGAATTGCCTTACCTTATTATTTCGTTGGGCCTCGCTTCTATTTCGATGTAGGGCCGTGGTACGATGGAGTTACACAATGAGTTGATTTGATGTAACTAATATAGGCAGTCACTATTTAATACCTGAAGGAATAGACCTATCCTTTTTATAGTTATTAGGTTTTATATTAAGAGGATTTCACTCAGAACTTATAGGAAGATAAAGTATATCTTCCTTGCTTAAAGCATCGCTGTAACATAAGCAAGCTCCGAGCGAGCCGCTATAAATATATCTTCGTCTTTTAGTATTTGCCGAATTTGCAAAGTTCGTTGACTCTTCTCTCCACGTAATTTTCATGAATCGGCAGTGGAAAATTTTGAACACGAAATAATAAATTTTTCTTGTGGTTGGGTGGGCCCAATGCCTCCATATTGGGTTCTATGTATGTATGTATGGCAATTATTTTCATTCCCAATAGGCTATGTCGCCAATCCCGAGACAATTTTGTAGATATTTAATTCAGTTAGTTAATAATTTATATTTAATTAAGAAGTAAAGGTACCACATACGATACCATGTTGTAAGCGTGTATAGTTTTTCCATAGCACTCTTGGTTCAGACGACTGCTGGTTTACAATACCTTATTTTTGTAATGTAGCAAAGATTATATATGCATATTAAGTTGTGTTATTATAAGTGGCTATGTTAAAATAATGTTATAAGATGTCTCATGTAATAACAATATACATAAAATTGTCAGATAATTAATCAAACTGTATGCCAGTATGCTAGGTTAAGTGGCTATGTTGGCCTTATATTTGTATTAAGTTCAGTGTATAATATGTAAGATTGTACTTGTATGTTAGGTTAAGTGGCTATGGATTGTGAATGATCCGCAATAAAGAGGTTTTGTTTGTTTTGATTTGTTTTGTAACAGACTTATGGTAGTATCCTTTTTAATTAATGAATAAATACATAAATAAAGTGGAGACAATGTAATGATAAGGTTTTTAACCCCCTTCGCAACATATAAGGTCGTATGACAGAGGGAACCTAACCAAAGCTTTACGTGGAACCCGAACCACGGGTCGTTACATAGTCAGGACGGAGAGGATGGTCTCCCATCCAACTACTATCAGACCCAATGTCACTTAACTTCGCTGATCAACAGGAAGCGGTGTTACGACATTGGGTGCGACGTAACCCTAAGTTGGAGATAATTACGCGTGTAATTACCAGTTCACAAAGTTTTGAAAAGGAAACTTCCGACCAATGCGGGTTTTTTTTCCTAACCGGGTACCACAGGTGCCTACAAGGAGTGGCCAAAAAAACTTACGAAAACGACAAAAAGTTGTAAATGAAAATCAAAAAGTTACTGAAGAAAGGCAAATTTTATGAGAAACAAAACATTTATTACGTCGAAAAGGAAACTGTACGTTCAATCTCAAGTTACGTGCTGTCAAGGGGGGAGGGGGTTGAACTGGATGTTAAACAGTGGGGAAACGATAATGTCCGAGGTGCCACGAAAGAACAGAAGGCACCGGCGTGCCTCGAGTCAGAAAAGGTTGGGAACTACTTGTACAGATTCACTTCTCAAATTGATAATAATTTTAATATTTTAACAATAATAATAATAATAATAATAACAGGTTTAATTTTATTTATAACTTCATCCGATAAGTCTCGCATCAAAAAAAATTATTACTACCTTTATTAAATACTTCCCTACTAATAAGAGTGTGACTACTACTATTAAGTACTTTACTACTACTAGATCTGCCAATATATATACACTCACCAATTTCCTGTTGGCGACGAGGACGCACAGAGTAACGATGATGGCAGCTGTGAGTACTGCCGTCCACCACTCGAAGACACAATCACCACACCGCAGAGGATGCGCCCCAACTAGCTCAGCCACATGTTGTAATACTGCACGCACCACATCATTCGAAAGGCGAACCAGATTACCAGTCATTTGAAAAAGAAAAAAAACTAATAATCCTTCCGAGTACTTTATTTTAACCGCCTTTTCGTGAAGTTGAAGAGAACTTACGATAAAATCGAAGGCAAACCAAAAGGATTTATTTTGTAAAGAAACTTAATTCATGATTTTAACTATAAATTGATGACATCAGTTGGCATCAATGGCCCGAGGTCGTTTCAGGTTTGAAAAACAGGTAGATCACGTGACCTACATCATGTGATAGGCATAAGTTATAAATAATAATGATAGTGCGTTGATTGGTGATAAAGCGTGTTAGGGAGGCAAAGTAAAAATAGGGTTACTCGTTACTCCTTCAGGGATATGGGAAAGAAAATATAAAAGAAACAATTATATTTTCTTTCCCATATCCCTCTGACTTCACCTTAAACCCCCACCTTACCTTAAAGGTAGGTCTCCACCCCGGAGACTTCTGGTATGAGGCGTGGAAACAGGAGAAGTTAATGAGGGCGTACGCAGCCAGAAAGAAGTTGCTGATGATGGACGCAATTGAATTCAGCTCGCCTGAAAATGGAGTTGGGGAAACTGCAACTTATATCATGTTAAAAAGTGATTCTCGACTAAGTACGAGTGGTCAGACTTTGGCTATGGCCCTAAGGGTGTCTACTCTAACGAGGGTATCTTACAGAGATGCCAAATACCGATCTTTGTGCTAAACCTTTATTCACTTAAAAATGTAATATATTCCAAGGCCCGATGAGTGCCACATTCGGCACTCACGAATTGACCTTCAGTGAACACTTTACCGATCACGATAAAAGCAAAGGCGATGAGCAGCGTCAGGGCATAGGCCCTATAGGGTTCGTCCCCTTTGCCGTATCCCTTGCCGAACACATGAATGAAGGGGAAGAGCTTGTCCCTGCACAGCGCTTGAAAAACTTTGGGGGCGGAGACTAATGAAGCGAGGGCAGAGGAAAGAGTAGCAGCGAAACATCCACCGTAAATCACTGGAGCGAACAAGGAGACAAGTTCTAACACCTGAGAACGACGAAATCAAAAGGTAATTCAAACATCGGAACAAGACTCAAAATTCGAACTTTGAATTTTGACTTCCGAAGTCTCATTTTATGATTTAAATTTATTAATTTTAAGTCAGTCTAAAGTTAAGTCAAAATACCAATTGTCTTAAGTAGCGACGTACCGATTAATCGGCATCGGCATCAGCAAATTTAGCCGATTCTCTTACCGATTCTTCGAAATTTTAAAATTTTCATTACAAAACAAAATCTATATTTATAGAAAATTAAACATACAAAAAAACACTATTTATGATCATTTAGATTCATTTCAAAGTGTAATTATATAAAATATTTTACATTCAAGAAAAAGTAAAGCTCAATTTTCTCTAACTAGCTAATCTCTAAATATTATAAACTATCGTAACCTCCTACTCCACATTAAGTTGTACGTTATGATTTATTTGTTAAATCATCTTATCTTATTTTCAGTATTTTAATAATTTTACAAACCCAAATTGTACATCCATTTTTTTTTAATTCAAATTGGCCACTAGGAACTTGAAATTTTAATGAAATTTTTGTTGTTTACATTGTTGAAGAAAGAATATAGCTTCAACATAAGGATAAACAATTACTTTAAAAGTTTAAATATTAGTATTCAATTTATGAGACCAAAATAAAATTATTTTATCATTTTACTGTAATAAAACTATTCAGTCATCTTCAAGGTAATGTGGACAGTTATAATTTATGCTAAGGGAAATGCTTGGATTAGAAAATTTGATGCGTGTACATTAGATGTTAAATTGATTTTGTTCAAAATTTTTTGGACTCCAATGTATACAGCTCATTTGTGGTGGAACTGCAGGATGTATAATATGAGAAAACTGTATGGTGCCTATAATAATATTGTTAGGAGTTTATTAAGAACTCTTAGATTTATAATGGTGCTCCTTCTAGTGCCAGTATGCTGTTTGTAGTCAATAAGGTGCCTAACTGTGCCAGTGTCATACGCAATTTTGTATTTATATTTACCACTAGGCTCGGTGAGTCAGTCACTAAGATAATAGAAGCCATGGTTAGTGGACTGATCTCCGACATATATTTTATAGATCTCAAATCTGAAAGCATCGACGTAGGCGTTGACGTATGTTCATTATTCAGTGTTTCACTAACCTACATAGTCAGTGCTCCAGGCAACTCTCTCTTAATGTTCTATGGACCTCTTGTATAAGGCTTGTACCTATTGAGTCTGAAATAAAGTGTTTGTCGTGTTGTTTGGTTGTTGTATTGTTGTATTTATAATCATTCTAGCTACGGTATATGCGTAACAAATTCTGGTACTGTATATTGTGGAGTGAGCTAAGGATAAACATTTAAACAAATTTGAAACGTAAAAATATGAAAATTGAAAGTTTTCACATTAGATCAGTAAAATTTATGAAGGAAATGGATAATTTTAAAACGGGCAAAGAATCGGCATCGGCTAAATTTTGGAATCGATACGACATTAGTCTCGAGAAAATAAATTTTAAAAAAATCTTAAATTGCAAATACACGGAGATAGGTACAGGGACCTTCCACTAATATTCCTCGCCAGATAGAGATTTTCTTTTCTCTCGTAGTGGCACAACACCGCGAATAATGAACGACTCACTATATCACTTGCTGCATAAACACCTTTCACGGCGGGAGACCAAAATCTAACTAAATAAAAATATAAGTCAGTTTGGCTTTCAAATAATTCGCCCCTAAGATGCGCACGGCATATAAGCTTCCCCCAAAAATGCAAAATGAAATGGTGAATGAAATGTTTATTACGCTACAGAGAGTTTATGATGACGACATTCTAAAAAGGTAAAATGTAGTTCGTCTCAACATTCGATCGACTTCTACTTACGTGATAACTGAAAAGATGAAATCGTACAATTATTAAAATGATCAACATTAGTGATGTAGCGGATGTCATTTTTTTCACATCCGCGGATGCGGATGCAGATGAGGATGTTTGATTTCAGCATCCGCGGATGCGGATGTCTACATTTTCGTTATTTTTTAGGATATATTCGAGATTTGTTGTGTTTAACGTATATAATAAGTTATTATATAGAGAGAGCTGTAGCTATAATGTAGTATAATTGATTAATTGTACAATAATTGCTGTACTTTTCTCTGAACATATAAAATAATATCAAGCATCTAACTAATATAGAAATCAATTAGTGAATTGGTCTGCAAATAAATTCGTTATATTTTATTGAGTTTCAGCCACAATTAGAAACCATAATTGTGTTACCAGGATGCGGGACGTGAACCCAACTCAAATGCACCCCACCGACCTCTTTCCCCAACCTCCTCCACCCTTATAGAAAGAGATCTTTAATTAGCTTGATAACTATTTATATTAAGTTTAAAGTTTTATTAGGCATATTTATAAATGAGTAATTAAAATAAAGTAAACTAAGATGTTCATCGTTTAATGTTCAAACTTAATTATAGGAAGGTTATGCTTAAGGAACATTAATTTTTCTGCCTTTTCTGCTGCCAGTCTGTTTCTCTTTTCATCATATATTAATCAGCACTGTTAAATAATCTCTCGCTTGGTACGTTTGTTGGAGGACAGGCTAAATGTTTCCTCGCAAGTTTACTCAAGTATGGATAGATATTCTGCGTATTTTTCCACCAACTAATAGGATTGTCACATGCAGCCAGGCGTTTTTCTTGGTGATAGCTCTCGATCATTTTTACTACATCTTTTGACATCGCGTAGGTCTCGTCATTGCTGCTTGACTCAAGAAACTGAGAGACAGATTCTGTGATAGATTTGCTTGTTGAAGGTGTTGGTTCTGTCACTGAAACTTTTATTCTTTTGGTGGGTGGCGAAGCGACAGATTCAAGAGATTGAAGCTCTTCAACTGCTTTGCCAAGTGATGATTTAACTCGTTCTAATGTACTAGGTGAAAATAACTTAGCTTTGTAACGTGGATCTAAGTAGGTTGCAAGAGAGTAACTTCATACAAGAACAGCCTCTCGTCTTGTCGCTTGCATCACTTTTGCGCACAATGAACTAGTTCTATTAATATAGTAGAATTTGATAATTTCCGCTTATTAATGACATTTTATCTCAACGGTCCACATCCGCACGACATCCGCAGTCCAAAGTGCGGATGCGGGTGCGAGAAAATGTGAGGATGTTCCGCGGATGCGGATGTGACCTACATCACTAATCAACATACAATACTGATAGCATATATATTTCATCCATTCGAAGCCGTACTGAAAAGACGCGCTAATCAGACCCAATGTTTGATTCTATATATTTTTTGAAAGATATTTGGGGATTCTTTATTGAGATTTCGCGCATTTCCATATAAAATCTTTTTTAGCCACAGCTCTATTTGATATTTTTACGTCGTAAAGTCTCGCGTACTAAATATCTATTTTTTAATTATTAAAATGTCGCTTATAAAGTATACGTGGGCATAACAGTGGTTCGATTTTACTCGTGATGTACAGTATATGTAGAAGAGCAAATAAACGGGAATAGCGTTTGCGAGTTTTGTAATTTAAAGCCATATATCGATAACTTGGAAGGAGTTAAAAAGGGAAATTTTTAGCAAATTTGATGAAAGAAAATTATAAAATTGAAAATAAAGTAATTAAAAAAATGTATACGCGCAAAAAGCTCTTACATTAATTACCAAAAAGGTTTAGAATGTTGGAAGATAATTTGAATCTTTTCCGTTTGACTGCCGCCATTGAAACATAATTAAACTTTTTGTATTTTGTATTTTAACTGAAATGTCTTGATGATACAAAATAAGTTACTTTATAAAAAAGCTTTTCTTAATTTCCCCTTCAAATTTTGTTTCTTATAAACAATTTTAATTACTTTCAAAATCCATGCTTAATTTTTAAGTTTTAATCGTGTACTCAGAAAAATAAGGGGATCACCTGAAGATCAGGGCCTCCAGCCTTCTTTAGTTAGCTTTATAAGGCTAACTAACAAAAATATTACGACCTAACCTAACCAATCGTCAAGGTCGTACAGTTGACCTAACGATTGGTTAGGTTAGGTCGTGATATTTTCGTTAGTTAGCCTTATAAGGCTAAGTAAAGAAGGCTGGGGGCACTCACCTCTTATGTTTCAATGGCGGCAGTCAAACGGAAAAGATCCGATAATTTAAAGGGAATTAAGTTTAATAGTTTCGCGAATTGTGGGGCTAAATTAAGCGATCCTATTAAACTAATTCAATATAACGTACAAAAAAAAAAATGACGCAAATGTAGCTTAAATTGTCGATGAAATATAATCGGAAATAAGTCAACCAATGATAATTTTACTTTGGTTAGGAACGGTGCTAAGCCAAAGCCATCGTCGAATTTCTAGTTGGATTGTCAAAACCAATTTAGTCTATTAAAATCTATCTATAATAAAAATGAAACGGTGTTGTTGGTCTCATCCATTGTTAAACGCGTGAATAGTGAATTTGCTTTGAGAAATTGAGTAGAGAGAATATGCGTAGCATGCGCTAAAAAAGCTAGAATAGAACAGGAGGTAAACATTTTTAAATTAGATACTTCAAATCGACTTTTATTTAAACACGTTCGAGGGAACGATTTGTATTATTTCAGCAATAGGACGGAAGATTTTTTAGCTAAATACCAAAGTTTGACCAAATCTTTGAAAGATAACTCTAATAACGTCCTAATTTTGGGGTTCTTCCGATAATTTAAGAAAGTAATAGATCGTTAAGTAAAGCAACGTACTTCATTACTAAACTAGAAATGATGCGAGTTATAACGGCGGATAGATCTCAAATCTGGAAGCATTGGCGTAGGTGTCCATTATTCATAGTATTTCACTGGCCTACATAGTCAGTGCTCCAGACAACTATCTCTTAACCTTCTGTGGACCACTCGTATAATGTTTGTACCCGTTGAGACTGAAATAAAGTGTTTGTTTATTCAAGACGACACTCGCTTAAACGAAAGAGGTAATGCGCGACTCGGAGGGCTGATTAATAAAAAAAATTAAGTAGGATTTACGTAAAACGTGGGCGAGTTGAAACAGTTCATTCTCGTTTGGGAAATGTATCATAGCTCGTCGGACTCATTAAGTTTAATAAAGTGGGATGAACTGTTAGTAGTAGATAATGTTCTTAGCATGAGAGATAATTTAAAAAATCTATTCGTTAACTTAGACGAGTGGTGTGCAGTGTGCACCTAGGAAACTTAAGAGAACTAAATTCAATGCGCGACTTAAATTGAGGAAGAGAAATATAGGAAAAACAATCGCAGATAGAAATGTACGTTAAGAGGGGTATAAAAGGGACCATGCGCAGCACCACTTTAATACTTATATGGATTTAACCCTTTGACGACCAGTATACGTTTCTTTGAACTTAAAAGTTTGTTTTATTGTTATTTACAATTAGATATTAGTAACTATAGTCACTTAAATGACCCATTTTGGGGTTAATTTTCCGACAGCTAAACGATACCTGTATAAACATGTAGATGTATTTGTAGAAACGTTGCATCATTGTACAATTTATATTATTGTTTCCGTTGGGACAAATATGTCCCGTGGTCCTCAAAGGGTTAAGGTTAAACATTTAATTAGAAGTGCTAAATTTTAAATTAAAGTAGCTCGTGAACCTAAAGAAAATAGAAAACCGTAGAAACTTTTATGATTATATTAGCAATAGAAATCCTTTGAGAAACGATATTGGGTCACTGGGAGACTCGGGTGGTAACTTAATAAATAACTATGAGGGAGACAGCAATGATTAATTATAAATAACTTTTTAAATCAGTTTTTACAGTTGAGAACAGCTACAGCTCTAATTCCGGAAGCTAGCAATATGTCGAGTGCAATAAATGGGGTTCCACTGCTTAATAACATAACTGGAGATATTGCTCACTATATCTATATAGATAAGTTAAAAATTAATTATTCGTCAGCTCCTGACCTTTTTTAACCGAAGCAGTTAAAAGAGTTAAAAAACTAGCCTAGAGTGGATCTTAGTGTCTTTGTTAGCTCTAACTCTATAAACCTTTCCTTCATAAACACCACTCCCATATGGGGGGGTTCAAACTACCCTAAACCTGACAACCGGACGATTGCAATCCTGAATACGACGGTTAGTAGATATCGTAATTCTACGGAGAATTATGGCGCTTCACCCAAATAACGGATGAGCTACGCAGTAATTTTAATCCGTTTCTTAAAAGTAAAATGTCTGTATCGGTAATTCCAACAATGAACTTGAATTAGCTAAAAACCATCATCATTTATTGGAGGTCCGGTGGTGGCGAGTGTCGCCGAGAAACTGATACAATAAGAAAATGGATTCTAGAAAAACAGAAATCATGGGAAACTGATGTAAATGTCAAAATGGCCAGTCTCCCTCATTTTAATATTTAAATATAAAAATTTGTTTCGAGAAAAGAAGTCAAATCCAAATCAATTCATTCTTTGAAGTCACTCTATATACGAGGGAACATTTGGACACGTTTAATATATACATTTTATATATAATTTAAATATTAAACCCGTCCAAATGTGTCCTCGTATAGGTAAAATGTAAATTTTATATTAAATATTAAAAGGAGGGAGACGGGATATTTTTTAGTATTTACAAACATCTTAAAGTATTTCAGAACTCAATATGTACAAAAAGTATTTCATAGTGTGTTCCATATACGTTTAAATAATGGGTACCTAGAACAGTGATTATATAGGCCTATGAAACACTATAATGAATATACAATTTCGTGTGCCAATGCTTCCACATTTGAGATTTAAAAAATATACGAGTTACCAGTCCACTAACCATGGCTTCCACTATATTATTTACCGATTCACCGAGACTAAGTGGTAAATCAATATATAAAAATTGCGTATCAGACTGGCACAATTATGCATATTATTGACTAAAACAACAGATTGGCATTGGCATTATAAGACTTAAGAGGCACCATTAATAAGTCTAAACAGGAGTTCTTAATGACGTAGCTTTTCGACTGATGATTTTTTAGCTTAAATCTAACTTATCTACTTACAATAAAGTAGATAAGAGAACTCTACTTACCACGAATTCTAAAATACTACACACGCAGACCTTTTCCCGTTTATTAATACTGAAGCAGCTCCTCCAATGTTCTTAACTAGTATTCGTCCTGCGTAAAATCGGCGAGCTTACCTGAAAGCTGTTGTGGAGTCCGAATTGACATTCGGTCCCGTTGGCAAGCCAGGAACAATTAAGGAAGGTCCAATCCGCCACTTCCGCCACGTCCCCGGTCGCGTCTCTCGCCACCGTCAGTCCGATGAGAACGATAAACACGATGTACGCGGAACACGTCACCAAAATAGCGAGCAAAGACCCTTTCGGGATGGCCCGACTCGGGTCCTGTCAGGAAGAGAAAGTACTTTGGTTACCATGGAAACAATCCTCTTTCTTCAGCGAATTTAAGGATCGACTTGACACTGATAAGAAACCAAAATTTTACTTGGTTGTACTTCATATTTCGTTCCAAGCGGAAAAGTTGCATACTGGATTGAAGGTTGACCTTTTTAACCCTTTCGTTCACCAATTATGGCATAGGATAAAAAGAAATTTGCCTTTATACGAGGCCCTCCTAGGAGGGAACTTAGGGGCACTTTCAAAATGATACAACTTTAACTGCGTTTTCTGGCGCTTTTTACTTTTGTCGCTTAGCCACTTTTTCCTAGGAGGGGCTCATACGTAGTTACATAAGAATCAATATGGTTTATTTTTCAGCTACACAATTGTGCACCCAGTGAATGAAAGGGTTAATCCGGCGATAAGGTGATAAAAGTGTAGGAAAAAAAATACATGGGGATACCAAACATCTGTGGGGAGGTGGGGGAGGAATTCGTATCGCAACATAGGTTAAAACTTACTTTCAGTCTCCGGATATGTTTGCCCCGGCGAGAATTCCGGTACAAGCTGGGAAGAAAACTGAGAACACCGAATAAGGGTTTTGTTGAATGCCGTCAAACCGGCGAAAATCCGGCCAAAAGTTATCGTAAAAGAGAGTCACTGGAATTGCGTGAAAACTTTTTTGTAAAAAGACGGTTATATACTTTCATAATACACACACAAAAAATGTATATCAAACGTAATTTTAAAATAACTTAACTTTAATGCCATTATTTATCCAGATAAGAAGAACCACTCTCATCTTATCCCTACCTTTCGTTAATGGGGTCTTACATAAAACGCCTCTTCTCACGCCAAAACCTTTCAAGCTCAACTTTCACTATCAATTCTATATTACATCCCATCCCAAATGCGCATTTTAACGAAATATTAGCTTCAAGCCGTCCATCAATTGTGTCTAGTTTATTGGAACAGGATGTGTTTAATAAAGTAAAGCGAGCGAAGAGAAATCCGATTTGAATTATATTAACGCGCGTGAACATGGACGAGTAATATTTATTACATTTACTTTATAACAACTGTATATTCGATAGTAAAAGGTTTATAAGAGGTATTGAAAATGCTTATACCGAATTTAAAGAAAGTTGAAACTAGTTTAAAACAGTTCAAATCGGATTTGTCTCTTCACTCGCGTTACTTTATACGCACCCACTATGTAAATTAACGGTGCGACAAGTGTCCATTTTCAATCTAATGGGAAAGTTACTAGGTTTTTTTTGGCGGGGGTGGGGGGGTATTCGAGTTCGAGTTTAAGATATTACACAAATAAAGAGTATCACATTAACGAAATCAAAATAGAAGGAATATATACATAGAGTCAACCTGGTCTGTGCGAAACGAAGCTAGCTGAAAGATACGAGTGATGTTCGAGGAGAGATGAGGGAAGGAAAGAGGGAAGGAAAGAGGGAAGGAAAGTTAAGCGACATTGGGTGTTGGTTGTAGTTGCATTAACTTTCCACTATTTAATAAGGTTTTTCCTATATTTTAATTTTTTTTTAAATTGTCACACAGAGGTGTCGTCTTATCATAATGACGTCACAGATACTCTATATTCCTCCTAAAGGTGTACAGCTTAAAGGTATTATCGAGGTTATGAGCGCATTTGAGTCTGTATTCTATTTTTCCGGTCCGGAGTTGTACCTAATCGTCACTTACTGTTTAATCCGAGGAACCCTTTGGCGACTTTGTCTTTGTTCATCGGCCCCACAAACGCCCCCACCACAAAATCCATCATCGCCACCACCAGAATGAAGAGCAGAAACAGCTGCGCCTGTACGAGAACAGTTTCAACTTAGTCACGTGATTAACGCGGGAAACCCATCATGTTGTTTCGTCGTATACAAAAGAAATAGATTTAAAAAGCGTGAACTCCACGGCACGGCGGGTTAGAGACTGGACTCGGACTGGGAAGGTCACGAGTTCGATTCCCACCACCTACGTAGTTACGGTTGGTCTGTCTATTACCACCTCCGTGATTACTCGGGTGGGGCTCTCTCCCTCGAGTATAAAGGGGAATTCCTTACCCGCGCCTCCCACGACATCCCACCGATGATACACACTATAAAGAGAAGCACCAGTGTGGTTGAACCCACGATCCTGATGTCGTTCAGGCCCCCGTCCACAATTTTGACCTCGTAGGTCGACAAAAGGTCGATCAGAGACTCGCAGAAGCCTACGATGTACATGGCTGCAGCCACAGCATTTGCGAAAGAGAAGATAAGGCCAATGGCCCCTCCGCATTCGGGGCCCAGGGATCGGCTTATCATGTAATAGGTTCCACCTGAAAACGAGGGGGGGGGAGAGTAAAAAAAAGCTAAAATGCTCGTGCACCTCCGAGCTGTCGTTTCGTCTGCACTTAAACCAAAATAAAAAAAAATGACGGCAAAATGAGCGAAGTTCATGACGTCACAAACTGACGCGTCCGAATTAAGGACATCACGCGAGTGACGTCACAAATGACTTTTAACAAAGATTAAAAAGTAACGATTTCGCATTACATTAATTTTTCTGTGAGAAACTGACGTTAATTGACGTCATCGACTTTGACGTCACTAGAAGTCGTCTCGTTTAAATATAAACCTTCAAAACACCTGAAATATATGAAGTTAAGAAATAACGCTCTTCTCAAGGGAGAAGAGGGGTGGAATGATGAAGGGGAAAATTGCGGGGTGGGGGGATGGTATTCTTACCTCCTTTGATCTGTCCGTTCGTAGAAATGGCAGACATGGAAAGGGCCGTGATGGTGGTCACCACATTAGCCACCAAGACGATCGCCACTGCACCAACTGGAGAAACAGGGACACTCAATTCATTTCGGGAGGGGGGAGGGTAAAGAGGGGATTATACAAACACACGAGCCACCTCAAAGTACATGCTGGAAGGGGGGAAAAGGCAATAAAGTGGAAAATTGGAGCTTAGTGGGGCTCCAACCTCGTAATGTGGTTCCAGAAGGAACCATTGAGGGGACACCCCCAAAAAAATGTTCGTTCAAGCGAGACCAACATTTACGCTGTTCTGTACGGATGATTGGTATAAGAGTGCCGATTCTAAACCCAGGGGATGAGAGTTCGAAACCATTGGGTCGAGAAACGAAAATCAGCCAAAATCGAAGCAACATCCGCGACACTCATCGCTGCATGCAAAGGTAAATATTCCTTCACATTCCCTAAGAGATTTGCGGCCCTCCAAAGAAGAAGTGGCTAAGTGACAAAAGTAAACAAAGGCCAGAAAAGGCGGTAAATTTTTTTTTACAAATTTGAAAGTTGTCATAACTTTTGAGCATATTTTGATAAAACATCTTCAAAAGTTCAACAGTTATGGAAACTTTCAAATTTCGTACAACTTCAACTGTTTTGTGGCCTTTTTTGCTTTTGTCGCTTAGCTACTTCTTCCTAGGAGGGCCTCATTTGTAAGACCATTTTTGCGTGAAAAAAATAGTGTTAAAAAATGTATAATAAAAAGTAAGTGTCGTTATCTATAATCTGTAGAAGTTATTTAGGCCTACAATATCTAATAAAGAGGTACACGTATTAAAATGTCTTCAATTGTCTAAATTTGCAAAAATTGGTAGGCCTAGAGCAGTGGTTCCAGACGTGGGCGCCACCGTGAGAATCTTAAGGGGGCGCTAGGCAGACATGGGCAGTAATGTATTTGAAAATACTTAAATACATGTATTTATAAATACTTTTTGGAGAGTATATTTAGTTACGTATTTAAATACTTTCGGAAAGTATTTAGTATTTGTAAATACCTGTTTTTAAATACATTTAAAATACTTTTTTGTAAATTGTTCAATTTTGCGAGGATGTACATTACCAACTACCCAGTATTTAACTGGTACCACAGAACACAGTAAAACATTTTTCATGGTGCTTGTGCTTCCAGAAAGTTCCAGGCTCAGCAGGCTGGAACTTTCTGGAAGCACTTTGAAAAATGGAACTTCCAGCCTGCTCTAGTGGCGATTGTCACAGACTCACAGCTGCAGTGCGGCAGCCGGCAGTCTATCCCGAAGTATCGTCATATGTGGTTGTGTAAAGTTCAGCGCTAACTGTGCAATTAGCTTTAGCCTACTGATCATATTAGACGAGGACAACATTTGTAACATGGCTGCAGCAAGTGGAAGTGCTGGAAAAGAAGGTGGTAAAATAGAAGTTGATGGTGGAAGTGAAAATAAAAATAGCGAATCACACCTGCACCCACTTTTTGATGGAAAATATTTCCGAATAACTTCCAAAGATGGTAGTAAAGTGAAGACTTTGTCTTCTGTGCCAAAACAATTGCAGCGTCTACTTCTGCGACTTCTCGATTTTATTTGACTCTAAGCTGATGTTAGTGATTTTATGTGCTTTTTGAAAAGTATCTAAATTGTATTTGAAATGAATTTAAATACATTTTAAGAGTAATGTATTTAGTATTTAAATACTTTCTGAAAACCTGAATTTTATTTAGCATTTAATTACTTTTATTTTCAAGTAATGTATTTATTATTTAAATACATCTAAAGTATTTACTGCCCATATCTGGCGCTAGGAAACTGTAAAATTGTTACCTTCTATTAATAAATCACTTATCCTTATTATCTTTATGAGGTGACACCACCAAATATTGATGGACATAAGGTGGCGTCGGTCTAAAAAAGATTGGGAACCACTGGCCTAGAGCATTAAAATAAGAGGGTAACCCAAAACTTTTGTAACCAGTAATAAATAAATAACTATTACAAGTATACTGCACAATGAAAGTGTAGAGTATCCCATGGCTCAATTGGTTAGGGCGCCGCTCGGCAGTACTGAAACTCCTCGAGTCGTGGGTTCGAGCCTTAAGGCTGGGCGGTTGCCTTATATATCTTACGTCACGGCGAGGCGGCGGCGGCGACACGGGCCCAGAATGACGACGTGAACGTTTCCACCAACTAGGTATCAATACAATCCTTAAGAGTAAATGTAAAAACTGACACGTGTCACTTAATTCTGAAAAAATTATGAAATCGGTTTCATAATTAAGAATGTGACAAACCTTTTTTGAAATAGAATTTAATGGTGTCATCACTAATTCACTATAATGTAATGTGGAAAAAAAGTAAGGGTGGAAGCCATTCCCAATTAACGTTACAATCTTGCACTACCTTTCCTTCACTGTGGCACTCTGGCACTGATTGATCGATCGAACGATCGCTCAATCAATCATCCCTCTGACTTTATCGATTAATTAAAACAAAATATAAAGTTGTGTGAAAGCCTTAATATACTAAAGATTGGAGTGTGTTATTGGGGTTTCGGAGTAACTCTCTAACTAACTGCATGCCTCCTCCCTTTAAGGAAAGCACGCAGCACCAGACTTTCTACTTTCTCATTCCTTTTCTGTCCAACTCTCCCTAACGCGAGGGTTAATAGGTATGTTCAATCTTTCATCTACTCAACCAGTCAACTCTGGAACAATCTTCTTCAATCCATCTTCCCCCCTGCCTATGACCTCCAATCTTTCAAACCCAGTGTCTAGGTATCTCAAAAACCTGGGATTTTGGTTTTCTTCTTCTATTGGGTGGGTGGGTGGGCGCTTTTGTGGGCGTTCGCCCTTGGCCCTTCCTTCCTGCACAGAAAAAAAACACTCCCTACCGATCACGCTATCCATGACCTCCCCCCCCCCAAAAAGGGATTCGTTGAAGCGAGACAAAAATTTTACGCAGTTTCGCCGTGTTTCATTGAACTCCCTCGCTTTTATAGAGCGTACGAAGTCTTTCCAACTGCCTAACCATTGACTACTGCACTTAACCGGTGAGGTGTGGTGCAGAAGACCACGTAAAATACCGCCACGTGGTCTCCTAGAGACCTAGACCACACCTCACCGGTTAAGGGTTAAGAGCATTTAAGTACCTGACAATTTGTTGAGAAACTGAAAAGTTGACCACTGCCAATAGGTATATTGGGCAAACATCTAACTGTGTGTGTGTGGTCAACTGGGCATAACTGAGGTCGAATGTGTGATAAGTCACGGATGTAGCGAAGTAATTTTTTTTTTTTTAGGTACGGTAACACTTTTGATACATCAGAAGAAAAGCTACGTCGATCCTGATTAGGTTAAGTTACGCTGCGTTAGGTTAGTTATGGTTTGGTTTGTAGGTTAAGTGACACTGGGTCTGGGTAGTAGTTGGATGGGAAACCGTCCTCCACGTCCAGATTATGACCTTAGACGTTACGAAGGAGGTTAAATAACTCAATAATACTCATGATCCTAGGCTACATTAGCGAATACCTCACTATTTAATGAGAACAGAAAATATCTTTCGAGCCCTCATTCGCGTCCGAAACCCCTACCACGCCCTTCTCGGTTCGATGGATCTAAAATAAAAGTGGGTACCTCGCTTATGTTGGGAGATGCGCAGTGCTGGCATGTGGATATGTCGCAATACGTGAGAGGTAACTAATGGGTACGAGTACTCACCAATGCCCGCTTGCCCAGTGACCCACGAAAGCCTGAGAAACAGCATCACGCCCCAGATATTGAGCAGACACCGTACCAACACCCCTCTCACCCACCCGAATTTGGGGGACCCTTCTTCGGGGGGACGGGGCTCCTCTGCATCGTCGCCCCTGCTCGTCAAGGGCGCGTCGTCCTTGTCATCCTTCGGGAAGAAAGGAAAAAAATACGAAATACTTTCAAACATCCAATACAGGGTGTTCCGAAAGTAATTTCCGGTCCACCAATTTGATAAGGAAGACGTACGTTGATATCCTTATGGAATGCGTCATCACACGTCCGCAAATGATGACAATCACCACATTCACCACTAAGTCGTGTCACCATAACTTTTCGAACACATTCAAATTAATTAGCACACCACGCATCGCTCATAAAACCTAAACCTATATACAGGGTGACCCAAGATAAAGTAGCCCCATTAAGTTTTGTTTAAAGAAATAATGGAGCTAACTTTATCTTGGGCCACCATATATATATATATATTTTTTTTTTGTCGAAGCTATTCATGAGTCCTGCTTTATGTCTTCTAGAGGCGCCAGTGTTTCCCAACCGGGGGCCATGGCACATTTGAAGGGGGCCACAGGAAAATGTTATTTTGTAAAATAGAGTTAAATCTGCATATTACCTACTGAAAATAATGCTTATGGGGGCCACAGGAAAAAATAAGGTTCCTAAGGGGGCCATAAGCCAAAACCGGTTGGGAACCACTGTTAAAATCTAGACTATGGACTTCTTGGTATGAAAGTGTTTATCTACAGCTGCGCTTAACTCCTGTATTAGCCATTCCATTACACGTACTTTTTATTTTTATGAACCAGTTATTACTAATTTTTATTATTTTTCGTTTCTTTACGTGTATTTTTACTATTTCTTTATTATCACGGTCCTTCTTTGTTTTTTCTTAAATTTATCGTTCCATAATTAGTTGTCTCATTGATAACCTTGATGGATAATGTACCTTTTAGTTTTAAGGGAGGAGGACCTGTCTCCCGCTAATAATTATATAATAATTAATTATTATTGTCATTATTTTTGTAGTCTTTGCAGTTTTTATTACTAGTTTCAGTTCGTCTTTCATTTCTCTCTTTTAGTCATCATTTTTTGGGGGGTTTAAATCTATTGTTGTTTGATTTTTACTATCATTTATCACCTATCATGTACAGGGTGGCCCAAAAGGCATCTACCAATATTAACTTACATTTTCTCCGAAATGAATAAATAGAATTCGATGAAAATTTACCGACACACTATATTACTCACGCCATTTGTTTAACATCAGTTTGGGGAGAATGTCATTGGTTTGGACTATCGGAAGCACTATGGAAGCGGCATTGATTGGCCTGCCTATTCCCTGATCTCAACCCGCGTGACTTCCTTTTGTGCTTTTGTGGGGATACCTCAAAGATAGAGTTTACCAGAGCAACTCGAAGACTTTGGAGGAGCTATCATCGATTGAACGTCAAATCGTCGACATTCCGACCGAGGTTCTCCGAAATCGTGGTATCAAATTTTGGGATGAGGTTGCGAAAAATCGTCGAAGTGGAAGGACAGCGTATCGAACACTGTCATATAAATGGCTTGAGATGCTGATTTGAATGGCGTTTGAATTATCTTTGTACTCTCAATAGTTTTGGTGAAATAAAGACAAACTTGGTAGGTACTTTTTGGGCCACCCTGTATTACCTAGTACTA
This sequence comes from Bathynomus jamesi, assembly GCA_023014485.1. Taxonomy (NCBI): domain Eukaryota; kingdom Metazoa; phylum Arthropoda; class Malacostraca; order Isopoda; family Cirolanidae; genus Bathynomus; species Bathynomus jamesi. The sequence continues at coordinate 979,327 of JAJOZX010001107.1, read as the reverse complement.
TTTTGTGAGATTTATATCCTGCCAATAAAGCTTATCATTATTACTATCATTACTATATATATATTAACGAACTTCAGGGATCAAATTACAAATAAAATTCTGAAGTTTTCTAATAAAACAATGATTTCAATTTGTGACGTCACCGGAAAGCAGATTTCAAAAATTACAAACTCAAGTCAACCTTCCAGTTCACTATTCCGTTTCGGGATTACGGTTTGAGTACCAGAGCCGTCATCAGCTGCCGGTAGAATTCCGATACTGGCATACCGGATAGGCCTACGAGTGCGGGCAGGCCCGCCCTCTACCTCACTTGGCCCTAGCACACCCTCAAAATACACGCGAGCACTTTTTCAGTTAAAAAAAAAATTAAGTATTGTAAAAGCGGAAGACTTTCGACCTCGTATTGTTATTTAAGTTATTTAAGGTCGGGTCAGGTCACGGAAGAATAGGGTGAGGTCTCTCTTTGCTGAAGGAAAAAAAGGTGTGACTGATGAGACACGGGTGTAAGGTCGGTTTCCCTCGCGGAAATAACCCAATTAAATTACTCCACTCGAGGACTTCTACGACTCTCGTTAACCGTTTTTGTTCCGTTGCTCACTTAACCCATTAGTGTGACCCATTGGTAGAATTTCCTACCGACAAAATTGTTCGTTATTTTTGCGTCACTTTTTCTTATATTCGCGCGATCTTCGGTATGAGTCATTGATACGAGGCAAACTAAAAGACTGCCTCGTATCAATGACTCGTACCGAAGATGGCGTGAATAGGAGAAAAAGTGACGCAATAATAAACAAATTTGGCGGTAGGAAATTCTACCAATGGCCACTAATGGGTTAAGTGAGCGAGAGAACGGAACAAGTTTCATTATTACGCAAAAACTTCGAAACTAAAGTTGGAGAAAAGTTTATTTCTTGAAATTTCTCTCAGCATATTTCATTATTATTTTTTGTTTTATTACACGTCAATTCGTAAAAGTTACGTGGAGTCAATTAGGCTAATATTTAAAGGGGATTAAAACTTGGGTGAACAAATTTGCTTTCAATAGTATGGAGGAATGACAGAAGTAAATAGCCATCACGATAATTGTCCCCAAGAACAAATGGCAAAGCTCATCAATGAAATGCCAAAAGAGGTGTGTGTGTGTGTGTGTGTGTGTGTGTGTGTGTGTGTGTGTGTGTGTTACATAATGGAAAGGGGAAAGCAACACGATTCTAAATATATTAATTCAATAAATCTATTATTATTTATTGACTTTTATTATCAAATCAAAAACTGAAAAAAGCCAACGTGTCTATTTACTTTTGTGAACCGTCTGTACACACTACAAGTCCTATAGCGTGTCGTAGGCCGGAAACTAGGCAGGGGTCTTCCTACGGACCTTTTGATTCTAAGCGCTCCACAAAGGAGGTTTCTACGTCAATAATTTAAAATTAAATTTGATTCATAGTCACGTTGCTGTTGGGGAGGGTTGGAATTTTTTTTTGAGGGGGGGGTCACGGGGGAGGGGGCACGGTCTCAAAGGTATTTCGGACTGGAATACGAAAACGCGAAGGTGAGAAGATGTATTTAAAATATTTAAATGTATCTTGAAGCGGAATCGGGTTCCCAAGGTCGATTTATTACTTCATAAAAGGTTCTTGCTTGGAAAGCTGAAGGAAAATCGACGCGCTGAGACTAACCTCGCCCGACCTTGCCTAACGAACTAGAAAGGTGATGGGGGAGAGAGGGGCGGAGATTGAATGGTAGACGTGACGGGCGTGATACGAGCTTAATAAAGACGGAAACCACGCGCTCAATCGGGCCAATCCCGCGTACAGGACAAAATATAAATGTACGAATGGTGTGAATGCGTAGTAGTTTTACAAAAACGTGCCACAAAAATGCGCGTGTGGTTTTGGAATGAATGTTGTGAAGGCGTTCGTAGGAACGCACAGAGAGAGAGGCAAAAGAATAACGCGCCTCTCACTCGATGGGTGACGGGGAAAAAAAAGGCATTTTTGCGAGCGTTCGTCCTTCGCTCTTCCTTCCTGCATAAAAAAAAAAAAAAAACCTTCAGAGATAATCCTTATTTTCGTACGAAACAACAACAACAACAACACCGTGTCAAGAGGGGGCACATGTGGAAATGTAATGATGCGGTTCAACCTCCTTCGCAACATCTAAAAAGGGGACCTACTAAAGCTTTACGTGGGATCCGAACCACCGTTCGCTACATAGTCAGGGAGTGGAGGACGGGCTCCCATCTAACTACTACTACTATCCGACCCAATGTCGCTTAACTTCGCTGATCAACGGGAAACGGTGTAAAAGTGTGCATTCGATTAAAAGGAATTTTCTATATTACTTTTATTGGCTTTCATTAAATTTTATAACCCGCGTTATTCGCTTATTCCTATTCGTTGATGATCACGCGTAGTAGGAGTCAGGGCTGGCAAAAAAAACATTTTCTTAAAAAAAAAAACTTTTTTTTTTTTTTTTCGTTTTTTTTTATGTAAAACCCGAAAAATCTGGGGAAAATGTGGGTTTTTCAAGAGAGAGAATTAAAAAACATTAAAAATACATAAGCAGCTTCGCTTAGCCATGCCTTACGAATCTGAAAATTAAAAGTTACTACTTAGGTTTAATTACAGGGCTCCATTTTTTCTTTTTTTTTTTGCCGACTTGTGTTTGTAACCTGGTATGGATACGTATTACTTCTTCAGTTAGCCAATGATATAAACCATTTTTTTTTTAATCTAACGAGTACCTATTATAAGTTATTATAGCTATGTGGAATATTTGGATTCGTAAGTTCTTTTTATTTAGGGCTTGATCTCACGACTGCGCGGACATATTATTGTATCATAATAAAGACTCGAAATAAAATATTCTATTTTGGTTATCATTTTACTAACTTACCAAAGACTTAAGCTACTTATTTCTTTAATGTTTTTGATCACGCTAGTAGTAGTAGTAGCAGTAGTAGTAGTAGTAGTTCAAATTATTCTGTCTGATTTAGCTAGAGCATTTAAAAGAAAAGATTAAATAGAGGTTTGAAGACTATTTATATTATATACGTACCAATTTCTCTTTTCTACAATAAGATTCTGTCAACAAATCTTAGCATTGCGTCAGAGTCATACCATATTTTCCTGTCATTTTTTGTGGTTTTGAGAAAAACGAAAAAAAGGGTTCTAAATTATTACTTAGACTTAGCAAAATATGAATTTTTGTAAACATCACCCTTATAGTTCAACCTACAAGGACGACGAAATTTGTACCGAAAGATGCGCAATTTTTTTTACATGGCATTAGCAACAAAAACTCAAAAACGTCAAAAAATTACTTAGGAAATTTTGTTTTGACGCTGACGATTGGTGTTACAGTAATGGTTTAGAGCAGTGGTTCCCAACCTGGGGTCCCCGGACCCCTGGGGGTCCGCGAAGGTAGTACTGGGGGTCCGTGAGCTTTCAATATTTCGAGAGGCTCCATTGGAAATCGTACATTTACTCAGGCTAAAATTTCAAGTTTCCTCGCTCTTGGCTGGAATTATTAATACTTTTTTTAATAGGCTGTATTTTAATCGCATACTCACTTATATGTCCTTTATTTGATAGTGAAAAATGAGAAAACGAGTTAATTATTAGTTAATAAAAACAGTTTGTTTGGTAGACGGAATCTTCCAAAAACATGGGGTCCGTGGGAAAAAAATAAAAAGGGTCCTTTGTGGTGAAAAGGTTGGGAACCACTGGTTTAGAGTGTTAATGTTGTGCTTAGAACTGTACGTTGTTAAGATGCGATTGAACTGTAGAGGAATTTTGAAAAAAAAACCCGAGTGGGGAAAATGCTGGGTTTTTCAAGTGGGATTTAAAAAAACCCAGGTGGGGAAAACTGGGTTGGGACCATTAATGCCAACCCACCATGGTACAAGTACGTGATACAGTCATTACATAAAGTAATGAGGGTTGACAAAAGTAGACACCTTTTTTTTTTTAAGTTCATAAAAGTCAATAAATAATAATAGATTTATGGAATGAATATATTTAGAATGGTGATGACTGTTTTCCCTTTTCCATTATGTAAAACACACACACACAAACACCACACACACACCTGGCATTCCACTGATGAACTTTGTCATTTGTTCTTGAGGGCAATAATCGTGGTGTATAATTACTTTTGTCAACTCTTTGTATAATACATTGGTGTACATTTAACAACAGTTGTTGTTGTTGTTTAGCCGATCAGCCCACCCTGATTGAGGAAGCCGGCGGCACGCAGGTAACCGATCGCCCTCTCCGGAGTGAACCAGAGGTTCAGCGCAGTAGTGATGTTGTGGTGTGTTCTAACAATAGTTCACGGCAAATGCGCGATCCCCTTACTTTGTCCGCAGTCGTGAACAAAAAGGAGTAGGGTTTCTCGTTTTCAGGGACAAAATCGGCCATCTTGCAGGGATCCCGGGATTTCCAGGTTTATAAAAAATAATGATAAAGTCTTAAAATGTTTAAGCGTTAAATAAATCTAATTAGTTTTAGTTAATAATAAATATAAATATATTTTAACAAAATACTGGTAAATATAATAAAGGATAGAGCCTACGCCGAGTTTCAAACACTGCAGAAACATAAATACGATATATAGCCTCGGCGGCTATACCTACAATGCTAATTTGCAGCTTTGCACTTCAACAAAAATTATATTATAGCGTAATTTATACGAACGCAACACCTTTTATATACTTCTAACTAAGTTTTAGTAAAAAAAAATATCAACACCAAAAGGTGTGTCACTGAATTGAAAGTAACCGAAATTAAAATCCACTAACACACAAAATGTTCGATTCAGGGAAATCAAATGACTAGCTTTCAGTCAAAGTCAATCATCAAAAAACCCAGTAGTCCAGGCAATTTGTAGTTAGACCTGGGCAAAATTGCTTCAGAAGCTTTCTAAACTGTTTCCAGCTCAGGAACCATTGCCGAATAACATATCCAAAATCCGACAAAATTGGATCCCGGGAACACCCCCAAAAATGAAATTCAAAATGGCGGACTGGATGTTTCCTACGAAAAAAAAATATATATAATTTACGCTTTTATTTATAGAGATACATTTGATGCTTTTTCTTTCAGTTGTAATGTTTTAAATAATTCAACAATATACAACACAACCAGTTATTACGCAAATATAATGTTATATAGCTTTTTACAGATTTTTATAATCAATAATACAACAATTATTTTTTTCCCAGTTTCAAGTTATGTTCATTACAGAAGAAGTGATACCTGGTCACAAACATACAGAAATTAATCCTCTTCATCACTATCATCGGATAGATTACCGGTACTTGGGTTGTTATCGCAACCACTGATTTGGCACTCGCCACAAGCGGCTGAACAGGGCATTCCATTACGCTTGCATCCACATCTTGAAGTAGCACATTTCGTCTTGCAGGAGCAGCGGATCATGTTGAGTAGATAATTTGGAGCTGGTGGCTTGTCGCAGGCTGTAGGGTAGTAGGAATTATTCTTTACATACCAACCCCACTGTTCTGCATCGATCTTCTCTTCTGTAGACTTCCAGATTAGTATTTGAAAGTATGTGCGAAAGCTGTGGTACTTTGTGGACGCATCGGTAGGTGGCAAACGTTCGGGTGTAACAAAAGATTTAGCTGTAGCTACCTTTTCAACTAACATTCGATGACGTAGTGCGTTAGTGGATTCAAGTGTTTTGCAGCCATACAACAGAAGCATTGCCTTTCTTCCAGCGGCTTCAATGTCAGTGTGTTGGCAACAATCAGAACAGAATGTATTTGCAACTGAACGGAGTTCAGCCACCTTCATCAGTGTGTCGAATGCTTTGGCTTTACCGATCGAAAAAATTCTGGATGTGCTATCACAGCCCGTGAAAGCATGCACAAACAGGAGATACTTGCAGATGTCATTGCCTAACAATGATTGAATGCTGAGAATATCATACACAGGATTAGGAGATGGTCCCCGTCTTATATCGCTGCGATAGTACAACTTGAAACCACTGTCCTTGGCATGGTACAGAAGGAGAATCAGCAAGTCGGTGTCTTCCCCTATTACTGTTGTAGTTGCATTTTCTGATGAGGAAACTGCTGCACGAACGATGTCCACATCAGCATCCCCATCTGCGTTGTGAACAGTACACCCGTGCTTCTTCAACATCTCACCTACGAGGGAAATAAATGCTTGATTGTTGTTTTCATTAGCCAAGAAGTGTTCCTTCTGGCCAACAAACTTCATGCTTGGACTGAGATTCACATTTCTGCTTGTCTTGGTGCTGCGTCTTCTGTGGGTCATGTCCTTGATCGTAGGAGAGCTGCTGTAGCCATCAAAAACAATGATTGCTTTTCCATATGTTTTCAGAGTGAAATCGGCATATGAGTTGGCGATGCTGTCATATGTTTCATCTTGACGCCAGGAAACACGATGTAGTAGAGATCCACCATCCAATACGTACTGGTCTGTGCACTGAATTTCTTGAACTTCTTCCATGCGTAAAGTGTCAGTGTATTTGATTATTGCATGAGCTAGCTGAGACTTATCGGGTTTCCTCAAGATACTTCGTGATTCGAACAATGCAGGAGGATATGCACACAGTTCGTAACACATGACATCTTCAAGATTCATGTCTCCGCCAGTGGCAACAGTCATCATTCTCTGAAACAGTAGTGCAGGATCTACTTCTATATCTGAAGCATCAGTGATCACAACGGCAGAAGCAGATCCTAGTGTTTTCACTTTGTCAGATCTTTTGGCAGAATATGTAAAGGCTTGTTTCCCAATCATTTTACGACAATGTTCGTACCGATTGAATGCAATTGATGAACGTTAACTCCAGGATCAGCAGTTAGCCCTGTTACAATGTTGCAGAGACCCGAGGTAGAATGGAATGGGGATAAGGATTCCAGACGTTCAAGTACTTTCTTCATGTCATTACTGTCCCTGATTTGTCTACTTCCCCTCATTTCCTTGTGCTGTTCACTACTTTCCAACAAAACTCTAGTGTATTCCTGCATTGCTAAGTTATAAGTGGAACACAGAGGCATAGAAAAGAGCCACGTTGTCCTTTGGATGTCTGTAAATCCACTTCCGCGTGTCAGTCCGCCTCTGCTTTTCAGGGAACGCATTAGTACTTGTTCTATCACCAGGTCTGTGCCGAGTCCGGCCCATAATCTGTCGCTTCTTCTTACCACAAACTTACTTTCCTGGAACATTTTGTTAACAGCTGGATTTTCAGAAGGCAAACTTAACATTTTCTGCAGGTACAGGTATATCGATTTCAGGTAATTGTGATGTCCGGCTGCTGCAATTATGGGGATGGTCTCCAGCATAGCTTGCAAGTGCAAATCCCACGAGCCGGTTCTGTCTGCTGTTATCAAGGAACGTGCAATGTTGATCATTCGCTGATATTCCAACCAGAGTTGACTTGTTTGCGAAGTAGATTGTAGGTCAGTTTTCTTCGCATCCAAAGTGGTAGCAATCTGAGACAATGCATTCGAAGATTCCACATCCTCAACTGATTGTTTGGCGGTCATAACATCGTCGAGCAGGTCACAAGCTTCCTTATGGAGGTCATGAGGAGTTCCATCTTCATTACGAGGGAAAACGTCTGCGACTAGTAAGGTACTAAGAGCTGCATCTACTATCATATGACCACGTATCGCTCTTGAAACAGCTTTTCCAGACATCATGGGTTGCACGGCATTTGGTCCGTATATTTCTTGAAGTACTTCAGACAATCCTGAACCATTCATAAGAGTACCGACTGCTCCCAAAAGATTCATCAGTGTGTGAAATGATCCCAGCATTAAAACAATGTCCTGCAGGTCTCTCTGTTCATTGATGATTTGGGAAGCTTTCCAGAACAAAGGCTGATCAAAGGTAATAATGCATGGGACTTTTTGATCGCGTGCTATCTTGCTCAAATATAGTAATGTCGAAAATATGCAGGTCATGTCAGTTGGCGACATATCTATGATGGGAAGGAACGTGATCGACGCCACACCTGGATGTGAGACACTTGATCCACCGTGAATTGCCTGCATTGTTCCGGACCAACTTGGACCTGATCTTTCTGCTGAAGATATCTGCCAGAGAAGATTAAGTCGACTTATGGTGGCAGTGGGTACTGGAAGTTCTCGGAATGAGATGTCCCTCAACATGCTTCTCGCGTGTCTATATTCCCTAATGTCAACGGTTGCAATCTTCTTAATGTCATTGTCACCAACATTACGCCTGTGAATAGAAGGGTGGATCTTGATCTTCGGAGTTATTGCGGCAATCATACCATTCCATGAAAGGTATTCTTCCCATCCAAAGTGCAGACATCATGATCGACGTTATCTGCTGCTAGAAGGACTGCAGTGTTTTCATCAACAGTAAAAGAGCCAGACCCACTTGCCAGCGCCGCGTTTCTTTCGAATCTTGTTACTTCTGCATACGACGAACAGTAACCCAGCTGATGGAGAACGTCAATAAGGTACCTTGACCTTGTAGCTGGTTCCTTCTTGGTGCTACTTGTAGTTGCCGGGAAGAATGAAGGATACGAGAGGCAAGCTATCGCTTTGTTGGGTATCTCTTTTAGGGGCCTCTCGTGTCCTCTTCTCTCCCTGTCGTTTGGGGGGTTGGCGTCTTGAAGGAAAAGCCGGTCGTTTTCAGAGTTTATTGAGTTCTTGGTTGGCTGAGGTTATTTTACAGAAGATTTTGTTATTTTATATACAGCTGAATTAATTAATATATATATATATATAAATTTATGTACAATACTTATTTATAAAGATTATATATGATTCTTAAAATTACACAATGATAAAATATATACAATTTGGTACGCGCAAAATTGGTTTGTCGGTAACTAATATAAAAATAATATAAATGCGGAAAATTAACTGCGCGGCCCCACACTACTGCCCACCCCGAGAAGCGGAGCACGTATATCAAAAGTAGAAATATTCGGGTCTTGATTTGAATCGGATCCTTCGTCCAGCTCGCGTTGATCCTCGGTCGGCCTCGTTTCCGGTTGTTGCGTTGTCCTGCGCGCCCGTCCTGAGGTCTGTATTTGCTACCTCCGAGGTGCGTCCTCCATCGTCCTTTTTCCTTGCGTGCTTTTTCTCCGATCCGATGTCGTCCGATTGTGCGCCCGGTACCTGTGTGGGACCTGAAACTATATACGCCGGTTTTAAACGATTAATTGAAATGGCTTCTGATGATCCGTTAGTTTTTTCTATTACGAAGTACTTATCGTGGCGTTCGAGAACACGGAAAGGTCCTTGATATGGTGCCTCGAATGGTTTTCGAACGCGGTCGATGCGTACCCATACGTGGCTTGATTTGTGGAGTTCCGATGGAATGAATGATTTGGGGGCTGAGTGAATGTTTCCTTGAGAGAGTTGGGCGAAATCGATTTGCGTCATTTTCTTGGCTAATTCGGAGATGAATTTTGAATTGGATTTTGACGACGAATTGGCGATCATTGGCCTCGGGCATAATAGGGTGGTTCCGGTGACGGTGGTGAACGGTGAATAACCCGATTCGTTGGGGAGACTGCGTAAACCAAGGAGAACTATGGGTAAAGCGGGGAGCCAATCTTGTTTTCGAGCGATGATTGCTGTCTTGATGGTGCGATGAGATCTTTCAATTATTCCGTTGGTCTGAGGGCGATACGACAAAGTTCTTAGTCGGTGAAATCCGATGAGAGCTGAGAGTTCCCTAAAGAGTTCGGATTCGAATTGGGATCCGCGGTCCGTTATGACTTGCAGTGGTACACCAAATCTTGAAATCCATACATCGAGAAATGCGTGTGCTATTGATGTGGCTGTAGTATCAATCAGAGGATATGCTTCTATCCATCTTGTGGCACGATCGATGCAGGTTAGGAGATATCTATATGGGGAAGGATATGTTTGACCGGGCAAAGTGGTTGGCGGTAAGGGACCGACGATGTCGATATGTACCGTTTCAAATCTTGAACTTGGTAAATCGAAGGGGGTTATTTCTGATTTTGTATGGCGAGAAATTTTTGAGGATTGACATGATTCACAATTTCGGGACCAAGTTCGAATATCCTTATTCATTGAGGGCCAAAAGTATCTTGATTTAATGATACGAAGTGATTGCTTGATGCCTGGATGAGAAATATTATGAAATTGATTGAAGATGGAAGATCGATGCTGCTTGGGAACAAAAGGACGGGGATATGGCGTGGATGTATCGCAATATAAAGTTGTATTTTCTGGAAACGGGAACGGCTTGAGACGTGGGAGAAATTCTTGCGTTTCTTGATCTTTTTGTTGAGATTCCGCGATTGCTGATAAATCGAAAGCGTCGATATGTACTGCGTTTACGTTGCGTGAAAGGCAGTCCGCTACGACGTTTTCGGATCCACAGATATGTATTACATCGCATACGTATTCCGTGATGGCAGACCAATGACGTTGTTGTCGGTCTGTCTTGGCTCGTAAGGGACTCTTGTAGGCAGAAACCATCGGTTTGTGATCCGTGAAGAGTATTACTTGACGACCTTCTAAAAATTGACGGAAATGCAGGACGGCTAGGTATGCTGCGAGTAATTCTCTATCGTATGCGGCGTACGCTTGCTGAGTTGTAGTTAATTTCTTGGAAAAGAAGGCGATGGGAACTGGTGTGCTGTCGATTATTTGATGAAGAACTGCTCCAGCTGCTATTTGTGAGCAGTCCGTAACTAAATGAAGGATTGAGCTTGATGGAAGAGGATGACAAAGCGTAACGGCGTTCCGTAGTGCATCCTTGACATCTTGAAAGGCTTGAATTGCTTCGTCGTTCCACTGTAGACTTTTGCTTTTGACTTGAGTTCTGACGATTTCACTTAAAGGTGAGACTAAATCGGCGTAACGGGGTATCATATGGCGATAGAATCCCGTCATTCCTAGGAATCTTCTGAGGCTTTGGTAATCTTGCGGTTGGGGAATATCTTGAATTTCGGAGACTTTGTTTACAGGAGGACGAATGCCTGCTGGGGAAACTTCATGACCCAGAAATTCAATTTTGGATTGCTGAAATATGCATTTTTCTAAGGAAATTCTTAAATTGTGTTCTTGAAGGATCTTGAATACGCGTTCTAAGTCTTTCAAATGGTCAACTGCGTTATTTGAATGGACTAAAATATCGTCGAGATACACAAATACGCAGTCAACTCCTCTGAAAATTGTATCCATGAAGCGTTGAAATGTTGCAGGGGCGTTTCTTAAACCAAATGGCATGTATAAATACTGAAATAAACCAAATGGAGTTGTTATAGCCGTTTTCTCGATATCTTCTGGGTGGACTGGAATTTGGTGATATGCTCTGACTAGATCGATTTTGCTAAAGCATGATTTTCCGTGCAGAGATGTTGACAGACTTCTTATATGAGGAAGTGGATATCTGTCCGGTTTCGTGACAGCGTTTAGGCTTCTATAATCACCACACGCCCGCCATTCGCCTGGTATCTTCTTCGGAACGAGGTGTAACGGTGAGGCCCATGGTGATTTTGAGGGTTCTATAATTCCATCTTGAAGTAAGTTGTTGAAAGTAGCCTTAGCTGAGGATAATTTATCGGGTGGAAGACGTCGAGGGCTTGCAAACACTGGTGGTGCGCTGCCAGTGTCGATGGTATGCTTGACAGTGTTGGTGGAAACTTTCTGCGGTTGAGCTGGTTTCAGTAGTGAGGAGTACTTGTCAAGCAGGTTCCTGATTTCTTGAGGTAATTTGTCGGTAGGGTTAATATTGATGAGGTGAAGGTCTTTGGATTGCACAGGTTTAGTAGTGGCTTGAAGAGTTGTTGCTCTATCCTTCAAAATGCCATGCTTGCAGTCCACAAGGATGTCATAATGGGATAGAAAATCGGCGCCGAGAAGTGGACTGGAGACTTGGGCGACGACGAATGGCCACCTGAATATTCTTCGTAATTTAGGAATTGATATGTCCAGTGTTACTTCTCCGAATATTTCGAGCGGCTGACCGTTTGCGGTGGAAATCTTTACTGCGGTTGGGTGGAGTTGACAATCATTGACACAAGTTGGTGGTAAAATTGAGATGCTCGCTCCTGTGTCAATGATAAAATTGACCTTCAGACTGGCGATGCGAGCTGCGACTGAGATCAGCGGCAGGCCGGACGTCGCGTTAATCACAGCCTGCTTATCTAGTTTTCCGACGTTTCTCTTGATGGTGAGGAAGATCTTGAATTTGGGCGTGACGAGGGGAGCAGCTTGGCGTCATCTTTATTTGGCCACTTGCACCATGGCCTGCAGGTCCTTGCTTGGGGGCCATAATAAAGGTGCGCGCGGCACACCACCGGCCGCTGATTCTCGCTGAAGGGTTTTAGGCCGATGGGGATATTCGTTCTTGGGCTTGTATTGGCTCGAGTTGACGTTGGCGCCGCGTAGCAGCTTTGTTGAGCGAACGGTATTAACTCATCGGCTAGTTTGCCGAGTTGAGTTAGCGTCAGCTCCTTTTGTGCTGCTACGACGGGCGCTATTGAGGATGGGAGCGCCTGGATGAATTTATGCTTCACCAAATCATCGCTGACGCCCACCTTCAGTGCCGTTTGGTGGATATCTTGAAGGAATTGGGAGGGCTTTCCAGTGAGAGGAGTGTTGGAGATGAGTCGTTCGAAGAGTTCTGGCTTCGTCTTTTCGTAATGACTCACGATTTCTTCTTTTAAATCGGTGTACGACTTGTTGGAGAGAGTTGCTGCTGAAATTCGTGAGACGACTTCGGGGGGTAACGAGGCTAGAACATGGAAAAATTTGGTCTCTTCGGATGTTATTCTGGAAATGTGGAATTGTGCCTCCATGATGGAGAACCATCCTGCGGCCGACGCTTCAGAGAACGTGGGTGGCTTGATGGTGACATGGTGCACTCCTGATTCAACAGATTCCATCTTGCGGGAATGTAATTCGGGTCTGCTGCTGCTTTGGTTCCGACCGGCTACTACGGGTGGGCGGCGAAGAGGCGTGGCTTCGGTTTGTTCCGCCCGGCGACTGAAGGATGCTGCTTCCGCTGGCTGCTTCGGGTCACTCCGGGGTCACCAATTGTAGCTGGTTCCTTCTTGGTGCTACTTGTAGTTGCCGGGAAGAATGAAGGATACGAGAGGCAAGCTATCGCTTTGTTGGGTATCTCTTTTAGGGGCCTCTCGTGTCCTCTTCTCTCCCTGTCGTTTGGGGGGTTGGCGTCTTGAAGGAAAAGCCGGTCGTTTTCAGAGTTTATTGAGTTCTTGGTTGGCTGAGGTTATTTTACAGAAGATTTTGTTATTTTATATACAGCTGAATTAATTAAATATATATACTGGTCAAAAAAAGAAACGCAATTAGCTTGCATATGGTGTAAAATTTAAGTTGTTAGTGGTATTATCACAGTTTCAAGATTATGGTTAAATGTTTGTTCAAATCTTTTAAAGCCACTTAGTGCATGTTTTTAAACCTGACTAATCCCGGCTAAGACGCCATTTTGTTACAAACAATAAACAGAGATTAAATTGAATGTATTCTTTATGAAGGCATGCATTTTTTCTTTGACTTCACAGAATACACACTGCCCGTTGAGAAAACCAAACTTTTTCCCGCGATTGAGGCATGCCACGACTCTCAGAGGTCAACAGAGGTCGTGCCTTGGGCATGTTGGATGCAGGCATGTCTGCTGTCCAAGTTGCACAACGAATGCATGTGCATCCCAGCACAATCTCTAGGCTTGTTAGACGGTACAATGCCACAGGAAGTGTTCAGGACCTGCCAAGACGTGGGCGACCTCGTGTGACGACCCAACGCCAGGATCGCCACATTGTACCGCAGCACCTGCGTCATCGGCAGCGGAATGCTCGTCAGACAGCCAAAGAGACACCTGGTATCCACAACAGAATTAGTGACCAGACCGTCAGAAACCGACTCCGTAATGCAGGACTCCGATCCCGCAGGCCTTACAGAGGTCCTTTTCTCACTGATGCAAGACGGCAACGACGCCTGCAATGGGCCTATCAGCACCGTGACTGGACACAGAATGTGGAACCAAGTCCTCTTTTCTGACGAGTCTCGCTTCAGACTGTCCAATTCTGATGGCCGTGTCAGGGTATACAGACGACCAGGGGAGCGATACTCAGATGCTGCAGTAGTGGAGCATGACAGATGGGGAGGACCAAGTGTCATGGTTTGGGCAGGAATTGCCTTTGCTTCAAGAACTGAGCTGGTGGTTGTTGATGGCGCTCTGACTGCCCAGCGCTACAGGGATGAGATTCTTCACCCACATGTTCTTCCATTCATGAGGCAACATCCAGAATTGGTGCTCCTGCAACAGGACAATGCCAGACCTCATGCAGCTAGGATAGTGCAGGCGTACCTGCAGGGACAACAGGTGCAGACCTTACCATGGCCAGCCTTCAGCCCAGACATGTCACCGATAGAGCACGCATGATGGGATGAACTTGAACGGCGAGTTCGCAGACGTCAGCATCAGCCGCAGAACATCAGGGAACTGACCAATGCAATTATTGAAGAGTGGAGGGCCATCCCTGTTGCTTTCCTGCAGAGACTGTTGAGGTCGATGAGGGCCAGACTCCAAGCCTGCATTGTGGCTAGGGGTGGCCATACGCGTTATTGACTGTTTGTTATGTTAAAGAATCATTTACTATATACTGAGTCCTCATGTTTATAATAAATCTCAAAAATTGCGTTTCTTTTTTGACCAGATAAATTATGTACAATACTTATTTATAAAGATTATATATGATCTTAAAATACACAATGATAAAATATATACAATTTGGTACGCGCAAAATTGGTTTGTCGGTAACTAATATAAAAATAATATAAATGCGGAAAATTAACTGCGCGGCCCCACAACCTAAAGTTGTGGTGTAGTGAACCGACAAACCGATCTGTAGTGGACATAGTAATCCTCTAGGACGGGTTGCTTGCATAATGCTCTGCCCAATTGCACCTATTTTTCTTGAAGCATCCTGTCCCGCAAATGCTTTTGATAATAGCAATTTCAGACTGTTGGGAATGTAATCAAGAGCACTTTCTGCAGTGATGTCATTGAGATGGATACACATCTTTCTAGGCGAGTCGACAGACTTGATATCACTTCTGATTATTTTTGCAGCAGCTTCTACTAGGTAAATCTTCTGTAGCTCTATATCTATATCACATTCTTTCGACTTTTGTGATAATCTATAAGAATTTCATTAGCTGTCTCTCGTAGTGTTACTACATCTGCCTTCCCACTTTCACCTGATATTATGATCTTGTCTCCGTAACGTTCTAAAAGCTTTCTCTTCATGTGCCTGCGTTCGTAGACAGAGCTCTGACTTCCTTGAAGATATTCCTCCATTTTGGAAATTAGGTCTCCAATCAACAGTTGTTCATCATCATTCTCTTCCAGGTAAGCACAGGTCTGAAGGAATGCTTGGTGTTGCTCTTCATTAGTGGTCTCCCTTTCTTCGAATCATGATCGTCGGAGGAGTATGCGCGAGGAATGTTTTTTCCACTTCGAAAATTTACGCTGCAGGTGTGATGGTAGACACAATCTGCAGCAGGAAGATCACGAAGATAATACTCCAGACGGCCTTTTACATTAAACGACCATTCATCGCAGCGGCTTTCACAGCACCTTTTTATGGTTTCGGAGAACTCTGTAGTCTTATTTTGACATGCTCTTGATTTTGGTTTGTGTTTGGAAAAAAAGTCCACAAAGGTATCACAAAACAAACAGTGAGTAGCACTGGAAAATGCTTATTCATGAAAACGAGCACTTTTCCTTGGTATTGCCTCGGCTGCGGTCTGTCGCTTCTTTATTTCAATGGTCTTTTTATCCGTAAACCTTTTCCTACATACAACGTGAACATTTATTCCAGCTGTTGCAACAACATCGCTTCCACGGCTGCGGCTGGATGGCATTTATACCATCTGCTCCTTTTGCGAGATGTGAACCACTTCCTGTCGCTGTCCAATTTCTCCTTACAAACACGCACAATCTTCAGGGGTCTGCATTCTTGAAGGCGGACGCACACCGAGTCAGCCGTACACCGAGTCAGTCTGAAACAGAAAACACAAATTAATAAACTGTGTTGCAGTATTTAAAAGGAGTACATAATAACAGTTTTAAAGAAAATGACAAGCACAAATACGCAGATTTGATAGTGGGGTAGTAGGAATTAAAGAGTTGTATATAATATAAGTTTATAAAGATGTAGCAATGTCCATCTCACATACACTCCATACAGTATATTTTATTTACATTACGTGACGTCATAGTTTAATACTAGCCGCCTAATACAATTTTAGTGTCATATAGGTTAATTTAGAAACGAAAATGTGTTTAAAACATTTTATGATCAAGAAAAACGTCATAACTCTCTCTACAAAGCGAAATTAAAATTTATTGTTTCGTAGGAAACTGCCAGTCGGCCATTTGAATTTCATTTTTGGGGGTGTTCCCGGGGTCCAATTTTGTCGGATTTTGGATATGTTATTCTGCAATGGTCCTGAGCTGGAAACAGTTTAGAAAGCTTCTGAAGCAATTTTGCCCAGGTTGAAGCTATTTTTGCTCTAGATTGCCTGGACTACAGTCATATTACACACGCGCAACATCATACAGGGCATATTATAGGCAGTCTTCGAGTTGTACAACGCACGTGATTCGTGCTATTATAAATTTGTCATCATAGTCTTTGTTTGTATTTTCCAGATACAGTAGCAAATTAACGTAAAACTATTTGAAATAACATTTTTAGAATACTTTGTAAAACCCGAGAAATCCGGGATTTGCCGCGCTCGTCCCCTGGATTTAATTAACCCTAAAGGAACAACCGCTACATATTGGTAACCTTTCAAATACGAGCATTTATAACTTACCCTACAAACAATTCAGGCGTTAAAGAGTTAAGGTTACCATTTTCCGCCCGGGATCCCAATTGAGAAATCCGAAGTAGGACCAATTACTTTCGAAAAGCTTCACGTACTACCCATAATGGGCTTAACGCGCGAGAGTAGCAATGACGAGATGAGGATCATCACTGCTATACACAAAGGAAGAAAGTTCGGTAAAACAAAACTACAGTAACCCATTAGTGTACATTGGTAGAATTTTCTACCGACAAAATTGTTTGTCATTATTGCATCACTTTTTCTCGTATTCACGTGATCTTCGGTACGAGTCATTGATATGACGCGATGATCTTTTAGACTGCGTCATATCAATGACTCGTACCTCAATCTGAAAGATTGCGTCATATCAATCACTCATACCGAAGATCGCGTGAATATAAGAAAAAGTGATGCAATAATGACAAACAATTTTGACGGTAGGAAATTATACCAAACGCCACTAATGGGTTAATTCTTTAAATGTTGCACCAATCATTACAAATGTAAGCTTCCGTGGCTCAGTGAAAACACTGAGGTCGAAGGTTCAAACCCGATGGTGCTCCTAATAACAATAAGGTTACGAAGGTATAATATCTACAATTCCCTTAGGCCGGTCGCACGCAGGATCGTCTCACGACTGACGACTTGGGTCGTGACGACTCGTCAGTCGCAAGACGATCCTGCGTGCGGCCGGCCTTAGTAGCACGAGGTACGTTATATTCATTACGGGTCTACATTCTTTTACATATCGTAACAGAGGTCAAACTTATTCACGAGAATAAAGTTTAGGACAATCATTAATTTCCGGTGCCCACAACCAATAGATCCGGATTATCCGACAATTGGGTAAAATGCTCCATCCGGATCGAGTAAGACTAAAATATATCTCATACTCTCGAAAAACTAATTATTATTATAAATATAAACTTAGAAATTTAAAGAAAGTAATTTTAATTGATGGACGCAATCGGACAATTATTTATTTCAATGCTTACAGTCAACAGCGACTTCGAACATAGTTTGGCTCAGATCCAATTGCTCTCTCTCTCTCTCTCTCTCTCTCTCTCTCTCTCTCTCACTATTTGAGTGTGTAAAGACATTTAGGACCTCAGTCTGCGGAAATTTCTTTCCTATAAAATAGTTAATATCTGGAACCAACTTCCCTCAGAGGTTGTTTCCAGTCAAAGTGTAAATCTGTTAAAAAATAGGCTAGACAAAGTACTGAACACACTCATAGTTTAAGATTAAAACCTCAGAAAACTCTGCAGGAGTTCGCTTGCTCGGTGTCTCTGTGAGCAAGCTAAATATAGAGCTATTTATATATTCTCCACTTTCCTGTAAAATTTCCTTGGCTACTTTTCCAGGGTCAAGGTATTTTCTTCAACCTTTTTCCGTACCTGCCTCTGGCAGGGAGGGAGCGGAGGGTGGGGAGAGAGCCTTCTACTTTTCTATCCAGTTTTCTACTACTGCTAGCATAGTTGAAAGACAAAATTTTCCCTGGCACCCGTTGCCATTGGTACCTCCTCGGTATGGGCCGCAAGGCCTTTTGAGGTACTTCTTTTCCTTGTAACTCTCTCTCTCTCTCTCTAACATCGATTTTTCCTCCATAAAAATAATATCTTCATCCGGATTCCTAAACCGGACTTAAATTTAAACTGGAGATCGATATTCCGATAGAACGAGATCAAACCAGTCCTAAAGAGAGTTTGCGAGTGTTAATCGATACTCCAAAAGGTTAAATTTCACCAACGAACGAATTTAATCTCTTTTAGAACGCGTGACCTCCAATAATTAATTGAAGCGTTTCCTATCCATCAAAAAAAAAAATTTTTTTGTTACATTTTCAAAAACTAAAATAGTTAGCTTAAAAGTGTAAAGAAAACGGAGCAATTTTGACTCCAGAAGAGTTCCAGAGCGGGCACAAAAATTGTACAGTAGATAGCACCAGAAGAGTTCCAGAGCGGGCACAAAAATTGTACAGTAGATAGCACCGCTGTATAAACTTAACAATAATATAATATGCCAATGGCGATCGTGCATCAACCACTCGGTACTGTCACAAAAACTTCGAACCTATGGTTTGATTTTAGGAAAAATATTTACAGCTCTATTTACCGAAGTATCGGTCGGACAAAGGCCCCATGACCCACTTCAGGCGAGCTCCAGAAGAATTGAGAGAGAGAGAGAGAGAGAGAGAGAGAGAGAGAGAGAGGTTAAATTCTCCGTGTCTACACCCATGTGCGCGCAAAGCCATCACACCGCCAGTGATGAAACGCTTCTACGGGAAAAGGGTGGAAGCAGGAATTAAGAACATAAATAAGATTTTCCCGTCACGCGCATCCAGCTACCCAAGAGCAGTGCTGTGCCCACTAACGCTAATTACAGTACCATAAAATTTAGCGCCGCTGACGTTAACGCTATTTCAACAGTTATTGCCGCTAACGCTAATTGTGTCGCTAATTTTTTGTGAAACGACCCCAATTTATACGCGTTCTGTCTTCCGTAATTTACTTACATATATTAGCGCACACCTTCATATAATTGGTTGCTAAGGTACAAAAATGTGACGTTATAGTCGTAAGAAATTAAAACATTTTTATGCAAGAGTCTAATTCCTTTCGTATATATAAATTAATAGAGGAAAAAAACGAACGGAAGAATAAATTCTACACAATTTAAAAGTGGTTTGCAAAAAATTAGCGATCAGCGGTTAGCGATTGACTTTCTCTAAAAATATAGCGCCGCTACCTATTTCGCTAACAATTTTGAAAATTAGCGCCGCTAATACCAGTACTACCCAAGAGTAAGAAGAGAGAGAGAGAGAAATCGTGACGGCAGGAATGCAAGTTCACCTTTACCTAATTCATGCCATGCATTTTATTTATTTTGTTATGAAATTAAGTGTTCCTAGAAAATATTTTCTATTATATTCTTCGACATATTAAAAAGGGAGGCAAGTGTGTGAATGTATTTCCTGTAATTGGATGTCTGTCGTGCGTGTGTCCGGCCAACTCCTTGAATGTCGCAGTGTTTCAATTTGGGTCTTCCGCCAGCAGCAAGTGATATATTTTGAGTCGTTCATAATTCACACTGTTGTGCCACCAAGAGATATATATATATACCTTGGTTGAATGGTTTGTTCTGAGGGAAGCGTAGCTTAGCGAGGAATAGGAGGACGAAAAGATGGTACATGTTTATTTACAGACGTTTCGGAAAAGTTCAATTTCCATCATCAGTGCTAAAAAGTTTAAAAACAAATAGAAATAAATAAGTATAATAAACAAAAACGAACAATAAATTAAAATGGCGCAACAATTAGCGAGAATTAATAGTATGGTTACAATATACAGTGTGTCCGTAAAGTCATGGTGGGATTTTAAATAGCTATATTATTGCAACGAAACATAAGGAGATGAAAAAAAGGCAAATTGAAGAACAACTCTAAAAAGAATAACTATATTTAACTAGTTCGATATGGGCTCCTCTGGTAGCCCTGCAGACATCTAGGCGGTGATGTGTGTCCGTAAAGTCATGGTGGGATTTTAAATAGCTATATTATTGCAACGAAACATGATAATGAGATGAAACAATGCCAAATTAAGAACAACTCTCAAAGTTGTATCTTGTAGTTAGTCTAGGCTAAGCTTAACCTTTATCTCGTAGTTAGTCTAGGCTGTCCACATGCCTATGTTGAACATCAGCGTAATAGCCCGAAAGTTAATGTGTGGTGTGCTCTAGCACGAGATCGAGTGATTGGCCCATTTTTCTTCGCGGAACCCACTGTGACGTCACACAACTACCTCGCTATGTTGGGACATTTGCAGTACCCCAATTTATTGACAATAATGTCATCTTTCAGCAAGATGGTGCTCCTCCGCACTATGCCAACGTTGTTCGAGAATTCCTTAATGAAAAATTTCCACAGAGATGGATAGGAAGAGGAGGATGGAAGCCATGGCCTCCACGCTCTCGGACCTGACACCTTTGGACTTTATTTGTGGGTTACGTCAAGCAAAGCGTGTACAGTGTACCCATTAGGGATATTCATCACTTGCACGAGCGAATCACGGAAGCTATCGCATCCGTCACTCCTGATGTTCTTGGGCGTGTGTGGCTGGAATTGAATCACCGCCTAGATGTCTGCAGGGCTACCAGAGGAGCCCATATCGAACTACGTTAAATAAAGTTATCTTTTAGAGTTGTTCTTCAATTTGCCTTTTTTGCATCTCATTATCATGTTTCGTTGCAAAATATAGCTATTTAAAATCCCACCATGACTTTACGGACACACTGTACTATATTAAATTAGAAGATTAAAAATGAAATGATATAAAGTATAAAATTTATGGACAGTAAGTAAAATATAAAAGGGTTAAAAGGTGAAACAGAATTGAGGGGGTTCTTACCAAATTGTTAACGTAATGAGAGACAAATTGTACACAAGATTGGGAATGGTTGCTTGTGAAAAAATTCCATATTAGAAAGATGGAGCCAGGCGGAGTGACGGTGGATTTCTTTTGAGTTTGAGAGTTTATTTGGCGATGTTTAAATTGAAAGCGGAACTGTAGTCGTTGAGGGTTGGCTGGATACTGAGGATATAAAGGGACTCGAGTGTGCGGAGGTCGATTAGTTGGTTGGCTGAATTAACGATTTTGAAATTGGAGGAAGTAACGGGTGGTTGTGAAGGTGGCAATGATCCCTTATGCTGATTTGGAGGGTTTGTTCAAGGGCTGTGAAGTTCTTGTAAAAATGTGGACCATAAATAACTCAAATAACCTCCATATGCATAGTTTCGATATAGTATCTCTCTACACCAACGTTCCAATTAAAGAAGTCATCGATATCTGTATTAACGGCCTTTTCGCCAACAATCCAAACACAGTTTTGAATCTAACAAAACAAGAATTTACCAAACTGCTTACGCTTGCCGCCTCAGACACCTATTTTTTCTTTAACCAACAATTTTATCAACAAACAGACTCACTAGCTATGGGATCCCCTTAAGTGCCACTTTAGCTAACATCTTCCTCAGCCATCACGAAAATAACTGGCTACTTCATTGCCCACTCATTATAAACCACACCTATATAAGATACGTTGATGACACCTTTCTCCTTTTTCGCAATGCCAACCACGCCCCCTTTTTCTTAACTACCTTAATTTCCAACATAAAAACATTAAGTTCCAAAGACGAATCCAATAACACCCTTCCCTTCCTAGATATTACAATAACTAAACAAAACAACAAATTCAGCACTTCCATATATCGAAAACCGACGTACACAGGCCTAGGTACTAATTTCCTAAGCCACATCCCTTCGCTATATAAAATGAACAGTATTAAAATTTTAATCCACCGCGCCTATCATCTATGCTCCTCGTACTTATCCTTCCACCATGAAATAGAGTTCATTCATAACTTCAGTATTAATAACTCTTTCCCAAAACATATGTTACAATCTTTAACCAGACACTTTCTTAATAATATTTATCACCCCCCCCCCCCTTAAAGTTCCCACTGTTAAAAAAAGCGTACAATATTTTTCATTCCCCTATTACGACCACATTAGCCACAAAATACTTTCAGAACTCCGTCTCTTACTCACCCTGCTTTACCCCAAAATTAAATTTCATTTCGCCTTCACCAACAACAATAGTATCAAATCTTACCTCAACCATAGAAAAAAACACCCCAGCCACTCGCTTCGTCCACTATCTACGCTTTTAATTGTGTTCGCTGCAAAGCGAACTATATTGGCAGTACCATCCGCCAATATCAAACAAGAGTGGACGAGCATCGTGGGATTTCTACAAGAACTTCACAGCCCTTGAACAAACCCTCCAAATCAGCAATAAGGGATCATTGCCACCTTCACAACCACCCGTTACTTCCTCCAATTTCAAAATCGTTAATTCAGCCAACCAACTAATCGACCTCCGCACACTCGAGTCCCTTTATATCTTCAGTATCCAGCCAACCCTCAACGACTACAGTTCCGCTTTCAATTTAAACATCGCCAAATAAACTCTCAAACTCAAAAGAAATCCACCGTCACTCCGCCTGGCTCCATCTTTTCTAATATGGAATTTTTTCAACAAGCAACCATTCCCAATCTTCTGTACAATTACTCTCTCATTACGGTAACAATTTGGTAAGAACCCCCTCAATTCTGTTTCACCTTTTAACCGTTTTATATTTCATTTATTGTCCATACTTTTATACTTTATATCATTTCATTTTTAATCTTCTAATTTGATATATATTGTAACCATACTATTAATTCTCGCTAATTGTTGCGCCATTTTAATTTATTGTTCGTTTTTGTTTATTATACTTATTTATTTCTATTTGTTTTTAAACTTTTTAGCACTGATGATGGAAATTGAACTTTTCCGAAACGTTTGTAAATAAATATGTACCATCTTTTCGTCCTCCTATTCCTCATATATATATATTATATATATATATATATATATATATATATATATATATTAATACTCTGATAATGAACCAAAATCACGCGACTTCATCACCCAATCAAAAAATGAGTCTCAAATGAAAGAAAAATTGCTTGAAAAAAAGCTTACCAACTTTCAAACTTTTTTGATACAAAACATGAAAATTCTTGAATCCTGAACCACATCCTCTTGATGAGGCATTGATCGCTTCTCAAAAATAAAGGTTGGGTGAAAGACTCATACGGAAAATTGGTCTATAAATATTTCACGCGGAGTTCAATAAAGACTGTTCCCGTCTTCATAATATTTCCTTTCGTATCAAAAGGCTCATTGACAACCAGTCATGTACGACTCGAGACCGGTCTCGAGATCCTTTTTTTTTTCCTGGTCTCGGTCTCTGCCACGGTTGTCTCGACTACATTTCTGCGATATTCCTCAAACGCGACGAAACGCTTATCTCGTTTTAAGTTGGTAGTTAACCGCTGAAAAATGTCACAAACTATGAATTTGCGAATAAATTATGAGTAAATTTTGCGATTGTCACTCGATAACCTCTTTAGAATCTTTATTCCTGAATGGGAAATATGGACGGAGCTTAAGAATTAGGAGTTATACAATATTGATTATACGCAAAAATTGCCTATGGTCTTGGTTTCGGTCTCGAGACCTTTTTATGGTCTCTGTTTCGGTCTCGGCCATGGTCGTCTCGACTACATCACTGCTAACAACAGAACCCATCAAGATCAGTTTTCCGGTCAATTCTGATCGGTTGATGACGGTCACATTTGCTAACGTAGCAACTTCCCACGAACACGCTCGAATCAACCACGTCCACGGACAATGAACCAAGTTTTGACCAGTATATAAGATCTTTAAACGTTTAAAAAAAGACTATGGGTTCCCCGAGTTAAAAGGAAGTAACCTTGAAAAGTCTGTCGGCGTGAAAAGGGGTGTTACACTCGACCTTGAAACCTCGCAACAAAGAATGTAATGCGTTTACAATTATGAATATAAAACAAATTTTTCTTTTTTTTTAATTCGTAGAAACGAACCTTTTCTCGTTTAAATGACGTCATAAGCAGACGAATTGTCGACTGGCAGAAAGGGAATTTTACCCATGTACACGTTTCATATCGGATAGAGGAAAGTTTCGTTTCGAATAGGCCACCTATAGCCTATAAACGTTAATTCTTTCCAATTGGTTAACAATAGACTATCAGAGGTTGTTACATTTAGAATTAGGTTTTAAAAAAAAAAAATCTGTTCTTGTCTCAGCAATATTTAACTCCGCCCAACACGTCATAAATGTAAACAATAAGGTCACAGTGAGGTCACGCCATCTGGTGTCGATGCAAGAACAACAAAAACAAAATTTTTTACACCGTACGAATTAGCAGTGAAATCACGCTGCCTACATAAGAGGCAAAATGAAAGACGACAAATTTAATCCTTTGTAGGAGAGCCTCCGAATCCAGAAACCTTTCTATGAAGACCCTGCAGAGCGTAGTTCCGACCTACGACGAGCTAAAACCTGTAGTCATGCGAAAGCAATTTAGATTTAAAGATAAGATTAATCTCATTTCAATTACGTCTATACGACTACGAGTATGTAATTTTTTTAATTTACACTCCAGTGACGTCACAAGTTCAAATTTGATGTTTTATCGAAAACGTCAGAAATTCAGAAATAAATTTTAATTTGTAATGGGATCGCTGATAGTCGATTTGTCCATTGGAATGAAGGACCCAAATTGGCCCAAAGGAATAAATTGGTCCTCCAATGAAACGGCTCAATTTGATCCAGTTTCATTTAAAAAAAAAAAAATAAAAAAAAATAAAAAAATATCGAAATCTAACAACTCAAATTAACAGGTTAAATTGGGTCATTTAGAATACGATGTACGGTTTTGCTCGCCCTATATGAGTGAGGATATTAAAAAATATTATAGTGTGTTCAGCACTCTTCAGCGCCGATTTCACGATTAACTCAGTATACCCCGCCGGTAGGTGGATGGTGTAGCCGCTGTCTCCCACCTCGCGCGCCACCACACAGGGTAATATTCTACTACCGTATGATATATAGTCAAGTAGTTTGTACTAATCACAAAATGTGAAGGTATGCGAAGCCACAAACGCGCATGCGCTTCTATGAAACGCAGAGAGAAACTGACTGAGGCGCGTTGTGTTGTGATGGGCTGGCGGGAGGCGAGCCACGGATGAAAAACCGGCGCCAAATCACTGTTAACTCGGCGTTACTACCACGTCTAAGTACACAGTGGTCACAATTAGTAAATTGTAAATAATTAGTAAATAGTAAATTAATAACCGCGTAAGTACTGTATACAAATCAAAACACTGTGTGTGTGTGTGTGTGTGTGTGTGTGTGTGTGTTTAGAGACAAGAAAGTCTTTCAATTAAATTCACACTTCAATTCCGATTTCTGATGTTGAAAAAGTCTTTGGAAAACAGAACAAACATTTCATTTAAATTCAGTAATTGGGTCCTCTCGTGAAATCTAATGGCAACTTTTCATCGCTCTAATACAGGCGTCATCCAGTGTACTACGATATTATAATAATATTCAGTGTAAATAACTTATTCGCAGTAGTGTACTGATTAATCGGCATCGGCCAAATTCAGCCTATTCTCTTACCGATTCTTTGAAATTTTAAAATTTTCATTACAAAACAAAATCTAAATTTATAGAAAATTAAATATAAAAAACACTATTTACGATAATTTACACTAATTTATAAGTATAATTATATAAAAATATTTTACATTCACGAAAAAAGCAAAGGTTAATAAGTTAAGAGGCCCATAAATTTACATTTTCTCTAACTAGCTAATCTCTAAATATTATAAACTATCGTAATCTCCTACTCTTTATTATTAATAATTCTATATTAAGCCGTATTTTAGAATTTATATATCGTATTAAACCATCTTATTACGTTGACTTTATTTTAATAATTTTATAAACCAAAATTGTATATCATTTTTTATTCAAATAGGCCACCAGAGCCTTGAAATTTTAATGAGAAATTTTGTTGCTGTTTTACGTTGTTAAAGAAAGAAAATAGGTTTTCAACGTAAGGAAAACCAATTACTTTAAATATTGGTTTTCAATTTATTAAACTAAAATAAAATTATTTTTATCATTTTACTGAGTAACAAAGTTATTTAACAATTTTAGCTACGGTATACGAGTAACAAATTCTGATACTATTTATTATGGAATGAGCTAAAGAAAAGCATTTAAACAAATTTGAAATTTAAAAATATGAAAATTAAATGTTTTCAAATTAAATTAATAAAATTTATGAAGGGAATTGAGTTTTTAAAAAAATAGGCAAAGACTCGACATCGGCATCGGCTAAATTTTGGAATCGGTACATTACTACTAATTTGTGGAACAATTTTAAATATTTATTTATTTATTACAGGCCTCACATTTCACACGAATCTCGTACGTGAATTTAAAAAATGGATTATGTCAGTAGTGCTTACCCTTGTGGAAACTGGATTATGAAGGTCGTCCAAAGTAGGTCTTAGGGGATTCCCCGAGGAACGCCCTACGATGGACTGCAAATTCCTGTAATGGTCCAATTTGGGTAGAACGTCTCTCGTCAAGTACCTGTTCCAAACAACTACGATTACAGTTCAAATTTACAAAGTTTATCGTAGCTACTGTAAAATTCATGCAAATTTACAGTCCAACTTCATTGGAATGTTCAACCGTAACACACACACACACACAGAGTCAGTTCGTTCTTTACTGTAGAAATGAACAATGAACTTCAGAAATGACCAAAATTTCAATTCTGAGGTAGATTTTTCAGTGTTAATAATCTACGAAGACTTAAATTTAACCGCGAAACTGTAACGATTACGTCACAAATCTATGGAACCCATTCTAGTCTACATTCAAAGGTTTACTCTCGAACCATTTGCATACACTGACGAGGAAGGTAATGAACCAAAATGGGGTCCTGAAGTAAAGTTGTCAAAAGTAGTACAGGGATATACAGATTAATTAATCGGCATTTTACCTATAACTGACCTCATCCAACCTCAACACTTAATCTTCAACTTATAAAATCTCTAAAACGTTCAATTATACCATTTTTAACCTTTCACAATTTTTTGACGACTTTTTGTCTTTAGCGAAACAACTTTACCAACTCGGTAGATGCTTGAGTGACCGTTCTCTGGATGATGTAGCGACCTGTGGTTCAGATCCCACGTAAAGCTCTAGGTCTCCTCCGTTACTCGACATCAAGCTTTACAGAGGAGGTTAAAGAACCTCAAATTATCATCATCATCGTCTTCAGTCTGGCTTCACTTCATTCTGATAAAACCCCGACTGCGGATGACCTCCAAAAATATAGGCCCTCGACAGATATGGCTAGATGTATTTATTAGTACGATGAGGTTTTCCTCTTACCTGAGACTGAGGTGCGCCCATGTCTTCTGGAAGGTCGTCTCATTCTCGTCCTCTTCCTCGACCTCCTCCTTAAAGGTCGCCCCCAATGAAGGCGGAGTGCCGGATATCAACGCCGGACTACCGTCTTCGCCTTCCTCAGTCTCGCCTTTGGGGTACGATGTGTGTGTGGATAAGAATATATTAATGACGGAACTGGTAAGAGAAATGCTAGTTCGGTACTGATCAGTATTTGAGAGCATGGTACAAAATCCTGACTAGGCCTACGTTGATTCTTAGTTTTAAGGGGAAAGAAGACCTTGACTTGACCATCTAAACTAAAAGGTCAAGATGCATACTAAGGACCGTCTATGCCTATTCAGAATTTCGGACTTGTACCCATTTGGTCGATGAAACAACACCCACACTAAAAACCCAACCTAATCTAACCTAAACACTAACAAACTAATTTAACCTAAACACTAACAACCCAATTCACAACAACTTCTCGAATTTACGTCATGCCGATCAGATGCCGCTAGTCCAAGAATTTCAACCGATCAACCAGCATTTACTGGGAGTAACTTTTAATCAGGGGTGTAAAGGTAACGAAGTAATTTTACTTAAGTACCATACTTAAGTAACTTTTCTAGTATTTACTTTTCAAAAAGTATTTATATTTTCATGTACTTTTACTCTAACTTAAGTAATTTTTGGGAGAATTACGTACTTTTACTCAAGTACAATTCATTTTATCCATTTCATTACTATTCTTAAAACTCAAATTTGTCGCAGCCGCCAGCCAGTCCAAAAGTAAGTTGTGCGCGGTATTTTAATCAGCCAATCACGCGCATCAGCAGGCTGGCACCTTACCAAGTAACAAGCGTCACACTATTGCCGCGTTAGTTTTAAGGTTGCGTTTGTGTTGTGTGTGCAGACTGCAGACTCAGTTGCTCCTAAAATTGAATAAGAAATTTTGTGCATAATATACTGTAGTTGGTTTTAATGGTTGTATGCATATACTCGTTTTTTTAAATTCCTTATATAATTTATTTTGAAACAAGATTTGCGCAATATTCATTACTGGCATGACAGTTGTAACAAGTTCATGCATAGTTGCCCGCGTGAGTTGGCTTAAACCCTAAGCGTAGTTCTGGATACCACAGTAATCAATTATATACAACAAATGTGTTGTAGATACCTAAAAGAGACAAATCTTACATCACTGGTAATTTACGTAGTTTGGCAAATCTTTTACATACAGCGTTTTGTTTAAAGAACTCGTGGCCCACAACATAAATGTATCGGTATGGTTTGCGAGAACTGCAGGCGAGTACTTTTTACTTTCGTTACTCGAGTACTTTATTCAGTAATACTTTTTTACTCTAACTTAAGTAAATTTCAGGATGGATACTTTTACTCGTAGTCGAGTAACTTTTTGGTAAAGTACTCGTACTTTAACTTGAGTAACGTACTTTAGTACTTTTTATGCCCCAGCATTTAATGTTAACGCCGTGGCAATTTAGCCACTACTGGTCAGATAGCCTTCCAGGCTATTTGACCAGCACTGGCTAAATAGTCTCCCAGGCTATTTAGCCCGCAGTCCTGCGCACATAGACGTTTTTTGAGCTTTGTATTGTTTTTAAAAATTTGCTATAATCTTCATCTACATTTACGTTAGCCCCCCCCCCCCTCTTCACACGAACGAAATAAAATATAAAACGGACACTTGGAAATTTCTTAATTTTAAATTTGTTAACAATTCCTTTTAGGTTTTGAAGTGTCGTAATAATGGAATGCCCGGTTAAGTTAATTGAATGTCCGGTTCAACTGTACGCCCTTGACGATTGGTTAGGTACAGTATATAAAAATTAGTTATATATATACCAGCTTCTTTTTTTCCGGGTCCAAACTCCTAATATTAGGGTCAGAAATGGAGAAGAAAATGTACGTTTGTGTGTGTACTAACTGTACTTCCATTTATTTTCAGATTTATGATTATGATACAAATTTCAGATTAGATTAGTTTGACTAAAATGGCTTGTACAAAAGTTGAAACTCGTACCACGGATAAGCCAGAAAATTGGCTTCTCAAACTTAATTCACAATTTGGAACCTCAGAAAGTCTTTTGCCGTCTAATGATAACGTCTTACGTCACTATCTATTTTTATCAAGAGGACCTATGAAAAAGAAATCACAGTCATACGTGATCCAAGAAGTACTAAGAAAAGTTTAAAAATTTTGGGATTGGGCCGGTATCATATGCCAAGATACTTCAAAAAGCAGCCATCCGAGAAAAAAGTAGAACAATTGATAAAGCAATATGAATACTTCTCGAAAAACAAAACGCAGGAAGAAGGAATAAGAAGAGACCATCTTTCTTTAAGGAATTAAAGGAGTTATTTGATATTTGTTCTCAAAATGCCATAGAAAGAATAAAAAAAGATCCATTAAGAACTTCGGTAACAAAGCAGCAAGATATAGAGTTTCTAATAGACCAAAGAGGACCCAAAAAGCTTTGCTTAGGATCAATAGATAAAGGCTATCAAAACAAGTTTGTGTGTCAGGTGAAAAGAGTGGAGCGTGAAAAATTACTTAAAGAGAAGGAACTGGAGACGGGAAAAACTCAGCATGACCTTCAAAACGGATATTAAAGGAGAAATAGCGATTTCTAATGAACCAAATCCTATTCCAAGTACATCATATGCTGGAGATGAGGATTATACGCCTCCTCCATCAAAATCCTCATGCAAAAGAAAAAATATTGTACAGAATCCTATTGTTTCAAATATGGCAGATCGTCTTAACCTTTCTGTTCCCCAAAGAACGGGGTTTGCTGCTGTTATTGCGAGTCAGTGCGATAAAGACCTGAGCGATATCACTATCAAAATCAACTATGTACAGACAAGGGACAAAAAGCAGAATTGAAACAGCCAAAATGGTCAAAGAAAAATGTATACCACTTGAACATTGTGTTCTATACTGGGATGGGAAGCTCGTTTCTGATAACAGTGGGGAAACGGGAGAAAGGCTAGCAATAATTGCGTCAGGGACCCCTTCAGCACCTGAGGGAAAAGTTCTTGCTATACCAACTATTCTGGATTCCTCTGGTAAAATGCTAGCAAACGCCGCATTTAATGCTTCAAAAGATTAGAACTTGGACCAAAACATTTATATACTGGTTTTTGATACAACAGCGTTTAATACAGGTTGGATAAATGGAGCCTGCATCATTTTAGAAGAGCTTCTAGAAAGGAAGGTAATGTGACTTGCATGTAGGCATCACATTTACGAAAGAGTTTTGGCCGCTGCATTTACTCAAATATTTGGCACTACCACAGGC
This sequence comes from Bathynomus jamesi, assembly GCA_023014485.1. Taxonomy (NCBI): domain Eukaryota; kingdom Metazoa; phylum Arthropoda; class Malacostraca; order Isopoda; family Cirolanidae; genus Bathynomus; species Bathynomus jamesi. The sequence continues at coordinate 948,219 of JAJOZX010001107.1, read as the reverse complement.
CCAGAAAATGTTATTTAAACAGTTTCGAGATAAATGGAAGACATTAGACGTCACAAAACCTTATACAACTTTGAAAATTACAAATAGATAGATGAAATCAAAGCTGCAACGAGTAACCTAAGTTTTGAAGATGTTAAGCAACACAGATACCGGAAACATATTTCTCAAGAATGATTATAAAGAATGCGCAGAAGTTGTTCTCCAAATTCTTGGACATATATCACCTAACGGAATTCGTTCGCTCTGTCCGAGAACAACTCATAATGCTCGCTGGATGGGAACTATTCTCTATTCTGCTAAAATGCTGATATTCAGCAAACAAATGGATTATTCTGAACAATATGTGAAACACTTAGAGGAGTTCTGCTTATTCACTGCTTTATATATCCAACCATGGCTCAAAGCACCAAAAGCGTCGGATGCAGCAATCAATGATTTAACTTTAGTAGTATGGCCGCAAACTGAGTCACCTAACCTCTTTGGGGGAGAAGGTGGGACGGCTTCACCCCCCAAAGGGGTATACCTAACCTGAGAGAGAGGAAAAAACCATCCAGCATCTACGAGATGCAGACGCTTAATGAGTGCTTAGGTAGCATCATTTGGCTTAGAACTCGAAATCTTCCAGTTGGCTTAATCAGCCAGTTGAGTTAGCTTAATACGCCAGTTGGCTTAGGAGACTTAGAAGGCATAAATGGCTTGTATATATTAATAACCTTCGAACGAATTAAAAGCGCACACAAACGCACATACACTCCCCGACTATACGCCCATAGATCCCCTATTATTACACACACACACACACACACACACAACGTATATAAACATGCATGTAAAGCCCCAATAGCAAAATATATACGAGCATAACTACCACACAAAAAAAAACCCACAGCACCACAACCACCAATCGTCTAAGTTTAGCTTACCATCACCTAACCCAGTGTTTTCAGTTTTTAAGGGAGCCACTTCTTCAGAATATACGCAGAGAGCCCCATATATATATATATATATATATATATATATAGCTCATCAGCTGTTCTTTTGTGATGACGATCCTATATAAATTGAATATATCCAAATTTCTCTCATTCCATGCATCGAGAACCGCCCCTTAGGCCATCAGGAGCAGCGCAATGAGTACCACTGACCTAACCAAACCCACCTTACCCACAAGGTCTCTAAATACGACCCAATAGACAGAGCTATTAAGCATAAACAAATACGTTTATAGGGCCAGGGGGTAGACCAACAAAGTCTCAAAAAAAAGGGCAACGCCACTATTGAGCTTCTCATGGTGGAACACCACGAGGTCAATTTGACGTTTTGTGGGCGAACTTTTATACAAAAAAAATAATAAAATAAACTAAGTTTAATACAAAAACAAATTTTCATCATACTATACAATTTTATCCTTAAACTATTACAAAAAAATAATATGATTTTTAAAACAAGAGAGATTCTATTTCGGGGTAACATTCATTTTTCCTCTTTTAGGCAACTATTTTGTTTCAATATAAATTTATCTTTGACACAATTATATCTTTAAACCTTATTACAAAAAACATTAATGTAACTTTATATTAAAAATAGATTGTATTTCGGGGATAACTATCGCCAGAATATCCATAGAGTATTTGAACATCTTGTTCCTCAAACTTCGCACGGTTCAACGTAGCCTTAAAAGTCTCAAAGGAGGGAGGGCTAGGGCGTCTTTCAGTATTCGCCACATCTTCCGTCTTTACCGAATACCACTTCATAAACGTCGAACACGCAATATTAAAGCTAGCCATCACTATTTTTCGTCTACGTGAGAAATCTTCAAATATACATCTGTGATCCAGGGCCTGCAGCGGTCAACTAAGCACGCAGGGTAGATATGCCCAGGTAGTAGCAGGAGACACGTGACCTTTGATCGATCATACAGGGGGCGGAGTTTAGGACTTTTCCTATACATACGCTACTATTTAATTATTTGGAGAGATATTACCCAATGAAGTTTAATTGACTTAGAAATAAATACTTAAACCTTTATTCCTTAATGTATGGTAGGGAGGGGGGTCAATTAAATATATGAAATAACTTTGCTTACCCTACCAAATAAACTTCAAATATATAGTGTATTCCAGGCTTTAATTAAAAGCCGCTGTACCGCTTCGAAGATTAATCCATAAGTTGAAATCTTACAACAATAAAGGAAACATACTGAACTTTTTCTGCCTGATAGGCGCCAATGTGTGTGTCTGTTATTGCTTCTAATGGAGTTAGCCGTGATTTGTCGGTGTTTACATTCGCGGTTCGCCCCCACCCACAAGTTTCACACCCTGGGACTCTTACACTGTTCACATACCAAAACATATTTTAGCATAACTGAAAACCTTTGACTTAATATTACATTCAGCTGATCTCAGAGGAACTTAAAAACCATTTAAGTAGAAATAAATGAATACGTACCAACTAATACTACATTGTACAACTTGAAGCATGTGGTGTGACACACCTCTGAGATCAGCTGAATTTAATATTAAGTCAAAGGTTTTCAGTTATGCTAAAATGTTTTGGTATGTGAACAGTGTAAGAGTCCCAGGGTGTGAAACTTGTTTAGTTGTAGAGAGAAACCAATTGTGAATTAGACTTTGTCATATGAATTTAATGTGCAATTACAATGTTTAGGGGGTATTTTAAAAATTATTTAGCAATATATTGCCTGAAAAGATTTCTCATTTTACCTCTGTGCTTTTGAAATAAACGTCTCACTATTGAGTTTACAATAAAAGATCGCCCACCAAACGTCAAATTGACCTCTTGGTGTTCCACCATGAGAAGCTCAATAGTAGCGTTGCCCTTTTTTTGAGACGTTGTTGGTCTACCCCCTAGCCTCATAAATGTATTTTTTTATGCTTAATAGCTGTCTATTGGGTCGCATTTAGAGACCTTGTCGGTCTACCCCCTGGCCCCATAAACGTATTTGTTTATGCTTAATAGCTTTGTCTATTAGGTCGTATTTAGAGACCTCGTCGGTCTACCAGGAGCTGGTAAGTAAAAGCCGTGGGTAAGGTGGGTTTGGTTAGGTGATGGTAAGCTAAACTTAGACGATTGGTGGTTGTGGTGCTGTGGTTTTTTTTGTGTGGTGGTTATGCTCGTATATATTTTGCTATTGGGGCTTTACATGCATCTGTTTATATACGTTGTGGGTGTGTAATAATAATAGGGGATCTATGGGGCTATAGTCGGGGAGTGTATGTGTATTTGTGTGCGCTTTTAATTCGTTCGAAGGTTATTAATATACGGTGTGTCCGTAAAGTCATGGTGGGATTTTAAATAGCTATATTATTGCAACGAAACATGATAATGAGATGAAACAATGCCAAATTTAAGAACAACTCTCAAAGTTGTATCTTGTAGTTAGTCTAGGCTAAGCTTAACCTTTATCTCGTAGTTAGTCTAGGCTGTCCACATGCCTATGTTGAACATGAGCGTAATAGCCCAAAAGTTAATGTGTGGTGTGCTCTAGCACGAGATCGAGTGATTGGCCCATTTTTCTTCGCGGAACCCAGTGACGTCACACAACTACCTCGCTATGTTGGAACATTTTGCAGTACCCCAATTTATTGACAATAATGTCATCTTTCAGCAAGATGGTGCTCCTCCGCACTATGCCAACGTTGTTCGAGAATTCCTTAATGAAAAATTTCCACAGAGATGGATAGGAAGAGGAGGATGGAAGCCATGGCCTCCCCGCTCTCCGGACCTGACACCTTTGGACTTTTATTTGTGGGGTTACGTCAAGCAAAGCGTGTACAGTGTACCCATTAGGGATATTCATCACTTGCACGAGCGAATCACGGAAGCTATCGCATCCGTCACTCCTGATGTTCTTGGGCGTGTGTGGCTGGAATTGAATCACCGCCTAGATGTCTGCAGGGCTACCAGAGGAGCCCATATCGAACTACGTTAAATAAAGTTATTCTTTTAGAGTTGTTCTTCAATTTGCCTTTTTTTTCATCTCATTATCATGTTTCGTTGCAATAATATAGCTATTTAAAATCCCACCATGACTTTACGGACACACTGTATACAGGCCATTTATGCCTTCTAAGTCTTCTAAGCCAACTGCCAACTGGCGGATTTAGAGTTCGAAGCCAAATGATGCTACCTGAGCTCTCATTAAGCGTCTGCATCTCGTAGACGCTGGATGGTCTCTTCCTCTCTCCTCTCTCTCTTAGGTTAGGTATACCCCTTTGGGGGGCGAGGCCGTCCGACTTTCTCCCCCGGCTTAATGGGGGAATCCCCTTTTTGGAGGGGGCACGCTGAGGGAGGGGGTTGGCACTGGCACTCATATGATCAACATTGCAATTGCTCTGCACTCGTCCATTTTGCAGCCATACCACTATTTTCTATAGTGACCTTCATATATATGGTGACAGTAGACAAAAATGTAGCTCATCGTACAATCAAGATATTCGAAGGCCATTGCTGGTACCTGAGGAGCTTATTCCATTTTCATTATTTTCTTTACGTATATCTGATGAAGAGAAAAGAAACATTGCTACAGAAATTATTAGATCACATAGAAATGATAAAAACAGCTCGTATGCCCAAAGTGGCAAACCAGTATTTCCTTTAATTAATAAATCAACCAAACTAGCTTCCCTAGCTGGACCAAAATCTTGGGTTTTTCTTTGATGTTCTACATACCAATGGAAAATGGTTAAGTAAACCTGTTAAAACATGGAAAGAGGACAAAGATTTTATTAAAATCTCCAACTTTGTACAGTGTTAAGGTTGTTAATGATGCGGCCGAGCGTGGAGTACAATTAAGTGAAGATTTCGCAAATTGCATCACAACATATGAAGAACAAAGACAACAACTCCTGCAAGTTGTGGAATATCAAAGAAGTTTGTTGCCATCTTTTAAAAAGAATTCCTTAATTCAACTGCTAGAATAGCTTCAATCGTTATCAGTATTCACATTTTATTTCGTACATTAATGCTCCTTGCTTGGAGCAACTGGAGAAGACGCACCTCTAAATGAGCAAACTGGAGAAAACGCACCTCTAGAACATAACTCAAAAAGGATATTAAAACAAATGAATAAAAAACGTGTTTATTACGGGAAAACAGACAATAAAATCATACAGAAACTAAAATCAAAAGGGATATTGTTCTATGTGTTTACACAAATTACTAAAAGCATAATTATGAAATCTATCACGCCACATAAATTCAGATAAATATGAATTGAGCAGGTTTCCTCGACATCCATGTATCCTATAGTAATCCTATAGTAACCGTCTCGGGAATACGGGGGCGGAGCCCCCGTAAAGATTACGCATCACAAATTGATCGGTCCTAATGTCATTTTCGTTTAAACTAACGAAAACATCATGAATTAACCTAACCAATCATCAAGGGCGTACAGTAGGTCTTAGTTTAACTATTAATCCCTGCCGGGGGCAGTGACGTCAGCGACGGCGGCCAATTTTCTGAAATTACCCCAACTGGAGAAAGCGCACCTCCGTTTTTGCCAACTGGAGTAAACGCACCTTTCAGTCACATCAGGTGCGTTTTCTCCAGTTGCTTTACTAAGTAATTTTTCTCTTCAAGGTATTGTATGTTTTGTTGAATAAAAAGAAACGATGGGGCTCAAGAGCTGGCAGGAAATGTTCAATCTCTCGAGTTGTTCCCACCTTGGAAATATTGTGAGTCTCAAATATATTCCAAGGCCCATTACCGCGAAGCTGCATTGGGATGATGCTTCACAGGTGGCCGTAACACCTATTCTCTAAATCCCATTCAAGACAAAATGTAGAAGAAAATGTTAAAAAATAGACACTTTTGCCTTTTAATTTTCTATTTTGGTACAAAAGCATAGTAAATTAGGTATCAATCGAGAGCTATTTTAATTTTCTATCCAGAAATGTACATCGAATGAGGTTATAATAAAATGCAAGAAATTTATAACCGAAAGACTTCCGAAAATCGACAATTTTTTATAAAGAAAAGGGGAAAATTGGTTTTGTAGGCGTAGAGGGTCCAAAATTTTCATCAAATACAAAATAATTGCTATTTTCTTACTTAGAGTGACAGGCATAATGATATTAGGAAGTTGGACCCGGAAAAACAAAGTTGGTTAAAAATGGGACACCCTACTGTACACCCTTGACGATTGGTCAGGTAAGTAGTGATATTTTCGTTTAAACTAACGAAAATCACTACTTAACCTAACCAATCGTCAAGGGCGTACAGCTGACCTAACCGGGCATTCAATTATTACGGCACTTCAAAACCTAAAACAAATTGTTAACAAATTTAGAATTAAGAAATTTTATTATTTTATTATTAACGTAAATGTAAATGAAGATCATAGCAAATTTTTAAAACAATACAAAGCTCACAAAACAGTCTACACATACATGTGCACAGGACTGCTGGCTAAATAGCCACAGCGTGATGTTAAATCTCTAATGGGAATTGGCACTTTGCTACGCCGATTAGATTAGTATTTATGGCGATCTCCAACTAATCAGTTTGGTGTTAAAGGGTCCCTTTCGAGTGATGCGTGTATCTAGGTATTGAAGGAAATTATATTTAATTACACTGCCAGTAATTCAACTATTTATATCAGGTCATCCCATAAGTAATGTTTTTTAGATCGGAATTTGAAGGACAAAAAAAACTCAACTGAAAATTTTAATGTAGTATATGTTTTCCATCAGAATCAATGACACTCTGCCAACGTCCTACAAGCTTTTCAATGCCATGTTTATAAAATTCAGGCGGTTTTGAGGCAATAAACGTACAAAGACTGGTGTGCAGGTCATCTAAAGAAGTATACTGTTTCTCGTCAAGTTAGTTTTGCAGACTCCTGAAGAGATGATAATCTGAAGGCGCAAGGTCTGGAGAATATGGAGGATGTGGAAGTTTTTCCAACCCAAGCTCCTCAATTTTTGCAGAAGTGATCCGAGCGGTGTGAGGACGTGCGTTGTCGTGGTGGAACACGATTCCTTTCAGATTAACCAAAGGTCTCTTTTCTTTTAGTGCAGTGTTCAATCGATCCAGTTGTTGACAGTAGACTTGAGCGGTGATTGTTTGGTTGTGTGGTAAGGTTTCAAAGTGTATTACACCACCTTTATCCCACCAAACACTAAGCAACACCTTCCGAGGGGTGAAGATTTGGTTTTGGCTGTGGTGTCGCTGGTTCTCCGGCACAAACCCACTGTCGACGGCGCTTAACATTCTGGTACAGTATCCACTTTTCATCACCAGTCACTAAACGGTGCAAAAACGGATCTTGGAGTTCACGGGAATGAAGAGCTGTGCTAATGTTTACCCGCACCCTCAGATTGTCGACCGACAATTCATGTGGCACCCATTTTCCTAACTTAGGCACTTTCTCGAGTTGCTGCAAATGTCGATGGGTGGTGGACGGGATGAATTGGGTTTCTGGGCCAATTCTTCGACAGTTGTTGAACAGTCTTCTTCAAGTGCGGCTAACAGCAGGTCACCATCAAACTCAGCAGGGCGTCCAGAGCGTGCTGCATCTGTCAAACAGCAGTCACCATTCCTAAACTTTTGAAACCATCTTTGACATTTCCTCACACGCAGAATATCGTTGCCATAAACGTCTTGAATGTTTCGCGTTGCTTCAGTAGCACTATTCCCTTTTTTGAACTCGTAAAGCATTATATGCCTGATATGCTCTTCTGATACCGTCATGTTTATGAGGGGTTCATATAAAGCAAAACACACGTCTTCACTGGTCAAGGTCTGTAAAGTATGTAGCGAAACACGATAGATCTCCTCTTAGATATAACCTTCGGAAAATTTATGCTTAAACCGAGTAGGACTAGTTTAAACTTAATCTATCGTAAAAAACGACATTACTTATGGGATGACCTGATAGTTGTTTCCTGGATATAAGTAAGGCGTATGACAGAACCAAAATTTTTATTAAAAAAAACTAGAGGACACGAAAGTTCCTTTGTACATATTAAACATACTGAAATTTTGGTATACCCCCAATCTTTTACGGTTAGATGGAGCAATGTATTGTCATTCTATTCCTTTCCTGAGGAAAAGATCCTTCCTCTCTCCTCTGCTGTTTAATGCGTGTGTGTGTGTATCAGTGATGTAGGACTCGAGACCGGTCTCGCAAACTTTTTTTCTGGTCTCGGTCTAGGCCATGGTGGTCTCGACTACATTACTGGTGTATATTGATGGTTTAAATGCTTCACTTAATAAAGGTGAGAGTTGGATGTTGCATAAATAACACGAGGATAAATAACTTAGTCTATACCGATGATATGATGTTAATAAGTCCTTCCGTTAAAAGACTTCAGTCTTCTAAATACATACGAATTCTATTCGCAGAACCGTGATATTCTTTTTAATGTTACAAAAACTAAGGTTATGCAATTCCATCCAAAAATCTCTAATCAATCAGCTGATATTAGTTTCAAAATGAGGGATGAACCAATAGAAGTAGTACAAGATATTAAGGTATTAAGTATTTGGGTCAAATTATCACCAGCTCCTCGAGTGATATTTCAGACACAAGAGAACAATATCGAAACGTTTCTACTAAAACAAACAGGACAATAAGGAACCTCCAATTCTGTACAAGTGAAGCTAAAGACACTTTCGTACCTTCTGCATAAAATATATATATATATATATATATATTATATATATATATATATATATATATATATACAGGGTGGGCCGTAAGTTTCCATACATAGGAAAAATAACATTTTTTATGGACAACCATTTTTATTTATATAATATGCTCTACATGGTTGCCATTGTTTTGAAAACACATTTCAATACGTGTTCCCCACTGTTGATGAACACGCATTAGCACAGTTGACGTTATGCTTGTAATGGCGTTGGTGATACGTTCCTTTAGATGATTTATGTCTCGTATCTTTTCCTGATACACCATGGCCTTCAAGTGCCCCCAAAGATAGAAATCAAGGGGGGTGAGATCTGGGGATCTGGGAGGCCACTCCACAGGACCACGCCGACCAATCCAAGCATCCGGAAACTGCTGCTGATCCAAATACGACGCACGTGAAGACCATAATGAGGTGGAGCTCCATCTTGCTGGAAGTAAACTGGGAAGTTACCTTCCTCGTTTAGCAGGGATGGGAAAATCTCTTCTTGCAACATGTTAAGATACCTTTCGGCATTAAGATTTCCACTGACAAAAATTGGTCCAATAATTCTGTCACCCCATATCCCGGCCCACACCATCACTTTACCGACACCTTGCATCTTCGTCGGACTCAGCCAGTTAGGGTTAGCATTACTCCAATAACGTATGTTTTGCCGATTAACCTCTCCATTGACGTAAAAATTTGCTTCATCAGTAAACAAGATCTTACGTCAAACGCATATTCTTAGGGTATCTGAAACATAAAAACAAACGTTTAATTTTTCCTATGTATGGAAACTTACGGCCCACCCTGTACATATATATATATATACTGTATATATATATATATATATATATATATATATATATATATACTAGGGGCACTCAATACATTTCGCCCCACCCTTTTTTTCTTAACTAAATAATAGGCCATGGGGCTGAAATGTCTTTTGGGCCGTAAGTTTGAACTTTCTACTAGTGATGGGACGATACCAAAATTTTTAACGATTCCGATTCCGATACCACTAAAAAGTCTCGATTCCGATACGATTCTCGATTCCGATTCCGATTCTCAATATTTTTAAATATAATTCTATACTTGTTTTTCTGGAAATTGTCATATTTTACTCTGGTAAGATTAACTATTTACATTATGAGTATGGTAATATAAATTATAAATTATAATAGATTGGTTTCAAAATAAAAATCAACTGTAAGTTGTAACAATTCATTTTAATCTTCTTGATTACACATCATGGATATACATTAGGGTGACAACTTCTTATAGGGATAAAATTTGAAATTCAAAAGAATTTGCCGGCCATTTGTCCAATGCTGCCATCCTATGAGGAAACACCGTAGACGAAATCTCATGGAATTCGGAAAGCATTTAGGGTGCCTCAAGTCACATGAATGAAACTGTCGCGCGGAAGAAGAATTTCAAGAATGAACGAGTTTCGACAACGCTTCAAAAACAAATGTTTCGAGAATGCAAGTGTATTATATAATTTAATGGAATTGTTTCCTTTATTTCATACTATAGATTATGCAAATCGATTAATTTATTTCATTAAATTAAAATTTTCATAAATAAATCGTTAAATAATATGATGTGTATCAATCTTTGGATGATCAGCTTTTGGTGCTTCAAGTTCATTTTGCATACGACTGCCTGACTGAAAACAACGCTTAGAAGTTCTCTCCCGATTCTTTTAAGATATCTAAGGTAATATTTTTATTTTGATACATTGATTTATATTATTGGAAATTGTTCTAGAAAAGTACATTGGATCGCACAGGAATCAGTCATCGTTCAGCACACCGGATTATCGACGCTACGGCTAGAAGCCTCGGCCATAACTCACAAAAACTCGCGCTCAACTATGAAACCATTAGAAAATCACGAGAAAGGCTCCGTTCGGCGACGGCAGAAAAGATTAAACAAAGGTTCACACCCAACGAAGTGCTCACTGTTCACTGGGAAGGAAAAATTCTACCAGACGATGAAGGTGGTCGGTGTGACCGACTAGCCATTTTCGTAACCGGAGTTGATACCGAGAAGCTCTTGGGTGTACCTAAGCTGACATCAGGAACGGGTGAGGTCATCGCCTCGGTGGTACATGCTGCGCTCAAAGAATGGAATGTGTCAGAAAAGGTATCAGCTATGAGCTTCGACACTGCAGCTTCAAATACTGGTTACTTGTCTGGGGCATGCGTAATTTTGGAGCAAAAACTCGGCCGCCGACTCTTATACCTTGCATGTCGCCATCACATCCTAGAACTTGTCGTTGAGAAGGCATACATGGAATGCATGGGACCATCATCTGGTCCAGATATCCTCCTATTCTCCCGCTTCAAAGAGACGTGGAATACAATTTGCCAAGATAAGTACAAGACCCTGTCAGACTAGGCTGACCATACGTACCGTTTTGAACGGGACAGTACCGTTTGTTTTATATTTCCTGGCCGTCCCTGTCACTGAAGAATAATTGTAAGCTCAATATGTTTATGTACTTACTTTTTCACGAATACAGAATATTACATAACCCCCGTCCCTTTTTTGCCATCCCAATGTCCCGTTTTTGTCTCAAGGAAATATGGTCAGCCTATGTCAGACCTTCCATCGAGTCTGAATGAGAATCGAGAAGAACTGATCGCTTGCTGGAATCTATATCTGACAAAACATCAGCCGAGGGATGATTACCGTGAATTCTTGGAGTTGTCGATTACAATCCTTGGAGGTAATTTACCTAACTTTAGGTTTCGGCGACCTGGAGCACTTCACCGAGCACGTTGGATGGCAAAAGTAATTTATTCATAAAAAATCCTGCTGCTTTCCCATCAGTTCAGACTTACAACTCGTGAAATGTCTGGCTTAAAACGATTTGTATTTTTTGCCCTGGAGTTATATGTCAGCGCGTGGTTCACGGCCAGCAGTCCTTCATCTGCTCCCGCGAACGATTTGAAGCTTCTTCAAGACCTAGCAAAGTACCAAGATGAAAAGATCTCAGCATCCTGCCTTAGTGTCCTCGGTCGTCACTTATGGTACCTCAGCGAGTACTTGATTGGTCTCGCACTCTTTAATAAAGGTATCAATGCAACGACGAAAAAGAATATCGCTCGATCATCCTCGAAAAAGAAGCTGCTGAAGATCCTCCAAAGCGAGCCCCAATACCTGCTGTTTCTTCCATTTCAACAAAGCAGCTCTCGGACTTTGCCTCGAAAGGATCAAAGCTTCTCTTTGAACTTCTAAAAATTATGATGGTTTCTTGTCCAAGGAACCAGAGACCTGGCCGGACGACGAAGATTTCAAGACTGGTTTGACTATAGTTGAAGGACTAAAAGTCGTCAATGACATGGCAGAGAGGGGAATTGCCTTGATCCAGGCCTTCAATACAAAGATTACGAAGAATGAAGAACAGCGCCAACATCTCTTGCAGGTTGTTGAGGATCATAGGAAGTCTCAGCCTGGTACATTGAAAAAGGGGTATGGCTTGAGGAAAAGCAAGAATTAATGGGTGGTCTACAATTGAATGAAAGACACCCTGGAATATATTTAGTAATATATTATTTACTTATTACGATTGGAGTACGCCTGCACTTAAACCTTATGAACTAAAACTACGTTTATTTACATAATTAAAAAAATATTAATTTATTTTTACTAGGTAATGAATAATTAATTTTTGTTATAAGGAGAATTATTTACCTCACTTGAGACACCCTTAAATATTATCTGAATGACCTAATATTTACAGTACATTGTTTTCTCATGTAGTAGCAGCATTGAACAAATGGCCAATAAAAAACTCCAACTTTCGATTTTTATTGTCACCCTAATATACATGTTTTAATGTATAGCTACCAGTGGTGGGCACCGTTAACCAAAAAGTTAACTTCGTTAACCGTTAATCCGTTAACCAAAAAGTTAACTTCGTTAACCGTTAATCCGTTAAAATGTAACGAAGTTACCGATAAACCGTTAACGTTAACTTTTATTATATAAAAAAATGGAAAACACAATATATATATAATTTAATTTTCCCTCTTCTTCTCGTTCTCCATTTTGTCCATGAGATGCATGTTGCCCTTCATGAAAATTAGCATATCAAAGTTTTCATCAGACAGAGATGATCTCTTGGCCCTCAGGATGTCCTTGCCCATAGAGAACAAACGCTCCACTGCAGCACTGGAGGGGATGGCTGTGTTGAACTTGATGAACAAGTCCACCAACACTTGCTCACCCAAGAAGGCAGCATCTGTCAGCAAGTCTCTCAACTTCTCAACGCCATCTATTATCTCATAAAGAAACTAATTCACATTGGGACTTGAAAGTACCGGCAGGATCAACCGGGTAGAAAAATAATTATGGAGATTTTAAAGATGTGGTACCTAGAAGTACCGCCAGGACATAAAGGGTTAAGGTGAAAACGCTCCCATTGTAAGACATCAATTGACTTAATTTATGTCATCAAAGTGACATGAGAATTGAAATCTTACCTGATCAGTTTTATGGTTCTTGAAATGTATCAAGGAGACTACTAATAAGGTACTCACAGACATATTATAAATATACATGACTTACTTGACAACGATTATTTTTAAATATTCACTAGCACAAACATGTTGCGCAAGAGACAGACTGCAAATGAAACGAATGTAGTTATTTGTTGTAATTGTTACATATATATTATTGAAAGTGCCTTAAAATGCTCGTGATATTTCTTGAAAGAAGTTGAAACATTCAACTCAAATGGCAAATCTTTCCGCCTGATTTTACAGTCGACCATGTTTTGCTCAAACCAATGCCATAAATAACTACCATATTTGGTAAGACACAATTGTGGCGACGGAAACAAATATATCGCCTGATTTTGCACTGCGGAAATGGAAATTCGTTCATCACTATTAACAGTGGCGGATTAATTGCGCACCTGCTCAGCACTGAAAATAATAGAAACTTTTAAACGTTTATTTATGAATTTTTTGGGTTAACGGACTTGAGTTAACGGAAGTTAAATGTAACGGAAGTTAATTAGTCCGATAATGATTTTCAAAGTTAACTTAAAAGTTAAATCGTTAACGAAAAAGTTAACTTCGTTAATTAACGATTAACGGATTAACGGTTTGTGCCCAGCTTTGATAGCTACAATACAATAAAAATAAAATTTGTTATCCTCTTTCATTTAAATTTTAAAGTTTACATTGCAAAACTGGTTCAATTAAAAGTTAAAGAATCGTTTTAAGAATCGGAAATCATGGTACAATTCTCTCGATTCCGATTCCGATTCCTGAAAAATGCTCGATTCTTCCGATTCTCGATTCCGATTAATCGTCCCATCACTACTTTCTACGCTTCACATAACCGGATTTTTCCAGTTTGAACCTCCCCTCCTTGTATAAAACCGCTTTTCAACGCTCTTGTATAAAACCGATGGTTAACGCAGTTTCTAAAATGGCGTCTGACAGTGATGTGCGTCGTAAACAGGGCTGTTATCTAGTTCTTAACCGCAAAGAAGGAAGCAGTTGGAAATATTCACAAACGTCTACAAAACGTTTACGGAGATGCTGTTGTTGATCGAAGCACAGTTGGACGCTGGTCTAAACGAGTGAGATCACCGGAGAGAGGGAGAGCCAGCCTCGATGATGAATCACGCAGCAGTCGCCCGGCATCGTCTGTGACATCTCACACTGCAACGTGCTAACAGCATCATTCGATGAAATAGGCGCGTCACATACAAGGAGCTATCACTGGTGCTAGGAATTAGTGAAGGAAGTGTGAATACGATAATTCAGCAACTGGGATACTCAAAAGTGTGTTGTTCACGGTTTGTTCCTCGCGAACTGACTGAAGATCACAAATCCTAAAGAAAAGAAATTGCTTCCGAGTCGTTGGTTCGATACGAGACAGAAGGAGATGACTTCTTTTCACGAATTGTGACTGGGATGTCTTGGGTACACCACTTTGAACCTGAAACAAAACGTCAATCCATGGAGCGGTATCACGCAGACTCCCCACGCAAGAAAAATTTCAAAATAGCTCCCTCTGCAGGAAAGTTATGGCCACCATCTTCTGGGACATGAAAGGAGTGATTCTGTTGGCCATTATGAAGAAAGGACAAACAATCAACTCATTGGCATATATTGCTACCCTACAGACTCCAGAGACGTATAAAGCGAGTTCGACCGGAGAGAAAACTGGAAGACGTCCTTCTTTTGCACGATAACGCAAGACCACAACAGTTTGTAAACAAGAGAGGCCATCACAAAAATGCGCTTGACTGTGTTACCACACCCTCCATACAGCCCGGATCTGGCACCTTCAGACTTCCATTTGTTTGGGCCAATGAAGGATGCTATTCCTGGAAGAAAGTTTCAGAGTGACGGTGAGGTTGTTTAGGAGGTCAAGGTATGTAACTACTGTGTACAAAATTTCTGGAACTTACAAGAAACTTGGAAAGAAAAAAAAAGGTGGGGCAAAATATATAAGGAGTAGCCCTCGTATATATATGAACAATGAATAAGTCTACATTCATATAATTCTTATATTCATTCGTGTACTCATTCGTATACTTCATATATTTATATAATCCTTATATTTTTATTCATATATTCATTTTGACATATAAAGTCCGAAATCTTATAACGCTGACACGAGTGTGGACAAATTTTTTATTTGCTTTCTATTTTATAATTGGTGAATTATTTCTTTTTAAACTACTTAATCATTTTTTTAGCTTAATAATGTAATCTTGTTCATTCCCTGTATACATTCTCTCTTCGTTGTAAAAGATGAAGTCATGTCCTGCTTAACGTTTAATTTTGAATCTTAAGCATTTAATTTTTGCTTATGTACATGTTTGTTTGTAATTCGTGATGGGAAGGAATATTTCAATTTCCCTTTTTAGTTAACTCGGCAGATCATGGTAACATCAGATCTGTCAATATGTGGTTTAACATAAAAATGTGGCTTCCTCTTGCTTAACAGTCTAGACTCTAGACCTTACTACAGCTAAAATATTTGTTTTGCTTTAAATAATTTGCAAAGTAAATCAGCCTATTGAGAATAAAAAAACAAACAGATCAGCATTAAATAATAATGATGCAAGTAAAAAAATTCAGTATAAACCCATAAAATTTCTCCAATGTTCATTCTGATTAGACTGATCTAACTTAGAGGCTGAGCATTACCTGCAACATTTTAGGAGTAAATTACCATAAGAAAAAACTTGTCTATCTTCTCCTTCGAGCCTTGCTCTCTTCAGAGAACTTAGTCTTAAATAGAGAAAATTAATTTCCCGATCCGTTACAAGAAAAATCGGGGAACCTTCAGAGAATTTAATCAGCTTTACAGAATCCTCCGATCCACTACAAGAAATCGAAGAGTAGTATAGAAGAAAACTACTGCGATTCCCTATACGGTACCAGCTACTCCAGAGTAACAAATCCGTTGCTGCCACCTAACCAGAACCCCCATCAAATTCGAACCATAAATAGTATACAAGACTGGCTCACACACAATAGACTCAAAGTAGCGCCCACAAAATCAACCATCACCTTGCTTACAAGCAACACAAAAGAACACCAGGTAATTCCACAGCTTACACTGAACAACATCAACATTCCACACACTCACAGAACCAAAATACTTGGGGTCACATACAACACATCATTATCTTTTGCAAACCACATTCAGGACATTAAAAACAAATGTACGTCAAGACTTAACACGCTTAGGGTACTAACAGGCACAAACTTTGGACATCAGCAGAAAACAACATCACTCATATACAAACAATATATTCGCTCAGTTATGGACTATGCTAGCTCATGCTGGGCACCCATTATCTCAAACACACACATAAACACCTTACAGACAATACAAAACAACGCACTTCGTATCATTACAGGATGCACTCAAACAACACCAATAGAACACCTGCACACAGAAACAAAATACTGAAAGTTAGGGAACATTTAGACATGAGGGGAACACAATTCATGGCAGCAGCGACAACTAACCCACAACACCCTTGCCACTACATGCACAATCATGCACGAACACCTCGCACCATTAAGGTAATACCAGAGAAATATTATAACCAAATACTCCATTCCATACCACGCCCCACAGACATCACACAGTACAGAAAACACACACACACACACCTAACCCACAAAGCACTGACACGACTCGGTCCGAATGCAGTCCTAGGTGCGAAGCCGCCACCCATTAACAGGTCAGAAATCAGCCTGAGCAGATCGGATCGAGTTAACTTAGCACGATTCCGATGTGGACATCACCCCAACTTATGGACATATAAACACAGACTAGACAACTCCATAGACGACACCTGCCACCTGTGCCAGGACACACCACAAACAATTGAACACATTATGACAGACTGTACCGCTCTAGCACAACAACGAGCACAACACATCACTAGTGCGCTGAACCTCTGGTCCACTCCGAGAGGGCGATCGGTTACCTGCGTGCCGCCGGCTTGCTCGATCAGGGTGGGCTGATCGGCTAAACTACAACAACAACTTCGAACCGACCAAGGCCATAGACGGAGGGGTTAACACACACACATATATATATATATATATATATTTATTATAATACTAGCGGAGCGACCCGGCGTTGCCGGGTGGATGTTGAACGATATATATATATATATACCTATATATATATATATATATATATATATATATATATTATATATATATATATACCTATATATATATATATATATATATATATATATATGCCCCGTTAGGTCAACTGATTGCCCCGGTTAGGTTAATTGTACGCCCTTGACGATTAGTTAGGTTGTCGTGATATTTTCGTTAAAGCTAACGAAAATATCACGACTTAACCAATCGTCAAGGGCGTACAGTTGACCTAACCGGGCATTCAACAACCAGGTGCACAACCTCTGAACCTAATCAATATGTGTGTGAAGTTTCATTTTTGTAACTGCTTTCATTTCGGACCTATGGGCTGGAACAGACAGACAGACACACGCGTCCTTTTATTATTATAGATTACGGGCGGCAATATGAAGCTCAAGATTTTCATGACTGCGTTCTTTTCTATAGTTTTATTGACTAAATAAATGAACCGACAGTAATTGGGGGTTCAATTATTTGGTCAGTAAAACTATAGTCATGAAAAGTTTAAGATTCAGAAACCTTGACAGAATGTGAAGCTCAAATTTTCACGCCTGCGTTTTCTGTAGTTTAATCGCGGTAATGGGGCATTCGGGCCCAGTAATTTTAATTATTTAATTTATTAACACCCATGGGCACAACCTGGGGACCTAATCAATGTGTGTGAAGTTTCATGTTTGTAACTGCTTCCATTTTGGAGTTATGGCTGGAAAACACACACACACTCCTTTTATTATTATTATTATTATTATTATTATTTATATATATATATATATATATATATATATATATATGTGTGTATGTATATATATGGTGTAGTGATCAGCATCACTGACTACGAATCCACCGGCCCCAGGTTCGAAACCCGGTGACGGCAGGCTGCGCGCAGCAAACCCAACTGTTCATCCTTCCACACAAAAATCGGTTGATAGATAAATGGGTACCCTGGGTAGCCTAGTGGTTTCAAGACGTTGGGCTGCTGCTGATCGGGAGGTCGTGAAATAGAGTCCGGGTGAGGACTTTGTAATTTCTAACCGCCCGTGATGGGGCGTGGTTCGGATTCCCCGTTAAACTGTAGGTCTAAGGTGGAGTGACAAGCTTGACCTTCGTCAGAATGAACAATTCATGCGGAAGCAAAACGAGTTATATATATATATATATATATATATATATATATGCGCCTCGGTGGTGTAGTGGTTAACGTCGCTGACTACAAATCCATTGGCCCCGGGTTCGAGACGCGGTGACGGCAGCCGTCACGCAACAAAACCCAGCTGTTCACCCTTCCTTCCACACAATAAAGAAAGTGGTTGGTAGATAAATGGGTACCCTGGGTGGTCTAGTGGTTAAGACGCTGGGCTGCTGGTGGGGCGTGGTTCGGATTGTACGTCTAACGTGGAGTGAATAGCTTGACTTTCGTCAGAATGAAGAATTCGGGCGGAAGTTAACCAAAGGTGTGTGTGTGTGTGTGTGTGTGTGTGTGTGTGTGTGTGTGTGTGTGTGTGAATTCTAAAATAAAAAAATTGCTTTATAACAGATCTTTCAGACTTACCTAAATATATTTTTATTCTTGGTACTTTTATTTAATTTTATTTTTCAATTTTTATTATTTGTCATGTGGACTCTACTGATGTGCTAATAAACTTTTTCATTTTCCTAATATAACAGGCCTATACGGACCACGCATAGCCCTTTATAAGTATTGAACACGTGGCCTACAGGAGGCATAATCCCAGCTTTTAATAGCGAATTCATATAGGGTCTACTACAGAGTTTCAAAGAGGCCTAACGCTTCATTCAGGGGAGGGTCTACTTTGGTGTCAAGGTGTGTCAGAAGCCTACAACACAATTACTTGGGCTTAACATTGAACTGTAGCCTGTACTAATTTATAGGATTAACAAATAGGCCTACTGTAGGCTGATACACGATGGGTATAATGAATTATTTAGTCATTGAATAGGCCAAATATTTAACCTACCTATCATTCTATCAGCTGCTAATTAGGAAAGCTTACTTCAATATGATTCTCTACAATCCTCTTCTAGGCTAGGCCTAATTCCTTTTAAGGATTGTTGCATACGGTACACCAAGATGTGATAATACCATACATTATCGATTTGTAATATAGAACTAGGCCCCAACTGGGCTCAGTGACGAAGAACTCTATGTTAAATTAGTAAAGTGTATCCACTGATCACGTCATCTTTTAGCAAAGTAGATCTAAACATAAAAAATTAAAGTCCTATTGGCAAAATCAAAATACTGTTTTACGTCTCATTCAGATTATGGTATGGTACAATCAAGGCTGTATGCAAAGCTTACATACATTTCTTAGGCCTATGGGATTCAACACACACTACCACCTGAGCCCTTCTACCTACTGCAGTATGGATTGGAAGAGCTGCTCGATACCTTTTGGAAGGCTCAACTCTTCAAATTAGGGTTTCTTTCCCGGGATCCCGGCTGTTTTTATTGGATTTGAAAATACCGGGAATTGGACAAATATCCCGGGAAATCCCGGAATTTTAAAATGACTTAATTTAGTTTTTATCGATTTTTTTTTTTTTTTTTTTATTAGAAGGCTCTTGGGTAGAATTAAAGAAAACTGCATAATATTTACATCTTATTCTACTTTTTTAAATGAACACCTACTAGCATTAGCAACTTAGAGCAATCTAAATGTGGGCCCGTATGCCAAAACTGGCCGAGGGAATGTCGCTAGCGCTGCGTATAATACAAGGAACCGAGTCTCAGTATATTATCTAGCGATCGCGGGCAACTCATCTTGCTCAGAGTTTAAGCGAGCATTTGAAGCAAGAACTTCAGTTATTCGAGACAATAGGGAACAGAACTTCAAAGATCAGGAATTTATTTGATCCACTGAAAACCATTCCGCCAACCTCTGTTGAATCAGAAAGAACCTTTTCTGCAGCAAGTTTATTTATCACCAAGTTGAGAACTCGTCTTAGTGATAGAAATATCGATTGTTTACGTTTTTTAAGAAGCTATTTTAAAAATGTTGATTGACTCTAAATATTTTAAGATAAAGGACGACGAAATTATTTTTTCTAATGAAGTTTATTTTATTTTTATTTTTTTGTATTGGCTAAATATTTTAAGATAAAATATGTTGAGATAAAAGGTATAAATTATTTTTTTGAATGAAGTTTTTTTATTTTTTTTTATTTGCAAATGCACTTAATTATAATTAAAGGAATATAATATTTTAGCCTTTTATTTGTCCCCTGCAGATGAATAGCATGATAAATATTATGTTTAATAAATAATAAATAGCTACCACTGATTGGTAAACTCAATTCAAGTATTACAATGCAAAAGTGGTCATCTAGGCATAAGTAATTGGTTATCCCAATTCTAAAAGGGTTGGCTTCATTTTTCCGGGAATTCCCGGGATTTCCTGGGATGAAGAAAGCTGCATATAAGGAGAAACCCTACTTCAAATGTCTTTGATCGATGGGAAACGGTTGCCATAATGTTCTTCTGGTACGAAACACTGGGTGTGTTAGTGTAACACACTTTTATGTGTAGTAAAATTGTGATTGTACTGTTACACTAACAGGGGATCAGTCAGTGTAAAGAAACTATTTTATATTATAGGTTTTGCAACAGCATGGTCATGCGACCCGGCCTTTCAATCAAATACCAACGATTTACATTATATGAGGCCTTCCTAGGAAGAAGTGGCTAAGCGACAAAAGTGAAAAACGCAGTTAAAGTTGTACCAATTTGAAAGTGATAACTTTTGAGAGTTCGACGAAATATCTTCAGCAGTTCAAAATTTGGAAAACCTGAAGTCACTCAGGCCTATCGAGGTTACGCGAGTTAGTTAACCTCTTTTGGATCACTGGGTCGAATATGTAGTTTCTCATACACGCACTCGTAACTTAACCCTACAAAAACCTCGGTCGTTAAGAGGTTAAATGATCCAAAACTATATTTTAAGGTAAACATTTTGCAAAATACTAATTTAAAGTCCGCTAATTATTTTTAAACTATTTACAAATCTAGTGAAGTAGCCTACATTATTTGAGCTAAAATATATTTACATAATTTACGCAATTTACAAATTGTCTCATTTATGAAAGTGTCATTTTTTCTTAAAACTAACTAAGGTACGGTCAAATCATCCTAAAAATCTACTACCTACAATAACTAAAAAAGAAAATGTACAGGGTGTGTACCCATAACTTATCTTTAAAGTTTCAATAGAATTTGTAAATATAATTTAAGTATTTTGGTCTTTTTATCGAACGAAGAGTCTTAAAAGCGTGAAATGATGTACTCGTACGGTACCGTACTTCATACAAAATCATTAAAGTGTGACTAATACGTAATACACTGAAAAACAATTCCCTTCGACTTTACCTAGCACCTAACTTATTAAGGACCAACTCGAGTTTGATAGTGACCAAAATTTGAGCATTATTGAAGTATTTTATGTTAATTTTTCTGCTCAGACCCAGACATGGGGTAATAGTAATAGGCAATAGTAATAGACTATTATAGGATTTTTCAAGTAATAATAATAGATCATAATTTTTGGGCTGTAATAGTAAGAGAAGGCGAAGTAATAGATAATAGTCTATTACTTTTCTATTACAGTGGCAATGGACATTGTGTGAACAAAGAACTGAAAAATGAACTAAATCTACTCTAAACTAAAATATCGTATGTGAACTAATATTGTGGCAATTTTTTCCTTCAATAAAGTAAAATATATCAAGACCTACAGTCTCTGAAATTGTAATGATTTAGTTGAAACAAATATTTGTTATTTGGCTGCCGCTCAGCATCATCCTGGATCCGAGTGCAGAGCCCTCTGCCTCTCAGCCTCATCCTGGATCCATGAGTGCAGAGCCCTCTGCTTCTCAATCTTATTCTGGATTCCTGAATCCAGACACTGCTACATCGCCAGCTCAATAGCATCTCACACAAGGTAGCCCCCAAGGGGCCTTGGTGAATCGGGATGCAGGGAATGAGGTCGGTAAATACCAAACTCCAGATGCTAATGTATTTTTGTGTTTCCTGGATGCCTCTAAAGTATTTGATCGTGTTAATCATGACAAATTATTCATGAAACTTGTAAATCGTAATGTACCTAGTTACTTGGTCCGTATATTATTCTGGTATAATCACCAGAAAATGATTGTAAGATGGGGTAGGGTTAAATCAGAGCCATTCTCTATGACCAATGGTGTCAGGCAGGGAGGGATACTATCCCCCTACTTATTCAGTGTTTATATGGATAATCTATCTGTTGTGCTGAACACCTGTAAATAGGCTGCTATATTGGTACAATGATTGTTAATCATCTGATATATGCAGATGATCTAGTTCTTATTTCTCCATTTGTAAAAGGGCTCAGCACACTTTCGAAGTGTGTGGAAGGATAACGACATAAAATATAATCCTGATAAAACTCATGTTATGATTATGAGGAGGACCATGGCCTACAAGTATATAAAATTTCCTGAATTTCAATTGAATGGTAGTGTGCTGTCAGAAGTAACCCAGACTAAGTATCTTGGCCACATACTAACGGAATAACGGATAGTCTTTCAGATGACTGATATTCTAAGCCCTAAGGCAATGTAGACAATTATATGCTTGCTCAGGGAAATACTTTGGTTAGAAAATTTCGTGTGTGTGTGTGTGTGTGTGTGTATTAGATGTAAAGTTGATTTTGTTCCAAACTTTTTGTACTCCAATGTATACAGCTCATTTGTGGTGGAACTACACGATGTGTAATTTGAGGAAATTGTTACATATAATAATATTTTTAGGAGTTTATTAAGGACTCCAAGATTTGTAAATGGTGCTCCTTCTAGTGCCAGTATGCTGTTTGTAGTCAATAAGGTGCCTAACTGTGCCAGTGTTATTCGCAATTTTGTATTTAGATTTATCACTAGGCTTAGTGAGTCAGTCAATAAGATAATAGAAGCCATGGTTAGTGGACTGGTCTCCGATATATTTTATAAATCTCAAAACTGGAAGCATTGGCGTAGGCAATTGTATGTTCATTATAGACAGTGATTCACTGGCCTACTTAGTCAGTGCTCCAGACAACTATTTCTTAATCTTCTATGGACCTCTTCTATAATGTTTGTACCTGTTGAGTCTGAAATAGTGTTTGTATGTTTGTTTGTTAACACACTGCTTCTAATTGCATTTAAATAGACAAAGATCCTTTTCAAATGAGTGAAGTACCCCACATACAAAAGTAATAGTAATAGATGACCAAGCAGAGCTGGGCAGTATTTAAATACGTATTTAAATACATTTGTATTTAAATACGTATTTAAATACATTTGTGTATTTAGAACTGTATTTATAAATACATTGTTTTTCATGTATTTAAATATAGTATTTAAATACTTTAATGAGTATTTAAATACAATGTATTTAAATACTCAAAATATAAAAATGTAAATACTTTTACTGGTTTAATACACGTTCTGTACTAGTACAGTACGACGCGTCGACAGTGTAGTACAGCGTGGTTCATGTTTCAACGTGTCAGTTCAATCAGTTGTGTGCCACTCTTAGTCGAAAGCGGTTGATTTCTTTATCGTGTGCGTGTCATGGCTTCAACAAGCAAATCCGGTGAATCAAACAGTGATATATCTGCAGATAACAATTTAGTGCACCCTCTGTTTGATGGAAAATACTTTAAAATTAAATCTAAAGACGGTAATAAGGTAAAGTGCACCTGCTTGCTGTGTAAACACGAAGTCTCTGCTTCAAGCAATGCTACAACGAATCTGTACACTCATCTGAAGTATGTATGTATGTATTTAAAATGTATTTACAAATGTATTTAAATACAATTGATGTATTTTGTATTTAGTATCTAAATACATTCGTAAAATGTATTTAGTATTTAAATACATTTCTCCCATGTATTTAGTATTTAAATACATTCAATGTATTTATTGCCCAGCTCTGTGACCAAGTAATAGTAATAAATGAAAAGTAATAGAAGGAATCAATAGTAATAGTAACAGAAACCCAGTAATTGGCCCCATGTCTGCTCAGACCTGACCTAACGACATTGATATTACACGGTATTTCATATGTCTGGAGACATTGGAAATATGTAGAAAGAGGGATCATCTGAAGATCAGGGTCCCCAGCCTCCGTTAGTTAGCCTTATAAGGCTAAGTAACAAAAAATCACGACTTAACCTAACTAATCGTTATGTCAACTGTACGCCCTTGACGATTGGTTAGGTTAAGTCGTGATATTTTCGTTAGTTAGCCTTATAATAAGGCTAACTAAAGGCTGTTGGGGGGCCCTGATCTTCAGGTGATCCAGAAAGAGTAATACAACTTTATGACCATTTAATTTTCAACATGCGATTACAAGTGTAAGTTATTCATCCTCAACTTCAACACACTTCATTACTCGTAACTTGGACTAAGGACAATTGAGGATTTGAAAGTTAAGACAACACTGGAATTGCAGATCTCTAATTTCTGCTGAAACAATCAGAAGTGTTCAGACAGTGTGTGTTTGCCAGTTACGAGTAATGAAGCGTGTTGAAGTTGATGGTGAACAATCTGAACATTTTCTGCAATTGTATGTTGGAAATAAAACACTGTCAAAGTTGCATTATTCTTTCTACATATTTCTATTGTTTCCAGACATATGAAACACCATGTATACCTTGGTAACCTCGGTTTAGCTTCCACCCGAATTGTTCATTCTGACGAAGGTGAAGCTTATCACAACACCTTAGACCTACAGTTTAACGTGGAATCCGAACCACGCCCCACCAGCAGCTCAGTGTCTTAACCACTAGGCTACCCATTTATCTACTAACCAATTTCTATTGTGGAAGAATGAACAGCTGGGTTTGCTGCGCGCCGCCTGTCATCACCGGTTCTCGATCCCGGGGCCGATGGATTCGTAGTCAGCGACACTAATCACCACACCACCGAGGCGTATATATATATATATGTGAAAATTATTTCACAAAAGTAACATGAATAATATTTATGATGAAAATAACCACGAAGGGAAAAGTTATGTTTCCTTTTTCCTTCGCGGTTATTTTCATATATACAGGGTGTTTCAGGAGGAAAGGTCAATACTTCGGGCGGTGATAGTATCGGTCATTGTGAGAAAAAAAGTTCATATGAACATGTGTCTAATTCTGAATGGTTATAGAGATAGAACTGTTTGAATCTGATGCGCGCGCAGCTCTTCCTCCCCCTTCCCTCCCCTGTAACTTTGAACCATGTAAGCTGTAATGTAAGCTGTAACAAATTTGTCATTTCTGTATCTGATACCATTAAAAATGCCAATGTTTAAACATTAAATGTTAGAAACAGTAATTGGTTTCTCTTTCTTGATTACCATTTAACAATGCTTTTGTATTTATAGATTTAAACAGCTCTATCTCCGTAACTATTCAGAATTAGACATGTTCATATGAACTTTTTTCTCACAATGACCGATACTGTCACCTCCCGAAGTATTGACCTTTCCTCCTGAAACACCCTGTATATATATATATTTATATATATATATATATATATATATATATGCTGCAAACCCACAAGGAAAAAGAAAAACGATTCCAAGGCCTTTCGTGTATTCAGAGCTACACCCTCGTCAGGGAATGAAGATAAAAGAGAGATGCCATAGATATATACAACGTACAGGAAAAACAAAACAATTAGCACATACTTAACAAGGGTTAATGAGAGGCAAAATAAATTTTAACATGATATTGTCAATTTTATACAATATCATGTTAAAATTTCTTTTGCCTCATTAACCCTTGTTAAGTGTGCTAATTGTTTTGTTTTTCCTGTACGTTGTATATATCTAAGAATCTTTTTTCTTTTGGATTTGCAGCATTCATTCATTTCACGTGTTTTATTGTGAAATTCATCCCAAAAGTCAGTTTAGCGGAGAGAATGTTCTCCTAAGGTGAGTTTACTACAAAGAAAAAAACTTGTTTCATAAATATATTTACAAAACATAAAAGAAAAAAAAAATTCTGAAACACATTTACAAAACCTGAGAATAGTTCTGGTTACAAGAACTGTTCAAAATGTCATCCATGTTGTTCGATGCACATCTTGTATATGTCAACGGTTGACCGGCAAATTGCTTTACATAGTTCCTTATCATTGCTTAAGAGCTGGAATTCTTCACAAATGTAGTTTTTAAGGTCCGGAAGACATGCTGGCTTTTTGCTGTAAAAAAATTATCAAAATGTTTAGAATAATCATCAAGAGAAAACATTTTCCTCGGTAAACTGACGTGTGTGTGTGTGTGTGTGTGTGTGTGTGTGTGTGTGTGTGTGTGTGTGTGTGTGTGTGTGTGTCTCATTCGAAATGAAACAACTTTGAAACCTTAGAATTTTGTATTGAATGCTGCAAACAGTGTAATATTCACACCAGGGTTGTGGAGTCGGAGTCGGAGTCCACCAGAGTAGGGGACTTCAACTCAGCCATCCATAACGCACATTTCGCTTTTTCTTGTGGGGTAAACATAATTCAATCTGAAACAAACTTTAAAAATTACAGATTTTCAAAGTTGTTTCATTTCGAATGGGACACCCAGTATATATATATATGTCACGAAACGGACATGTTAAGTGCTTTAAAAAGTGGACGCTCAATTCTGCCAGTTGAGGTTTAAGTTTTGAATTTTGGCTGAAAATACAATAGTTACCCCTCTTTCTTTGATGTACAGGTATATGGATGATATTTTATGCCTTTGGCATAATAATTTGGATGGTGACTTGGTTCTTGATAGGCTCAACAGTTTAGTCCCATCTATTAAGTTCACGGTTGAAAAAAAAAATGACGGATGCTTATCTTTTCTGGATCTAAAAATTTGGGAGATGCTTTAATCAGTTCAAATTTGAAGTCTTTCGCAAGCCTACTAATAATAACTCTTATGTGCATTTTTATTCCGACCATCATCCCGCGATTAAATCTTCTATTTTCTCTGCTATGTTTCTTAGAGCATTGAGAGCTCAGTCCTGAATTTTTAGATTCAGAGTTATGCAATATCATGAATATTGGTACTAAATTATGTTACCTATTTCATTTTTAGATAACTGCCTAAGGAAAGCCAAGAATAGGTATTATAATAGTGTAACTGTAAAGGAATTTGAGCGTAAAAATATTCTTAGCCTCCTTACCATGTAAATTTTCAATATCTTCCGACTTTACTAATTAAGCAATTGGTATCATTGTAGTCTTTAAGTATAATAATACTGTTAAATCACGCTTAATTAATAAAGAACATCCCGGATAATGTGATTGGTTGTGCGTATTCGATCGGATGTACACAATGTGTCTTAGTATACTGTATAGCCAAACGGGTAAAACGTTAGATATTAGGGTAAAACAGCATAAATATGCGTGTGGAACAGCAAATAATTCTAATGCATTATTTAATCATATGTATAGATGTAATCATAGCATTAAGTGGGATAGTTCTAAAGCTCTCGTTAAAAACACACATAATCGAAAGGAATATTCTAGAATGTGCATTTATCCATTTTAAAAATAATTTCAATAGGTAACAGTGCGGGAATGTATAAAATTGACAATATCCTGTTAAAATACCTTTTGCCTCTAATCAACTCGTTAATCTTTTTGTTTTTCTGTCTCGATGTATATGTTTTTGGTCATCTTGCCTCCACCCTTCATTCCCTGACGAGGTGTACTTCTGAATACACGAAAGGCCTTGGAATCATTTTTCTTTTTCCTTGTGAGTTTGCATCATTCATTCATTTCACGTGTCTAATTGTGAAATTCATCATATATATATATATATATAGTCACTACATAGTAAATAAGTTCTAAATTGGCTAATGCGTCTGCTTGATGGAGGGATTCGAAGTGGCAAGCTTTCAAACTTAACTTGGGTGAACTACTGAAACGAAAATTTCGAGCAAAATCTCTGCAATTAAAAGGAATTTAGGAGTACCTTCGTTTTTACACAGATTAGAGAACTTGTATAAGTGAAAGCTTTCCTCCCTGAATTCCATTCTCGTAGGCCTATCCATTCATACAGCCATATCTAGTTCCAACCAGCTTCCCGAGGCCTAGACCTGGCTATTAAACGAAACCTAAACTGCATTTTGCTACAAGGCATCCGCGTAGGCCTAGCTGCCATTTTATGCGTGTCGGCTTGAGCGCGCACGGTCGAAAAGATTCGAGACAAGAGGAGGCCTAAGCCCCATTTTCCCTGGATTATCTATCCCCGCTTCTTACCTGTGGGAGGGATAGGATTGGGGGAAAGAGGGGGAGAACTTGTCTCAACACGACAATCGATCGAATAAACCTTCAACGGCCAACATTAAGTTTTCCGGAGACCAGATTACACAGGGTTAGGTGGTCGTTTTAGATTGGTTAGTCATTTCTCATGTAACCAATTTCGGCTAATCAGGATCTTTGTAACAAATTTAGACCGCCAAAAAACTTCTCTGCAAAACTTATATCTTACGGTCCTAAACTTGCGTCTATGCTAATATAATAATTGTTTGCAAACGGACGGAGCCTACTCTAAACTTTAACTGGATTTCGAAATAGGCTTAGGCCTATCTTAAATCACTGTACTTACCATTGGGGGATTGGGTATCCGAATACTCAAGAGTATTAACGCGAGCTACCATAAATCTTTTTTTACTCTGATCTTCCATGCTCAAGTTATTAGGACTACTGTACCCTTTTAAGTTCCATCAAAAAAGTCTAGACTATGCCCATATGTATCATTTAGGCCTATTGTAAAGTACTTGGGAACTCAATACCGAGGATTAAAATATCAACCAATGCCACATAGGCCTAGTAAAATATATTATGAGGGCTAGGTTTATTAAGGTAAATAAATGAATACGTTATGGTAGGGTACTAATATTACCCTAAGACCTAATTTTAAATTTAATTGATATAAATTTATTGTGGTTAAGGGTTAGCATCACTTCACTCATTCTTTAATTAAATATAAGATAATGGGACCTGTGGTTTTGTGATAGAACGAGGCCTAATAGCTTTAATTAATAAACCAAACCCACAAAATTGCCTAAATTCACACGAAAACACATTCCTTAATTACAAAGAGTAATAGTTTAGTCCCGTTTAATAATAATAACGCGAGTCTGTCACGAAAATTTAATTTTGTCCAATTTATCTTACAGGAGGCTATCACCGATTTTCAAGAAAGGAGAGACGCACCTACAAACGACGGACGTCACGAAACGACTGAATTTTGTTGCCATATTTCTGTTCCATAAATAATTCCAGTTTCGGCGTTTTGAGGAAATTTAGGAAATATTTTTATCTTTCGATCGCGTTTTATAAAATGGTTTTATAAGATATTATAAATAAATAGTGGCAAATTCAAAACTACTCCATAGTGGGCCATTAGTGGGAGAGGGAGCGGGTGGGGACGCGGGTTTACCAGTAAAATTATAATTTAGCAAATTTGAAGCTTAAAACGATTCCCAGGAAGATTTCAGTTGTCAAAATGAGAAGTATTTTGATACAAACGTCATTTTTAGTTGAACTTAGAGTTACTGAGTTCAACAAATTAAAATGTAATGATCGGGTCGTTTAACCCCCTTCGCAACATCTAAGGTTATATGATGGAGGGGACCTACGGCTTTACGTGGAATCCGAACCATGAGTCGCTTCATACTCAAGGCGCGGAGGACGGTTTCCCATCCAACTACTACTATCCGACCCAATGTCGCTTGATTTTGCTGATCGACGGGAAACAGCGTTACGACATTGGCTTCGATGTAGCCCGTCCAGCAAATTGTACATTTAGAAATATATACTTGATAGTTCATCTTTTAAGGTCATACCATCATTATCGTATGACTATTATTGATTATTGTGGTATAACTAAAATTATTAAAATAAATATTACAAAAATGTTTTTATTATGTATATATTTTTTTTATATTTTTCCCATGGTCGAGTAAAATTAAGTTTACTTACAAATATGTAGATTGTGTCAGGTTAGGTTGGATTGAGTTTATTAGTTTAAGTTAGGTCACTGATTCTCAACCTTTTTCATTTAACAACACATTTTCTAGTGAGCTCGACAGTGGCGGCACACCGGACCAAATTTTGCCAAGTCATTGCGTATTCTACTTTAATCAGTGATGTACTGTAGTTCATTTTCATCTAATTACGAAAGTACTGCGGCAATGAGGGACACTGTCACGGCACACCGGTTGCGAAGCGCTGGGTTAGGTTAAGACGGGAAGATCAGGGTCGGATTAAGGTATCGCGAGGCCCTCGGCCAATGTTCCCCGCAGGGCCACATGACACCAAAGATTATTATCGATGACCCGACCATAATCACAATTAAATCACAAATCGAATTTAAAACTGGAGTTAGTCTTATAAAAACTTCAGTGATAATAACGTAACAAAATGAGCTGGACTATTTCCATGTTCTTGAACAAATTAAATATGTTTCCAATCACTAAACCGAGTCGTGATAAAAGACTGTTGGCCTGAAAACTCGGCACATGGAGCAGTAAATCATTCCAGTAGAAGGTATCTCTGTTCAGATAAATGCCATCGTCGTATAGTCTGGAAGAGCCTTTGAAATATACCTCTACATTCTGCTGACGAATGTTTCCAGCGAAAGATTTCCGCAAATCATCATCGATTTCTTCCCATAGAGCCGGAAGGTCTCCAGCAATATATGTTTCTTCTTTTTCAGACTCGCGCTCCGTTTCAAAAATATGTGAAGCCGATTGATTGGTTTGAATACTTGATTCTGTAACATTTTGGTTATCCTCCTCACTAGAATCTTTGTCGACGTCCCTCCAACTTTTAACTCTAATTCGGAAGAGATTCGTTATCTTTTTACTCGTTAAACTATCATTCCTCACTCGTTCTTCCTTTAGGGCTTTAGTTTTTCTCTTTTGACTTCCACTTTCATAAGCGCGAACTATGTCACGCGCACGACCCGACATTTATATTTTCAAAAAGTATTTATTGCTGTGTGTAAAACGCATCGAATACTACAACATAAATACATTCAAAACTGGTAACGCGCGAGAGCCTCCAAAAAAGTTTAAAAAAGTTACTTCTCAGGCATCCCCCCCCAAAAAGTTATTAATAAATGACATAGTGACTTAAAAGTGACGAATAATTAAGAGAATTAAAGTCTTTTCAAAGCGGTATCGGGCTATTGCTTTCAATTTTTTAATTTGTTTATTGTTTGTCCGATATCATGTTGACAAACAAATAACAATCATGGTTTAAATAAATCATTAATTATTTGTTTTTTACGGCAAAAGGAATTAATATTTATAATTAATTACATTTTGTTTATAAATATTTTTTCTTTATAAATTTTTGTTATTATTATTCCAGACACGAAAATCACTTATTCCACATTGAAATAAGAGCTACATCGTAGCCACTGTCGTATCATCCCTTCCCGTTGATCAGCGAAGTTAAGCGACATTAGGGTGGATAGTAGTTGGATGGGAGACCGTCCGCGGCGTCCAGACCATGTAGCGACCCGTGGTTCGGACCCCACGTAAAGTTGTAGGCCCCCTCCGTCATATGACTTTAGATGTTGCGAAAGAGGTTAAACAAAACCAATAATTATTATTACACTGAAATAAAAGGAAGGAAACTAAGCAAAAGGAAAGGAAAATAATGGAAATATACATGAAAAGCAATTTAAGAGACTCTTTCATCATCCTTTCCAAACCAAACAATTTACTCCCTCGATCGAGTCAAATGTTTATTAGATTTTTCTCAAGTTTTACAACTCGGCTCTTACGCACGCGCAGTAAAAGCACGCATTAACCCACGCTGACTTCATCACATTAGCGCAGGCACAAAATATTATTGTATGGGCAACTATAATAAATTACTAACTAGGTCTTCGTATCTCAAATAATTATGATTCAGGGTATAAATATGAGACACAGACTCTGACAAGTTATTAGAAAACAAAAAAATCGCACTATTACGAAAAAGGTTGTCTGATATTCCCTATCCCAGACTACGCAGTATTAAGGGAAATAAATAAATAAAAAAGTCCTACAATTAGTAATCAAGATATTTACAGAATTGGTTCTCATATGAATATAAAATTGTCTGCGCTAATGACACGAGAGTGCCACATATTACTTGATGAAACGTGTCTAAAGACTGAACGTGTTCACCAGACAAGCGGCAAGCGGCGTCAAGTTAGTCGTACGTTCATTTGTTGCTTTTCTGTTTTATCACCAAACGGCAGAAAATTGAGTCATTTTGCGAAGGTTTTATCGCGTTTTATACGACGCTCAGATGATACTCTGAGAAAGTTTTCTCAACTATTAGCTTCGCTATTTTATCCATTTATTTGTCAAGAAATGAATAGGTTTTTAATTTCATCGTTTAAAGCGCGGGCCCTGGGCTATGGCTCACCTGGCCCTTGCGTTAATTCGCCCCTGGTCGGAAGATTCCTTCAGAGTTAATGAGGATTCTATCATGCGCGAAATGAAAAGAATACAATAAAATGTAGAATTCAACATTCATTCATAGACTTTCTGTAAGTCTCGCAAACAGACAGACATATTTAGATAGATAGTTCCTGAGAGCAAGGATAAGGAAACTATAATTTTATTTGCCTCTCTATTGACAGTCACAAATAACAGAACAACTTCGGTACAACAGTAATAAAGGGTTATATGCAAACGTCGGCGTCGCGGATTTGATGTGGGGATTACGACGATGATTGAAGTAGTGACATCCCTTGGAAAGGTTGCTCGACGGATGAAGTGGTTGCATGTTTGCAACGGTGCTGAAGTTCTTGTTGAACGAGCAGTGAGAATCGAAAGTCGAATAGACCGATGTTGAGTGAAATGAAAGTCGAAGGAAAGAACTCGAGTGAGGCAGAGCGCAGCGGAGTTTCTGCGACGAAGGTCAGAGAACAATTTGAGCGAAATGGGAACGAATTGAACTGGACCCACGCTTTTATAGCCGCGCTCTGGTGACGTGGAAATTTTCCATGGTTTCAGAAGAATCTTCAAGAAATCTGCCTCTTCCATGCCGGCTTCCACTTACGTGTTTGGATTTCACCACCTTGTTTACTTTTGGACGAGAGAATAGGAGGCGAAGAAAGGAATTTCCGGAATGTCACTCCATATTCACGTAGAACGGCTGTGGAACACCTGACCTCTGATCTTTCTGTTATCTCTGATTGCGGCAGAGAAAACCTTGTGGCTTTCGATGCCTCAAAAAGTCAGTTCATCCATCTCTTTACTCGTCACAATCATCCACACCACTATACCCCTATCTTCAACAACACACAACTCAATCCTTCTTCTTCTTCTCTTAACATTCTTGGCATTTCCTTTTCTCTTGATCTTTCCTGGAAAGATCACATATACTCTTTTTTCAAAGCAGCTTTTAAGAGCTTAGGTGTGCTGTACCACCTCCGTGGTTTCTTCGCCCCTACTCAGTTGTTGTTTTTGTAAAGGGGACTTGTTCACCCCTGTATGGAGTATGCTTCTCATGTGTGGGTTGGCTCAACCCACACAGCCGTACTTGACCGGGTGGAATCAAAGGCTTTTCGTCTTATCAATTCCGCGCCTCTTACTCACTGTCTTCAATCCCTCTCTCTTCGCCGTAATGTTGCTTCACTTTCTCTTTACTATCGCCATTATAACGGACATTGCTCTTCTGAACTCTCTACCTGCATGACTCCTCCTTTAAGGAGAGCACGCAGTATCAGACTTTCTGCACTTTCTCATTCTTTTTCTGTCCAACTCTCTAACGCAAGGGTTAATCGGTATTTTCAATCTTTCGTCTACTCAACCGGTCAACTCTGGAACAATCTTCCTCAATCCATCTCTCCTCCTGTCTATGACCTTCCATCTTTCAAACGCAGTGTCTAGGCATCTCGAGAACCCCGGACCTTGATTTTGGCTCTCTTCGTCTCCTATTGGGGGGAGGGAGAGGGCGCTTTTGCGGGCATTCGCCCTTGATCCCTCCTTCCTACATAATATATATATATATAGATAGATAGAGATAGATAGATAGATAGAAATAAATTAATGCGTATTTCGTAGAGAATGGGAGCAGGATATAGATTGTGTGTGTGTGTGTGTGTGTGTGTGTGTATTTCCATGGCAACGCTTGTCTTCAGAAATTCTCCTTCTCTACCTTTGGAGCCGCATACAAAATGTAAACAATAAAACGGAAACTGGAATTTTCACGACCATTATTATAAGACGCGATTAGCGGTCCTCCGAAAATGGGAAATACGAGTTTCCTGATTTAACAGAAAATGCCATTCCTTCCCATTCCCTATTCGTTGTAAATGTGAGAAATGAGAATAGTTAATATTTCCTAGCCTACTCTATCCTTATTCTAAGTAACTCGAGTAGGAAAGACGACAATGAGAGTGGATTGATTTGAGAACTGTTTCCTTTGTGATTCTTACTTGTGGGCCAAGAATGAAATGGAAACAAATCTTATCTACAGTGTGTCCCAGAAATGTGGCCACCTTTTCACCGGGCCAACAACACCACAATTCCAAGATAACTAAATGAAACAGAAATCACATAAAACCCTTTACAGTATATTATACTTAAAATAGCATTTGTTTATCTAAATCGGATGCATAGTCTCTTTACAAATTCATCTTCAACAATAGCTGTTAAAAAATAAAGTTAACAAGGAAGATGATTAGAGACTTAGATGAACATTAAAGAAGTTTACAGCGAACAAAAACATCGAATAAAACATTAACGCAGCAAGTGCTCAATGTGTCCTCCATTATTATCAATTACCAATTGTAGCCTTGTTCGCCACTGGCGAACTGCTGTCGCTGTCGTAGCGTTTCGCAAAATGTATCTAAACCAATGTAAAAACAAAAATAAATTTATACCAGGATAAAAATACAAAACATACCATTAAAATGTACCAAAACAAAATTATTAGTATCAAATTGTACCATGAAATGTTGTAGGAACTAGGAAAGTACCTTCAAAGTATTTTATTGTTATTTTAACAAAAATTAATTTACATCAAGTTTTAAATAGTCAGAGAGAGGAATAATTTTTCCATACCAACAATTAGATATCTGATATGCTGTTAATATATTTAAGGTATTCACATTTGAATATGCTGTAAGGAAATATAAAAGACATTCAGGAATAATAATAATAATAAAAATAATGAAAATTGATAGAAATACTGTTGAAAAGCAGCTGGACAAAATTGTTTAATTTTATAGCGTGTAATTACTGCACCAAACATTGTTTGGTAATGTCATGTTTTACGTTCGTAAACTCAAAAAATTGTCTATCGAAGCGTCTATTGTTTTAATGACCTAATGAAATAATTTTGGCAACCCTGGTGTTATGAAAAGAATTTGATAATTTGGTTAGGTCAACTGAATGTCCGGTTAGATAAATTGAATGCGCATTTAGGTCAACTGTACGCCCTTGACGATTAGTTAGGTTAAGTCGTGATATTTTTGTTTAAACTAACGAAACTATCACGACTTAACCTACCAATCATCAAGGGCATATAGTTGACCTAACCGGACATTCAATTAGTTAGGTCAACAACTTGCCCAAAAATTACTAAATTTAAACAACTGCAAACTGATTTACCCTCTTTGATAGTTGTTCGTTGTTTTTCTGCTTCAATAAAGAATTTTCTTAATTTTTTGAGTTTACGAACTTAAAACACGACATTACCCATTGTTTTATTTATTTCATAAAATTATATATAATAAAAGATTAAAAAATGAATTAGAAATAAATGTGTTCAAAATCCTATGAAAACAATAATGACGGGAGGGCAATTAATTTATTTTTATAAAGTATACCATATAATTATATTAACTAAACGTTTTCTTTCTTAAAAATAACTTTATTTTAAAACATCTTAGGGGTGACTCTATCAACATTTTGTTTTTTATTTTCTATCAGTTTAGACAAACAAACAAACAAACAAACACTTTATTTCAGACTCAACAGGTACAAACATTATACAAGAGGTCCATAGCAGATTAAGAGATAGTTGTCTGGAGCACTGACTAAGTAGGCCAGTGAATCACTGTGTATAATGAACATACAATTGCCTACACCAATGCTTCCAGATTTGAGATTTATAAAATATATCGGAGACCAGTCCACTAACCATGGCTTCTAACTTATTATCTTATTGATTGACTCACCAAGCTTAGTGATAAATCTAAATACAAAATTGCGAATGACACTGGCACAGTTAGGCACCTTATTGATTACAAACAGCATACTGTACTGACATTAGAAGGAGCACCATTTATAAATCTTGGAGTCCTTAATAAACTCCTAAAAATATTATTATATGCAAACATATATTTTCCTCAAATTATACATCCTGTAGTTCCACCACAAATGAGCTGTATACATTGGAGTACAGAAAGTTTTGAACAAAATCACCTTAATATCTAATGTACACATGAAATTTTCTAACCAAAGTATTCTATGAAAAAACTATCTAGGGCTATGGGTTGATTGCCTGTGCCCTCATCCGTTGGAAATTTCCAACAGATTTCAGTGGAGGGTTAACGACAAAAGCCCTATGCTTTTTCGTTAGAGAGTTATGAATATGTAAGTCTTTAAAGGACCTCTTTATAGTTATATTGATTACGGTAATTCTAGCATCGGGAGTTGGGAAAGCCTTATGTTAATAAATCTGCAACTGCTCACCTTATTTTTGCTGGGTCTTTGTTTGTTTCGATGTAGGGCGTGACGGTCATTTTCGGTGTAGGGTCGCCACGATGGGGTTACGCGGCGAATTTACTTAAGGTAATTAATATAGGCAGTCACTATATAAACCCCTGAAGGAATAGGCCTATCCTTTTATCGTCATTAGGTTTTATTA
Organism: Bathynomus jamesi; assembly: GCA_023014485.1. Classification (NCBI taxonomy): domain Eukaryota; kingdom Metazoa; phylum Arthropoda; class Malacostraca; order Isopoda; family Cirolanidae; genus Bathynomus; species Bathynomus jamesi. Next base: position 910,997 of record JAJOZX010001107.1, on the reverse strand, counting down.
TTATAAGGAATTCACTCAGGACTTGAGGGAAAATTTAGACACGTTTTCCCAGTTTAAAGCGTTTGCTTGGAATAAACAGCCCTGAGAGCCGTTCCTTGGTTCGCTTGTATTTTCATTATTATTTGCCGATCTAGCAAGATTTTGTTGTTTGTTGTGTCTACTTCTTTTTGGTATACTAAACAATAAATTGGGTTTTCTTGTTGCTATGTGGGGCTGATTCATACATACAGGTTCTTTGTACGTATGGCAATTCAATTATTTCATTCCCAATAGGCTATGTCGCCAATCCCGAGGCAATTTTGTATAGATATTTAATTCAATTAATTAATAATTTATATTTAATTATGAAATAAATGTACCACATATGATACCATGTTGTGAGCGCGTATAGTTTTTCCATATACTGGGGGGGCCGGAGAAAAATTTGTATGTTATAGATCAAAATTTTTTGACAAACTGTGTAAAACATGTAAAAATGGATCAAAAGAATGAAGTAGAAATTTAGGAAGAGAGAGGTTACTCAAGACCTATTCAAATATGAAAGTTCAAGAGGCCAACTTCTCAAGTTTAGTTAAAGTTATGTCAATCAGTTTGACTCCCTTTAGGTATAGGAAATTTATGGGATTAAAGTAAAGTTATTAAGCATTTTAACTTTGCTCAGTTTGTGTAAGTTTTATAAGTCACCAGTCTTAATTTTTTCTTGTAAAAGTTTTCTGGCTTTCAAAGCAGTCTTTCTTTGAGGCCTGTCTGGTTTAGTCTGAGTTACATCAGGCACATTGAGAGATTCCTCCCCAATAGTATCCTGATCCATCCTTTGGGGTAATGGTTCTAATTTAGCCCCACACTCCAAAGGATATAGTAATGTGATATCTCTGGTGGTTTCACCAGTTGCTGTTTTCAGTTTTACAACCCTGGTAACTTCGTCTTCACCAGTTTTGAGTTCCAAGACTTTTCCCATTGACCAATGTTGTCTTGGTGTCTTGTCATGTATCAACACAATGTCCCCAATTTTGACTGAATCATTCCAACTTTGTTTTGTTAATTGTTTATGTCTTTCTCTAAGACTTGTTAAGTATTCTTCTCTCCATTTTGTTATAAATTGAGTCTTGATTTGTGTCAAATGTTTGTATTTTGTGTTGAGTTCTTTGTGTCCTATTTCCCAATCTGGATCCTCTGTACTGTTATGTTCAGATTCTGGTAACATGTTTACTGTTTCTCCCTTAATTAGGTGGTTTGGTGTGAGAGGTTCTGGCTCATTAATACCATCTCCCACATAAGTTAATGGTCTGTTGTTGACAGAGCTGGGCAATAAATACATTGAATGTATTTAAATACTAAATACTAAATACATGGGAGAAATGTATTTAAATACTAAATACTAAATACATTTTACGAATGTATTTAGATACTAAATACAAAATACATCAATTGTATTTAAATACATTTGTAAATACATTTTAAATACATACAAATTTTAACATATGCATTCACTAATTCATGAGTAACAACAATATAAAATGCTTGATGAAGGATGAGTGTACAGATTCGTTGTAGCAATGTAGCATTGCTTGCAGCAGAGACTTCGTGTTTACACAGCAAGCAGGTGCACTTTACCTTATTACCGTCTTTAGATTTAATTTTAAAGTATTTTCCATCAAACAGAGGGTGCACTAAATTGTTATCTGCAGATATATCACTGTTTGATTCACCGGATTTGCTTGTTGAAGCCATGACACGCACACGATAAAGAAATCAACCGCTTTCGACTAAGAGTGGCACACAACTGATTGAACTGACACGTTGAAACATGAACCATGCTGTACTACACTGTCGAAGCGTCGTACTGTGCTAGTACAGAACGTGTATTAAACCAGTAAAAGTATTTACATTTTTATATTTTGAGTATTTAAATTCATTGTATTTAAATACTCATTAAAGTATTTAAATACTGTATTTAAATACATGAAAAACAATGTATTTATAAATACAGTTCTAAATACACAAATGTATTTAAATATGTATTTAAATACAAATGTATTTAAATACTGCCCAGCTCTGGTTGTTGACAACATTTTCAATTTCTGACAGAATAGTCATGAGTTCAAAAAGTTGTAAATGTTTTGTCCCAATAGTCTTTTTAAGGCAGTTCTTTACAGTTTGTATGTTTCTTTCCCAAATTGAACCATACCATGGTGTATTAACAGGAATGTACTTCCAGGTTATGTTGTGTTTGGTTAAATGAGTTTGTACTGTTTCACTGTCACAAATCTGATGAATAATTCTTTCACCAGATTTGAAGTATGTGGCATTGTCTGACCATATAGTTTTGGGTACAGAATTGTGTGCACAAAATCGTCTGAAAGCAGCAATAAAAGCTTCTGCTGTCAGATCTTCTACTATGTCTAGACATATGGCACGTGTGGCAGCACAGGTGAAGAGTACAATGTACACTTTGTATTCCTTTGAATCCATTTTGTCTCCAAAACTCACATTTACCGCTCCAGTGTAGTCAATACCCGTGGTTTCAAATGGCCGAGTAAATGTTACTCGTTCCACAGGTAGGTCTGGAGGGCTTGGGGTCTTAAAGGGTCGTGAATGGATACGTTTACAAGGAATGCATGTGTTTAAAATTTTCTTTGTTTCAGTTCTACCCTTTGGTAGCCAGTAAGTTTTCTCAGCTCTGTCAGGGTTTGTGGGACTCCCATGTGGTGTATTTTGTTGTGGGTATCCCTGATGATGAGTTTTGTGAAGTGATTTCTCCTTGGAAGAAGAATTGGGTGCTTAGAGTTGTAAGTCAAAGTTGACTTGTTAAGCCTTCCTTTACACCTTATCAGACCCTCTGTATCCAGGTACAGATTTAGATCCATGACAAGTGAAGGAATACCTTTGTTTAATGTGCTACTGGACCTAAGATACTTCAACTCCTTGTCAAATTCTGAAGCTTGTATCTGTTTGAGCCAGTATTTTGTTGCAGTTTCTGTTAAGTTAGAAAAGGCTTTCTGAGGACAGTGTTTGAGAAGGTAGCTATTGACAAACTTGCAGCAATAGACTGTAATTCTCAAGAGTTTGTTTAGGTCTGAATAAAGGTGATAGTCAAATATAGGTTTGTCCTCAGTGATCTTTTCAGTTGTTGTAGAGTTGAGTGTGAGGTTAACTACTTTGGCTGGCCAAAGATCCTCACATGTTAGCCATTCGGGCCCTTCATACCAGATTTTATTTGTTTTCAACAGCTTGTAAGAGAGCCCTCTTGTCAAAAAGTCTGCAGGATTCTCCTTTGTTTTTATGTACCTAAATTTGATACCAAGGTTTGTGTTTGCAGTTTTGATTTCTGTTAGTCTGTTTTTCACAAATATATTTTTGCAAGAAGTTGTATCTGTGTTGGTCACCCATGTTAGACAAATTTGACTGTCTGTCCATAAGTAAATGTTTGTTATGTCAACTTCTTTATACACTTGTGAAAGAAAGTTTGCTGTTTTAACTCCCAATGAGACAGCTAATAATTCAAGTTGTGGTACAGTTTTCTTTTGGTTTAAGGGTGCCACTTTTGCCTTTGAATAAACCAAGTTACTTTCATTTTCACTTGTTAAATAGGCACAACACCCATAAGCTTGTGTGCTGGCATCTGTAAAAATGTGTAGTGTTTGCGATTTCAATCTGTAGCCAGCACATCTTGGTACGTAGATGTCTTGAACTTTGTTCAAGTCTGTGGCTAATTTTTTCCAATGAAGTTGGTCTTCCACTGAAAGTGGTTCATCCCAATCAATTTTCTTTTTCCATAAGTCTTGCAAAAGGATTTTGGATCTTATGGTTGCTGGTAAATATAATCCAATGGGGTCAAAAATTTTGGATGATTCTGAAAGCACTTGTCTTTTTGTATTGGCATTTGGATTTAAGTTATAACTCTTCGTGCAAAGAGTGTCATCGTGTTCAGAATTCTGTTTTAAAAACCAAAGCATTCCAAGTGTTTTCGTGTAATTGTTTGGTTCAATGTTCCCATTGTTGTCTTTTGTTATTTGTTCATTTAATTTAGGAGAATTAGAAACCCATTCTCTCAATCCAAAATTTCCTTGCTTCATTATGGGTTGTGACATTTGGTAAATTTCAAGCAATTCCTCTTCAGTTACAGTGGAACCAATGAGGTTATCCACATAAAAGTTTTGTTTTAAAAACTGAACTGTTAAGTCCTCTTGAAATAAGTTTAGGTGGTTTCTAATTGTTAAAGCAAGAATACTTGGAGAGCAATTTGCTCCAAAAATAATTACTTTAAATCTGTAGGTTTTGAAACCTTTGTTAAGGTCATGTGGATCATTCAACCACAAAAACCTGAGATGATTTTTATCATACTCAAGCTTCAAATTTATACAGAGGAATGCTTTTTCTATGTCACTTTGTACTGCATAATTGTCTAAACGGAAGCAAAGGAGAATTTTTACAAGATCTGAGACAAGGTTTGGGCCTTCCATGAGACAATCATTAAACTAACAGAATTTGTGTCTTTTAAACTACAGTTGTATACTACTCTTAGTTTAGTTGTGGATGAGTCTTCTCTGTAAACTCCCCTGTGTGTTAAATAATGACAACCTCGTTTTTTAAAGGGTTCATCAGTAACTTCTTCAATGAAGCCCCTTTCTATTTGTTCCTTGAATATGTTGTTGTATTGTTCTAAAAGATTGTCATTTTTTAGTTTTCTGTAATTTTTATACAGATGTGCCTTAGCTACTTTCAAATTGTCCATTATTTCTGGACAAGGTGTTTTCCAAGGCAGCTCCACATAGTATTGATTGTCTCTGTGTTGTAATGTATCCTTAAATTGTTCTGTCATCAATTGGTCTTCATGTGTAATAGTACTGTCCTTTATGCCAACTGATTCTAATAGTCATAACTGCTGTAACCCTTCATCCAATGTGGAATCATTTTCATTCAAATGATGTGGGATTATGACAGTGTTTTTGTAGTTCGAGTTTGTCACATAGTCAGAAATTTGTGACTGTGGTGATTTTGTTTTGCGTAAATTTTGTTCATGTTCTGTGTTTTCTGTGTCAGTAGTAAGATGGTATTTAGTTATGTCACCCAAAAGAGCAATACCTGTGGGAGTTTGTATGGCTATTCCATCTCCAATTTTAATGATGCCTCTATGGACCAGATGAAGATAGTCAGCCCCCATGAGCATATGTATATCATCAACTACATCTGCATTAAGGGTTTTATCAGCTATCGTGTATTTATTTTGAAGTTGGAGCAAAGCTTGTTTTAACCCAGCTATTTGTATTTTTTCTTGTTCTACTTTGTCCACAACAACAACCTTAAGGGTTTCAAATGTTTCATCAAGAGTTAAAGTTATATTTGCAGTTTTAAAACTGGCTTGTACTGGGTTTTTATTGATAAATGATGAAATAGAGAGATCTTCATCTCCTTGTTGGTTTTGAAGTCCCAATTTTTCTATCAGTTGTTTAGTTACAAATGTTTGTTGTGAGCAGGTATCTAAAAGACACCTAACCTGTACTATTTGTCCTCTTTTGTTTTGGATTTCCAAAGTTGTGGTTGGTAAAAGAATTTTTGAATTGTGGTTAATGCTAGATGAACTGATATGTCCATTCATAGCATTTTTGGTTTGTTTCTGTTTGTTTTGGTTTGATTTGGGTGTTTGTTCATAATGTTTGTCAGTTTTTCCAATGTCTGTGTGTGTATTACACATAGGGGTAACATGGTCAAAACTGTTGCAAAACTTACAATTGTATATCAAATTTGATTTGCAATTTGACTTTTGGTGCCCTGATCCAGTGCATTTTTTGCATAAGTTTAGTTGTTCACAACGTTTTGACCTTGCTGTAAAGTCTTTGTATTTGGGACAATTTGTAGAATATGTTCACTGCTAAAACAAAATTTGCATGGTGTGGGATTATACTCAAAAGTAGCTACATTAAAGTTTTGCAGAGTAGGAGTCTTTGAGTCTTTTTCTGTCACTTTATTTTCTGCAAATTGAGTTTTGCGGTTGTGTTTTGATGTAACTGGTAAGTGTTGAAATCTTTTGTTAGGTTTTTGGTTTTCTGCATTGTTGGTTTTTTCTTGTTCTGTGTTAAATTTTGGGTGTGTGTAACTTGATTTGTAAAGTGCTAGTACAGTTGGGAAATCTTCTCTTAGTTTATTAAGGCTAGGGTATATGTCAGTTGTCCTCTGATGAAATATCTCTTTGACTTTAGAAGGGAGCTTTTCAAAAACAACAGCTTGAATGATCCAAGCTGTTTCTGCAATGTTTAAATTATTGTTTTTAAGTTGTCCCATGAGACATTCAAACTCACAGTAAAAATCAAAGAGGTCACCATAGTTGTCTTTTGGGGTTCGCATGTTCATTACTTTAAGAGCCAAATCATGTATAATTTCATCCTTATTCATGTAATTTCTGTTAAGTAATTCTATTGCTACAGAATAAGAAGCACCTATGGCTGGTAGTGATTCCACTAATCTTAAGGCTGGGCCTTTCAGATAGTTCACTAAATAACTAAATTTATCAACATCTGTAATGTAGTTTTTATTACCTATAAGGCTATGAAATTTTTCAATAAAAGATTGAAATTTGGCTCTGTCACCCTCAAAAGTGGGTACTGCAAGTGTAGGCAATTTTGATTTTAGTTCATTGCCCTCAGCCACATTGGGAGGGCTAAATGAAGCATTTCTTGTAGCTTCTAAGAAGCTTTCGTATGTGTCTTCTTTTTTGCACTCATCAAGTTGGTTTTGAATTTCAGAAATATAGTTGTTAATTTTTGTAATGTAATTTTCATTGTCAAGTAGGAGAGTAGAATACTCATCATCTGTTAGTTCAATTGTGTCATCAATTTCTGTAATTATGTCTTCATCTAGTATGAAAATGTCTTGTTTGTAACGAGTAATAGAATTTAATGTTGTTTCAAGATCATATCTTGTAGGTTCCTTTTGTTTGAAATCATTGTACAGTACAGTTTGGTGATGACACCTTTACGTGCTGATTTTTTCCTCATTAATTTTTTGTGATTTTGAGATGGTGCCGTAGCCCCAAGGTCTGTGTTTCTTACCCTTTTGTCCAAGTCTTCCATAATTGTTGTTAGTGTTAAAGTTCTGAGTTTAATTTTTATGATGTTGAGCAAGTTAAATTACTGTACAGTAATAAGTTTTTTATATAACCTGCGCCACAGGTTAAATTAAAAATTCACAATGTTTTTAGTTAGGATAGGCCTTGAGTGTAAAGAGTAAGGCCTACTTTAAGAGGTAGGCCTATTATGTAAGGTAAAGTTAGGTGGGCCTACTAAATAGGCCTATTTGTTGGGCCTACCAAGTAGGCTTATGTTTGGGCCTATTATTTTATAGGACCTCAAATGAGTTAAGCCTGTTAAATTAACAAGGCTTAGTTTTGAATTTGAAGAGTAGGACCTATTAAATAGGCTTAATGTTGCGGGCCTATTATTTTTAGGACCTAAAATAAGTTATGCCTGTTAAATGAACAAGCCTTTGTTTTCGATTAGTGTAAAGGTAAAGGAATCGGTTCCCAGTTGCTTAGGCCACCATATGAAAACTATAGTGGGGTTACGGTTGAAATTGGGGTTAGGCCTACTGAGTTAAGCCTAGCCACTGCGTGTGTCAGTGTAAATTTTAGAGGGGTTAGTTCCCCATACACAGGGCCACCATTGAAAAAACTATATAGGGCTATGGGTTGATTGCCTGTGCCCTCATCCGTTGGAAATTTCCAACAGATTCAGTGGAGGGTTACCGACAAAAGCCCTATGCTTTTTCGTTAGAGAGTTATAAATATGTAGGTCTTTAAAGGACCTCTTTATATTTATATTGATTACGGTAATTCTAGCATCGGGAGTTGGGAAAGCCTTATGTTAATAAAACTGAAATTGCTCACCTTATTTTTGCTGGGTCTTTGTTTGTTTCGATGTAGGGCGTGACGGTCATTTTCGGTGTAGGGTCGCCACGATGGGGTTACGCGGCGAATTTACTTAAGGTAATTAATATAGGCAGTCACTATATAAACCCCTGAAGGAATAGGCCTATCCTTTTATAGTCATTAGGTTTTATATTATAAGGAATTCACTCAGGACTTGAGGGAAAATTTAGACACGTTTTCCCAGTTTAAAGCGTTTGCTTGGAATAAACAGCCCTGAGAGCCGTTCCTTGGTTCGCTTGTATTTTCATTATTATTTGCCGATCTAGCAAGATTTTGTTTGTTGTGTCTACTTCTTTTTGGTAGACTAAACAATAAATTGGGTTTTCTTGTTGCTATGTGGGGCTGATTCATACATACAGGTTCTTTGTACGTATGGCAATTCAATTATTTCATTCCCAATAGGCTATGTCGCCAATCCCGAGGCAATTTTGTATAGATATTTAATTCAATTAATTAATAATTTATATTTAATTATGAAATAAATGTACCACATATGATACCATGTTGTGAGCGCGTATAGTTTTTCCATATATTCCCTGAGCATATAATTGTCGACATTGCATTAGAATATCACAGTCATCTGAAAGACTATCGTTAGTATGTGGCCAAGATACTTAGTCTCGGTTACTTCTGACAGCACCATACCATTCAATTGAAATTCAGGAAATTTTATATACTTGCAGGCCTTGGTCCTCATAATCATAACATGACTTTTATCAGGATTATATTTTTTGTCGTTATCCTTCCCATACCTTTCACACACCTTCAAAAGTGTGCCGAGCCCTTTTACAGATGGAGAAATAAGAACTAGATCATCTGCATACATCAGATGATTAACAATCATGGTACCAATATAGCAGCCTATTTTACAGGTGTTCAGCGCAACAGATAGATTTATCTATATAAACATTGAGTAAGTAGGGGGATAGTATCCCTCCCTGCCTAACACCATTGGTCACAGAGAATGGCTCTGAATTAACCCCACCCCATCTTAAAATCATTTTCTGGTGATTATACCAGAATATTAATATACGGACCAAGTAACCAGGTACATACATTACGATTTACAAATTTCATGAATAATTTGTCGTGATTAACACGATTAAATGCCTTAGAGGCATAATTATTTTATTTAAAAATGTTAATTTTTAATTTTTATTTTTTTTAAATAAGATTAAATTTTCAAATTGAAATTTGCCATGGAGACATTTTTCATTCCGAATAACTTTTAAGTCTTTTCTTATCTTATAAATAAAAAAATTGCAATTCTGTGTATCTATATGCCTTTTCAGGCAGTTGATAATGAAGAGGATTACCTCATTAAATTGGGGCAGGTCAGCAGTATTATTGATGAGTTGGATACGACATCCTCTAATATACTATTGAGCTAAAATGTGTCTGTGTGTGTGTCCGCTTTTTTCGGAACCGTGCACAGCCTAAACGGCACATCGGAAAATTCTGCAGCCACCATCAATTCAGTAGCGGATTATAATGGGGGAAAAGGGGGCATTTGCCCCCGGCCCCAGATACTGACCGGCCCCAAGATGCTGACCGACCCCAAGAAACTATGTAAACGCTATAATCTACCGTTTAAATAATTGGTCGACCGTGAGGAAGAAAAAAAAATCTAGATTCCGCTTCTACAAAACCTAGTTTAGTATCCGATTTATGTGAACAAAGTATACATTTTCTCTAATCACATCTTTGTTTTTGTTTCGTTTTCTGTTGATCGATCCCAGTCAGCTGATAACATTACTCATGTATGATGTATCAGGTAAAGAATTGTGTTTTTCTAGTGACACCGGCCCGAAAATATTCATTGCCCCCGGCCCTAACAATGCTTAATCCGGCCCTGCACCAACTGATAGCTCATGAGCTGACGATGTGCTCTGTCAAGTTTCCCAGTCCTAGGTCATTCCGCGGCCGAGCACGAGCTATTTAATATCTATTACAAGTGAATGTAAGTACTTCGAAAACGAAAATGACGAGAGCAAAAATACATAATAAACAGTTTGGTAGTCCCGATATTACGTAAGTACCAATATACATATAAACATATACAATATACATATACAGCGAGCTGTGACATATACTGCTACATATCCTGTGACATATACTGCTACCTGCCCGGAGGGCGATAGCGAGCTACCGCTTGTGTGTAGCTATTATTGGTGACTTTAATGCTAATGTGCTTAATGATAATTCTTTGTTTAGCAACCACTTAAAAGCCTTCTGTGAAGATAATAACTTGACCCTTTCATCCATGTGTAGTCTTCCTGGTGATAGCTTTACTTATGTTAGTGATAGTTGGTACACCACCTCGTGGTTAAATCACTATATTTATACACCTGATGCAAATCAGGCAATTCTGACTATGGCAGTTTTGTATTAACAGTAAAAAATTAACAGTAAAGATAACTAACAGATAAAATTAACAGTAAAGATAACTAACAGATAAAATTAACAGTAAAGATAACTATAGGCCAATAGCCAAAGGTGGGCAGGACCGAGTTCCAAAAGGACCGAATTCCAGGAACTCGGTCCTTTTTAAGGACTGTGAGCGGGAAAGTCGGTCCTTTTCTCAGTGAGGACCGAAATGAGGAGCGACGGTCCATTTTTAAGCAATTCCGGACGGTCTTTTTTAGTGATTTTAGTGTGTTTAGTGATTATTTGAAGTTCTAAAGAAGATGGATCGTTTCCTCCAGAAGACTCAGAAAGAGACTGAGACTGAACTGAAACTTGTTTCAACACCTGGAGGAGACGAAGAATCTACTGATGTTAGTGCTTCAACTTCAAGTCAAGCAACTGGAGCTCCTAGCGGAAGAACTGAACCCGGCAATCCCTGGCCGTACCTGGACAAATACTTTGAATACCTGGGCCCCAAGGGTGAGCAGAACCTGGAGTACAAGTGCTTGCTGTGCCTGCCGAACAAGAACATCTTCTCGACAAGCAACAAGAGCCAAAACAAACTCAAGCGACATGTCTCCAGGCGCCACCCTCACGTTCAGAACCAGTTCGACCAGTGCTCAAGCCGAAAAGGTCAGGGCTCAGTGACAGCCATTTTGAAATGCTAGTCTTCTTGAAGGGAAACTCAAGCATTTAACTTAATAACTTTTTTTCATCATTTATGTATTGTATTAATTATAATTTACGTTAATAAAATTAAAGATTTCCGGTGTCTTTAATTTCATTTTTCATTTTAATCAAATTTTTCACTTATATTATATATAAGGACCAAGGACCGAGTCGTTCGTAGGTCCTATCTTCAGAAAGGACCGTGACCGGGACCGTCGGTCCAGTTTGAGGCAAGGACCGGGACCGTCGGTCCTTTTTGAGGCCCGGGTGCCCACCTTTGCCAATAGCCTTGGCCAGTATTATGTCGAAGGTGTTTGAATATATACTCATTAATAGACTTGAATGTTACCTGTATAATAGTGATAACCAATTTGATTTAAAAAAGAAACACAGTACTGATATATGTGTGTATGCCTTCAAGGAAATGGTCTGTAAATACCAAACTGTAGATGCTAATGTATTTTTGTGTTTCCTGGATGCCTCTAAAGCATTTGATCGTGTTAATCATGACAAATTATATATGAAACTTGTAAATCGTAGTGTACCTGGTTACTTGGTCCGTATATTCATATTCTGGTATAATCACCAGGCAAAGATTTTAAGATGGGGTTGGGTTAATTCAGAGCCATTCTCTATGACTAATGGTGTCAGGCAGGGAGGGGATACTATCCCCCTACTTATTCAATGTTTATATGGATAATCTATCTGTTGCGCTGAACACCTGTAAAATAGGCTGCTATATTGGTACAATGATTGTTAATCATCTGATGTATGCAGATGATCTAGTTCTTATTTCTCCATCTGTAAAAGGGCTCGGCACATTTTCGAAGTGTATAAAAGGTATGGGAAGGATAACGACATAAAATATAATCCTGATAAAAGTCATGTTACGATTATGAGGACCAAGGCCTACAAGTATACAAATTTTTTTGAATTTCAATTGAATGGTATGGTGCTGTCAGAAGTAACCGAGACTAAGTATCTTGGACACATACTAACGGATAGTCTTTCAGATGACTGTGATATTCTAATGCATTGTAGACAATTATATGCTGAGGGAAATACTTTGGTTAGAAAATTTCATATGTATACATTAGATGGTAAGTTGATTTTGTTCAAAACTTTTTGTACTCAAATGTATATAGCTCATTTGTGATGGAACTACAGGATGTGTAATTTGAGGAAATTATATGTTGCATATAATAATATTTTTAGGAGTTTATTTATTAAAAAAATCAGAGAAATTATGAAAATAAAAAAGACTTATAAAAATGCTGATGAATTATGGGAAGCTGAGTTCGGATATGATTTTGTGGAAACTATATTTTAAATTATTAATTATACAACCAGAATCTCTGTAAACAGATTACTTTTCAAAACATTTCACCTAAATGGTACTTTCAATGTCATACTTCAATTTAGATTCGTTCGTTTAAAACAAAGTGGTTGTTGGTCGATCAGTTTAGCCAAAATCCTTCGTCAAACCGGGAAAAATGAAACCTCGTTTGAAAAGGGAACTAGTTCGAACCAAATAAATTATGTGCATCGGGTGCTTCACTACTCCCTCCACCCTATTTCTCAGAGTGGCTTGGAACAGTCGTAGATTGGGTAACGGGTTCGAAAATCAGAATTCCAAGGGTGGACGGGTCCATTTGGTACCTTGGTATTGTCTGATAAAAACTTATAAATACATAAATGTCATTCGTGAGGACTCTAAAATTAACATAATGTGTTCAGTATTTACGTAGCTATCAGTAGGCCTATTATTTGCAAAAAGAGATAAAATACACATATTAAATTTGTACTACAGAATTAAAGATTTAAGTTATTAAGGTTTAAATATTATTGTAAAATACAGTACATTTCATCATAATAGCATAAAAACGCTGTTTAAATTTAGTTGCTGCACTCCATGCTAACTCGGCCTAATTATTCCCTTATTGACTGGCGTTTAGTTTTCCTTTTAGTCAGTGGTGGTTAGCAGAAGGGGACTCGTCTATTCTATACTTTACTACTACTTTTTTTTTTTTTTTTTTCTGTTTAAGGTGCTTTCAACCCTGCTGGATTATTGACACCATTTTTTTTTTTTTTTTAGTAGAGAAAGATGGTGAAAGAAAAGTAGGAGAAGTAAAAGGCATGTGCCTTACTACTACTAGTCCTATATTTGTGCGAAAGCCTAGTTTACACGTTCATAAGTGTATATACAGTAAATAAATAAATTAAGTGAAATTTGGAGTCTCAGAAGTCATCAGCTCTGTCTCACAAAGTACAGTATTAGCTCTCTTGCTGTTTATAATAACTGCAATTACTGAGGCAGATATTAATGAGAGGATCGTATGACACATCGCGGATGACACAAAGATATATGTAAGGAAATATCAAAAGCAGGTAACATAGAAAAATTACAAAACGACATTGTAACATTATTCAAGAAGGCGGAAGGCAACAATATGAAGTTCAACGAAAAAAAATTCCAGCTTATAAGACATGGTAACAACAAGGTGCTACAGAATGTTGTCCTAACAATATTAGACCAAAATTCTACAAAAGATACGTAGACGATACATTTCTGCTATTCACAAATCGACACAATTCTGATGATTTTCTTAACTATTGAAATAATCAAGACCCACATATCCGATTTACTAAGGAAGAGGAGGAGGATAGTAATCAAACTTCACCCTTTCTTCATATTAAAATTAGCAAATGAGAAAAAAAAAATTCATACTTCTATTTACAGAAAAACCCAACCACAGAAGTTTAGGTACCAATTATTTCAGCAACATCCCAACCATATATAAAATTAACAATATAAAAAACTTAATTTTGTCGGTCATATCACCTTTGTTCAACATACATATCCTTCCACAACGAAAGCAGAAATCTGCAAAAATTTTCATAGACAACTCCTATCCCAAGAACACCCTTCAACAAACCCAACAGTTAATAAGAACATAAAATATTTTAACTCATTAGTGCCCATTGGTAGAATTTCCTACCGACTAAATTGTTTGTCATTATTGCATCACTTTTTCTTCTATCACGTGATCTTCGGTATGAGTGATTGATATGAGGCAATCTGAAAGATTCCCTCATATCTAGCTCCCTCGAGCTAGAGCGTGAGAGGGAGGCCAGAGTGAGGCTTGAAGAAAGGGTGGTGCTCTTGACGGCAAAGTTAGAATCTCTCGGGCCTTCTGAGAGGAGTTATTCGTCAGTCACGGCCCCTCCTGCCTCAGTTTCTACTAATGATATAAATAATACTAATAGCTCTATCTCTTCCCCTAGTTCCCGACCCTTTGTCAGGGCCGCCGAGAGGGCGGGGAAGCCGGGTTAAATCTCCGGGGCCTGGACGTCTAGGGGGCTCGGAAAGAGGGGGGGGATAAAATCTAAAAATATTAATAAAACAATTGATTAAATAACAGCGAGGAAATATAATTAATGAACATACATTTAATAGAGATTATCATAGTCAAACTGAAACAGATAAAATATTATCTACGGTCCACCAATGCCCAAGACAGTCCCCGCCAAGACCGACTGACAGATCTGGGGAACCATTGTAATTGAAAGCCAGTTAGCCCGTACTTTAAATTTCATTAAAAATCATTTACCACTTTGCTAGAGAGAAGGCAAAGAAAGTACGCTTCTAATTATGAAAATCTTGCAGTAAACAATTGTCTTGCCTGCATGGACTGGTACTGCATTTATAAATTGTATGGTGATAGAATTAATATAATTGATTCGAAAAATAAAATGGTCATTTTCTTCTGAGTTGTTTATTCATACTCTATGTTTTGAATAGTGACTTGGACATAATTATAATCAGTTTGCTCGTTATGTACACAAAAAACATTCATAATAAAATACTGAGTAAACAGGGGGGCCCATATACCACTCCTTACCCGGGGCCCGGGGCAGCTCTCGGCGGCCCTGCCCTTCGTGCAAGTGCTTAATGAGTCCCATTGAGACAACCTAAGACTTGTCAACCAGTATTAACGAACAATAATTTTCCTGTTTTAGGCTTTAAAGACGTAGATGAACCTGAAGTACGACTCGTTGGTGATTCCATTGTTCGAGGGCAGCTCGAGGAATTTTGCGGAGAAACTCCCGTCGTAGGCGCTGTTACTGCTACCCTAGTGCAAGGGTGGAGGATATAACTAATAATATTGATTTTTTTACAGACGGAACCTCTGAGGAGACAACGTATGTTATTCATGTCGGTACTAATAACGTTCTAAATTCTAGATTGGAAGAGCTGCTGGCTAGGTAGAGGGACTTACTAGAGCGACTAAAGAAAAACTAATAAGATTTTTTTTAACAGGTATACTTCCTCGAATTATCCAACGTAACGAGTTCTACAGCAAGGCAACCTATATTAACAATAACCTAAAGTCACTTTGTCAACAGGAAGGAGTGCATTTTGCAAATTTTTGGAGCAATTTCTACAGCAGGAGGGACTTGTTCCTCGGAGATGGACTTCATCTTAATGACGTTGGAGCTGCGCGTTTAGGAAGACTATTTCATAATACTGTCTATTCTTTTCTAGTGCTTGCATAATACCGAAAATTTTCAATACCGGTATTTGGAGGCAATTATGCTAATCCCGGTATTGATACCGGTATTATGAAAAAAATAATTTATTTTGATTTATTATGGTGCCACCCTACCAACCCTCCCACAAGTCTGAGGGACTTGCAGTACTCACCATATTTACTATAAATTAATGACCCAACTCCAAATAGATGGCATTCTATTCGAAAAAGTTTATACAGTAAATTACTAAATTGTAATAAAAATATTATTTGAATTTTTTTTTAGCATATTATTTACTATACAACTACTGGGGTAGATAGAAATTATTAGTATCTAAATATTTATTTCTTAGTTTGATTTTGAAAGTATGCTTTGAGGAAACAAAGAGCATCTAGGGATTGTTCAGATAGACTTGATCTCAGTTTCGTCAGAAATAGGCCTGCAGCAGAAAAGCTCTTTCTGATTCTGCACTTGTAGGTTTAATTGAAAGCAGGCCTTGTACAGCTTCTCTAAATTCTCACTTCTCTGTAAAGTAACTTCCAAGCTTTTAAATTCATTAGTAACATCAAAATCAATGGAATTTTTTTAGATGGCACTTTTCCTAGTTTGTCCATTTCTTGCATGTATTCACTCAGTAATGAATCTGCTTCCACTTCAGTCTTATTTGCAGCTACATTTTCAGGGTTACATGGAAATTCCTGTTCTTCCATTTCTATCTCCAAATCAACCACATTCTTAGGGAAAAGTCTTTTATGGAGCCTTTCTGCAGTTCTTTTGAGAACTAATTTTGATGGAACAGAAAAACTTTCCTCTTCTTGAACTTTTAAAACTTCGGGATTATGAAGATATTTGATTAAACCTACAATGTCTTGCTGTCTTCTTGAAATGTAACGATTTCTAAGACAATCTTTTAACTCTTTTGCTATTGGATTATTTTCTCTCCTAGTTTCTTTGAAATAAATTTCATTGATGATTCAGCTGTCAGGAGTGATGCATCTTTCGAGCATAACCCTTTAAGAATTATTTCAACAGGACGTAAGGTGTCATAAAGGTTTTCA
Organism: Bathynomus jamesi; assembly: GCA_023014485.1. Classification (NCBI taxonomy): domain Eukaryota; kingdom Metazoa; phylum Arthropoda; class Malacostraca; order Isopoda; family Cirolanidae; genus Bathynomus; species Bathynomus jamesi. Next base: position 894,407 of record JAJOZX010001107.1, on the reverse strand, counting down.
ATAATTTCCCACTCTGTTGAAGAAATGGCTACAGTTGAATGAATCACTCTTAAAGCTAGTGCAATAAATAGTTTTCTTTGATAGAAAGGAATAGAAAACGAAAAAAGAGGTTAACTGCAAAATACCCCGAAACTTTTTTTTCTCCGAATCCTCCAAAAACAGTTTATTTGCCCATCGGAGGACTAAATTGCCTAAATTTTACAATAGCAATTTTTGTCAATACCGAAAACCTATAATATCGGTATCGGTATTATTTGTACTTCTTCAATACCGGTATTAATACCGGTATTTCAATACCGGTTTTAACCCCTAATTCTTTTCAGGTTGCCATAACTCGAACGATCCTGGCATAATTTCCTTAAAATTCCCTTGCGCGCGCGAAAGTATCGCCGTTACAAACGATTTGAAGGTTCTATCCTTAAATGCTCGTAGCCTACGAAATAAAATAAACGAATTTTTTTCTTTAATTGCTTGTAAAGACTGATTTAATTGCGATAAATGAATCTGACTTAGAACTGAAACACGTGACTTTGTAGGGAGTATCAAATTAGAGGTTATAGACTTTTTGTTAAAAACAGAATAGGTAGGTGAGGAGGCGGTGTTATGTTGTATATCAAATACTGCGAACGTTATAGAAGTAAAGCACAGAATTCCAGAACCGATAGATTCGACTATAGCAGAACTTAAACAGAACGATTTCAAATGTGTTGTTGCGGTTATATATAGGCTCCCTAATCAAGCAGCTGATACGGACGAAGCGTTATATCGTGAACTAAAAGAATAATAGGTAGTGAGCAGGCCTTGGGTGACTTTTATTGCGCCAACGTGAATTACGATACAATGCAGGGGGACGTGGAAGGTAATCGTTTAGTTAATTTTCTCAAGGATAGCTTTCTTACAGGGCCGTTTCTAGCCATTAGGGGGCCCTAAGCAGTATACCCATTTGAGGCCCCACCCCTCCATCCACCATCTCACGCCTTACCACATCACTTCAGCACACACATACAAAAAATGGCTGTGTTAATAAAAAACAATTATGAAACAATTTTAATGAAACATTTATGACCAAAACAACAAATATGTACTTTCAGAAGACAAACAGAAAAAATACTCTTCATGAAATTCCTGAAAATTAGCTTATACATTATTTAGAATAAATGACACAGAACTATGTATAAAAAAATGATGCAATTATCAACTACCAAACAATTACTAACTCTACGATACAATCGTGTAATAGCTAACAGTTATACAGAACAGTTTGTATCTTCAAAATTTTTTCCTCCTAGAATTTTTCTGGGCGAAATCATCAATAACATCATCACATGAAATCTCCCTGCCAACGTCCTGGTTGATGCCAAACGACCAAAACGTTCGTTTCGTTTGTCTCCGTTTTATCACATTTGTCTCATACAAAAACTTTAATTAATACGACAATAATAATAATAATAATAATAACCAGCTATATTCCTATTCTTGCCCACTGAGCTATGACCTGGGAGCCTGTCTAGGGGCCCCCTAGTTGCAGCGGGGCCCTAAGTGGCCGCTTAGTCTGCTTATGCCAGGAAACGACCCTGCTTTCTTATTCAAAAGGTTGGGAAACCTACGAGGTTGGACAGTATTTTAGATTTAGTAATAACTACGGACGATAGGCTTATCACTGATCTTCAAGTAATAGAACCGTTAAGCAATAGCGATCACAATATGGTAGAGTTTGTCCTCTCAGTAAGTCACTCGAAACCAGCTAACTCGACTAAAATTCCTAACTTTTAGAAAGACTTTTGTAAATTTCGAAATGAATTGTCACATGTCAATTGGGAAAAGTGATGGGGATCTCCAACGCAAAAATAATGTGAGAATCGTTTGAAACAGTATTTAGGACTATAAATCAGGAATGTGTACCGTACAAGATTAAGCGTGCGAAAGTAAATAACAAGCCCTTGTGGTTTACTTCTAGAGTAGGAGACATTATAAAGAGTAGAGATATGGCTTATAGGGTACATAAATGCGATAAAGACAATTTGTGGTTACGAAACAACTACATATCTCTAAGGCGTGAAGCGAAAACTGAAATAAAAAAGTCCAAGCGCGATTTTGAAATCTCCATAGCTCGTGACGGCAAAGAAAACCCCAAGCGATTCTTTCAATACGTCAATAATAGGAATCCAGTAAAGAGTGTCTTGGGGCCGTTGAAAAATTTTAACGGAGAGCTAGTTTCTAAAAACAAATACATGGCTACTCTGCTAAACGAATATTTTACGCCAGTTTTTACAATAGAAGATGTAACGAATATCGCTTCAGGTCAGAGACATAATACCTTTTGATAATGGTAATACTTTAGATAATATTGTGGTTAGTGAAAGGGAGGTAATGCACTATAGTGATATAATGAAAATGCGTAAATCATCGGGGCCGGATTCCATATATCCCATACAACTAAAAGAATTAAAATAAAGCATTGTTGTGCCGCTAACAAAGATTTTTAATGCGTCTATTTCTGAGGGGTGCGTACCAGATAATTTCAAGTTAGCAACTGTAACACCTATTTTTAAGAAAGGCGATAAAGGTGCGGCGGGAAATTATAGGGCAATCAGTTTAACGTCTGTTGTAGGTAAGCTACTGGAATCAATAATTAGGGATCGTATAGTCGAACAAATCTTGCATAACTTGATTAGAAATACGCAGCATGGTTTTAAGCGAAACAAATCTTGCTTAACTAATCTTTTAGAATATTTTCAAAGCGTGGTTGAAGTTTACAATAGTCATTGGGCGGTAGATGTAGTGTATTTAGATTTTCAAAAAGCGTACCGCACAAAAGACTCATTGAAAAAACTAAGGCTGATGGAATTAGGGGTGAAGTAATAAACTGGATAGGAGAGTGGTTGCGAGGTAGGAAACAGAGGGTGGTCGTTGATGGAGCGGAGTCTTCTTGGGCTAATGCAGCGAGCGGCGTTCCTCAGGGTTCTGTATTGGTTCCCTTGCTTTTTAGCAAGGGATAGAGGTAAAATCCAGGAAGATCTGAATAAAATTGTAGATTGGTCAGTCACATGACAAATGAGATTTAACGATGATAAGTGCAAAATTTTACATATATGTTCGCGTAACGGTAATTTTGCGTATAGTATGTCAAAGAAGGAGTTGGCAAGCGTAGATCAGGAAAAAGATTTAGGAATTATAGTCACTGGTGATTTAAAAGTGGCGAAACAAAGTACAGCAGCGGTCAATAAAGCGAACAAAATGCTAGGTTTTATTGCTAGGAATTTTGAGTACAAATTGCGCGATATTATTGTTCCTCTTTATGACTCATTAGTTAGACCCCATTTGGAGTACGCGATCCAGTTTTGGAATCCGCATAAGCGCAAAGATATAGACAAAATCGAAAGAGTTCAAAGAGTAATGACAATATAGTAGAACTAGAAATAACGGGTGTAAGCTGACAAGTAGAAGGTTCGAGACAGCAGGTGCCAAAAACTTTTTTTACGCATAGAATAGTAAATAGCTGGAATAGTTTGCCGGTAGAAGTAATTAGTAGCACGTCTATAAACATGTTTAAAAATCGATTAGACGCATATGTTGATAGATTGGGTATAGTTTAATGTAGTAAAATTAAGGCTTTTGTGGTTTGGAACCCACGTAAAATTGTAGGTCCCCTCCGCCACCACGGAGGACATACGCAATACACAATTACAAACGCAGTTAAGTAGACCAGCCATGAGTGGATTCTAGGGTCTTTGTTAGTCTGAAACATAATAACATTACATTATAACATTATATTTTTCTTGACCTAACTATCCAGTTGTTTCCAGTTGTTTTTGTGTTAAAGCTGGAGGGAGTATCTCCAGGTGGAGCGGACTGGGGTGGAGTATCTTCAGGTGGATCGGGCTGGGGGGGGGGGAGAGATCTTCAGGTGATCCCCAATATACAGTCCCCCCAAAAAATATATACTCTTTATAGCATCATATATTTTATAATTTAAAAAAAAATATATATATATTGTTATAGCAATTGCCAATGAAAGGTAAATTAGTAATCTAAGTGATAAAAATGTTATAGCGAGTTGTTTGCATATAAAATTTAATTAACTACGCCAAGTGCTCAAAATGTTCTCCGGCGGCATGAATGCACTTTTGAATGCGTCGACTAACTGTTCGCAGACATGGACTAATGTGGATGCTGTGATGGTCCCGCACTTTTCCCTAATTGCATCCTTAAGGTGTTCGAGTGCTGCAGGTCTTGTACCATAAACTGCATCCTTCAGGTAGCCCCACAAGTAAAATTCAAGTGGAGTCAAGTCCGGTGAACGTGGAGGATACTCAACGCTTGCTCTTCGTCCTATCCAACGGTTAGGCAACGTTTCATCGAGGTACCTTCTGACATCACAATGATAATGAGGGGGGGCTCCATCTTGTTCAAAGTAAAAGTCGTCGTTTCCAAACAACTTCCGAACTGCAGGTATAATTTCTGTCCGCAGCATGTCGAGATATGCGGCACCGGTAACTGTCCCATTAAATAAAAATGGTCCAACCAAACCCCTGGATGATAAACCACACCATGCTGTTAATCCTGGTAAATTAACATGTTTATCCACACAAACGTGTGGATTATCAAGTGACCAGTACCTGCAGTTGTGTCGATTTACTGTGCCATTCAGCTTGAAGGTAGCTTCATCAGACCACACGATTTTGTTGTATTGAAAGTGCATTCATGCCGCCGGAGAACATTTTGAGCACTTGGCGTAGTTAATTAAATTTTATATGCAAACAACTCGCTATAACATTTTGATCACTTAGATTACTAATTTACCTTTCATTGGCAATTGCTATAACAATATATTGTTTGGTTTTTTTTTAAATTATAAAATATATGATGCTATAAAGAGTATATAGTTTTTTTGGGACACCCTATATATACACCTTACCTTACAACCTTACAAAGGTTTCGCGTGATGATTCCTCATTTCGCTGAGGTCAAGCTTGTCGCCCCTCCTCTCGAGTTGGCCTGGTGAAGTAGTGAGTTGGTTTCTTGTGCTCTCCACCTCACATAGCCACGTACGCCCTGCTCATCGGGGATTGTTCTGAGCCAGGCGTCTAGTAATCTTCTTTTGAAGATGTCCACTGCAACTCCCTTCGTGTTTGGTCTTTGGGCAACTGATTAAACAGTTTTGGTCCTCTCACTACAAAACTATTTTCTTTCAGGGTTAAGGATGTTCCCTGTCTCGCCTTCAATTTGGGAATACGACACAGTCTACCGTTTCTACCTTCCACCGTTGTTTGGGGAGTTATAGGGTTCAGAGTAAGATTAGGGACTAGTTTCTCCATTATTTTCCAAGTGTAAATAATGGTGTATCTCTCTCTTCTCCTTTCCAGTGAATATAGGTCTAGTTCGTGTAACCTTTCCCAGTAATTTACTTCTTTGCACCCATTGATCTTGGCTGTGAAGCTTCTCTGGATCCCTTCCAGCTGTCTAATGTCTTCTTTTTTGTATGGGGATGTTAGGACCGAGCAGTATTCCAATTTTGGTATGATCAGGGTTTTCAGTAGAGAAATCATTACATTCCTATCCCTTCGTTTAAAGGTTCTCAATATCTGTCCCGTTATTCTCCTTGCTCTGTTTACTGCTATCTTATTTTGTGTTTCAAATTTCGCATCATCTGTCATTACAACCCCTAAATCTTTTGCTCTGGAATTTCTCAGAATTTCCTGTCCATTTGGGATATAATATTCCATGGATTTTAGGTCTTCTCTTTTTCCGTACCGTAATAGCTGAAATTTTTCGGTGTTAAACTTCATATTGTTGTCTTCTGTCCACTTGTAGATTCTGTTTATGTCGGTTTGTAGAGATCCTATATCTTCTGGGTTTCTTATTTTTCTACTGATCTTTGTGTCATCCGCAAAGGATGTTACTGTGCTGTCTCTGGTAACGTCCTCATCTATGTTTGTTAGCATGATTATGAAGAGTAGTGGAGCTAATACTGTTCTTGTGGTACTGAGCTAAGGACCTCTGATTCTGAAGATGATACTCCTTGTACTGTAACGACTTGCCGCCGCTCACTAAGGAAATTATATATCCATTTCCCTACTTTTCCTGTTATTCCCATATATTTCAGTTTATGTATTATGATTCCATGGTCACACTTGTCGAACGCTTTAGCAAAGTCTGTGTATAGTACGTCATAGTATTCATTACTTTCAAGTGCATCAATAATGTTGTTGTAGTGTTCTATTAGTTGTGATAGGCATGATCTGCCTGACGGAAACCCGTGTTGGTTATCATTGAATGTTTTCTGAGTTTCCAAAAAGTCATAGATTTTCTGTCTAACTATTCTTTCAAATATTTTAGTGAGATGAGACGTAAGCGACACTGGCCTATAGTTTTTGGCCTCAGATCGATCTCCTCCTTTATATATTGGGACTATGTTCGCGCTCTTCAGGATGCCCGGTATTTCTCCCGTGTCTAGTGATCGTCTCCATATCCAGTATAGGGGTTCAGCGATTGCATTCTTGCAGTTTTTGATCAGTGTAGCATTCCATTTATCCGGTCCTGCCTCTGAGTGTGTTTTTAGTTTCCCTATGGCTTGCGTAATATCATCCGTCGTAAAGTCGAAATCCGTTATACTTTCCCCTTGTAGTTCTTCTTCAAAGAACGCATTTCTCTCGCATATCAATTTGTCAGTTTTTGGGATACTGAAAGATGATTCGTACTGAACTCTTAATATTTCAAATACTTCTGTTAGATCATCAGATAAAGCACTGTCCTCATTTTTTAAAGGTCCAATAGTTGCATGGTTTTTCGACTTTCTTTTTGCGAAATTATAGAAGTACTTTGAGTTCGCCTTTATCGCTTCTATAGCGTCGTCTTCTTCTTTTTCTGTATGCTTCTCGATTAGTTCCTGTATGACGACATCGATACTTTGCAGTTTATCATTTAATATTTTTCTGATGTTATCTTTACAATTACTTAATTTTGCAGTCACTCTTTTTCTCTTTCGAAACAATGCCCTTTTGTCTCTCGAACTGCTTCTCTTTCCTCTTTGTTGTATCTTTGGGACATGTTTTTCCACAATTTCTAACGTCTTCTCCTCTAACGTCATTAGCATCTCCTCCGTTGTCTTGGCCTCGAAAATGGTTTTCCAATCTATTACTTCCATGCTGGATGTAACACCCTCCCAGTTTATAGCTTTGGAGTGAAAATTAAAAATGTCGAATTTGCTTCTTTCTGTTGTGCGTGTTCTTTCCTTTCCTGTTGCCTTTATATTAGTTGTTATTTCAATGATGTTGTGGTCCGATATCATAGTTGAGGATATTTCTACACTATCAATTAGATTAGTAATATGTATATATATATATATATATATATATATATATATATATATATATATATATATATAGTGTGTGTGTGTGTGTGTGTGTGGCCCTGAAACATGCATTATTGTAAAATGCTATAAATATGTAAATAATCTACAGAAACATTTGTTGCATTCCAAAACTAGTGTAATTTATTTTTTTTATATGAATTTGTTACTTAATATTGTCAATATTTATGAAGAAAAAAATGGTTTTTATTACAAATTAATTTAATATCAATACTGTATCGTTGGGCCTAATTTTATGTAGTGTTAGGCTACAAAAACAACGAAACTATAAAAGACGCCGAAAATTTCATGGATGTTGGGAATTGCTGGAACTAAATAAGTTGTTAGATTTTTAATGTTGTATTATAAAATTATGAATTTCTTACATAGCTAACTAATCAGCTACTACTTACTACATCATTACTAATCATTCCAAAAATCTACTACTCTATGAGACTAGACTGAAAAAGTATTTTTGTAGATCCAGTCTTGACGTATGTTTTTTTAAATTTTCTTATTATGCCCTCGAGTTTTTCCATCAGACTCTATAAGAAAAAGTTACTTACATCTAAATTGTTCAAACCTGAACCTATCTGTAACCTCCGAATCATTGCATTCACATTTCCTGCCTTTTTGAGATTTTCAATGTTCAGATGTCCATCGCACATCTGAAGTACGATAACGGTTTGGCATCTCATGCAGTGACTGACTCGCCATCTTCTTTCGTCTTTCTCTGAGCCTCAGATGTTAGTCCTTCGTCAGTTGTTGAGTGAGTAGTGTATGATTTCTCTGTGCGTCATTAACAATGCCCTTATCATCCTTTTCCAATCATTAATTTTGGCCTCAATACTAGTCATCTGTATATTGTTGGTATGGCTGATGATGAAATTCCTAAGAAAGGTGTTATGTACACCTTAATTAATGCACATGTCAAGTCTTAAGGTAAGTACACTGTACAGTATTTTATATTATAAAGGACCTCTGCGTCATCACACTTTTCGCTTTACCTTTACCTCCCCATTAATGCAATGGGTACTTACGTATTATCGGGACTACCAAACTGTTTATTATGTATTTTTGCTCTCGTCATTTTCGTTTAAACTAACGAAAATATCACAACTTAACCTAATCAGTCATCAAGGGCGTACAGTTGACCTAACCGAGCATTCAATTAACCTAACAGGTTAATATTGGTTATTTCACCTAAATATCTTCTGATCTTTTCGTATTAGGCACTCAGTCACATTTCGGGCAAGTTAAGGATGGGAGAATAACGCCGTAATTGATAAAAACATCCAGTGTCAACATTCGTGTCAACTGAATGCCCGGTTAGGTCAACTGTACGCAGAGCTGGGCAATAAATACATTGAATGTATTTAAATACTAAATACTAAATACATGGGAGAAATGTATTTAAATACTAAATACTAAATACATTTTACGAATGTATTTAGATACTAAATACAAAATACATCAATTGTATTTAAATACATTTGTAAATACATTTTAAATACATACAAATTTGCTTGTTGAAGCCATGACACGCACACGATAAAGAAATCAACCGCTTTCGACTAAGAGTGGCACACAACTGATTGAACTGACATGTTGAAACATGAACCATGCTGTACTACACTGTCGACGCGTCGTACTGTGCTAGTACAGAACGTGTATTAAACCAGTAAAAGTATTTACATTTTTTATATTTTGAGTATTTAAATACATTGTATTTAAATACTCATTAAAGTATTTAAATACATGAAAAACAATGTATTTATAAATACAGTTCTAAATACACAAATGTATTTAAATATGTATTTAAATACAAATGTATTTAAATACTGCCCAGCTCTGACTGTACGCCCTTGATAATTGGTTAGGTTAAGTTGTGATATTTTCATTAGTTTAAACGAAAATGACTCCCAATAATATGTAAGTACCGTGCAATGATTTGTGAGTTATATATATATATAACTTCCACTTAAACTATGAATACATCAGTGAATAATATATACAGGGCCGGATTAAGACCTTTAGAGGCCCTAAGCACTTAAAAGATTTTGGTGCCCCATATATATGTAATTCAAAATATAAACAAAAATAAACCATAAAATAAAATTTTATTTTTTGAAATGAAACAAAACTTACAGTAAGATGGAAAATAATGTTTATTTTTGTATACTTCCACTTCATTTATATTTGAAAAGTTTTCTCCTACTTTTTTTAATTGCAGTCTTTGATCAGATCCTCAAAACTAATGTATTTTTAATATGGCGCTCAAAGATTTGATATAAACAAAATAATAACGCAAAGCGTAAAGTGTGTGATTACAACGAAATATATTTATTCTCTCAAAAGGGTTGTTGTTCACTACAAATTCAAACAATGAAAAAAAAAAAATACTATATATGAATATATATAATTCAGTTTTCAACAGCTTATAGGCTATAAGCCGCGATTATAATAGTATAATAAATCCATGGTAAATCCGACAATGGAAAATTTCTGTGGTGCCCCCCTTCCCTTGATGCCCTAAGCACGGGCTTATTTTGCTTAATGGTTAATCCGGCCCTGAATATATATACTGTATATTATAACAGATTGAATGAGATAATAGTTTTAACTATACATTACGAACAAGACAATCAACTTACCAATTAATCCAGTACATGCTCAAACTGCATTCCACGCAATTCCATGTAATAAATACAAACTCATCATGATCAATTCCGTTACATTTTATTTCCCTATGAGAATGGAGTTTTGTTACACCCTGTATATCAGTCATGCGCAAGAGAAGACCAGGAGGTGGCAAAATTGAAGCTGTCTTTAACAGATGAATTTATGATTGAAAGAAAAAATGGTATATAAAGCAGCAAATTTGAATATTTTAATCTCAACTCCAAGGCTACAAATTGGAAATGTATCAAATCAGGGACAAAATAGTGGAAGATGCGCTAATTACTTTAATGGAAAAAAATGCTACAAATTTTAGAAAGTTATGCTCTGGAAAAACAACAGAAAAGATAAACAAGAGCAAATTATGGCTTGCAAGAAAAAGAAGGTGACTGCAAAATTGAAGATTTACAAAGTCAATAATACCATTAAAATGATTAATGAAAAACTACAGAGTATTGATGGGGACATACAAATTCTGAGAAACATTCAAAGAGAGAACAGAAAGATGCTGTAGAGGCAATGAAGGAAAACCCTAAAAGCTTTCTATGATACTTCTGTAGCTAACTTTGTAAAAAGAAAATATTGTGCGTATATTGCGCAATACAAAAGAAACTAAAAAGAAAATAATTCACTAACTGATGATCTAAAAGAAATCTCTGAAATACTAATGGCTCAATATGAATCAGTTTTGAGTACCCCAAAAAATGGCAAAAGATATTTGATACACTCTCCAGGAAGAATTACAATGGGAAAATAGAATGGATTTTGATTTTATACCAGAAGATATAGTACAAGCTATAGAACAACTGAAATAACATTCATCATCAGGTCCAAACAACTGGAACCCTACACTGATTAAACACTGAAAATGAAATAGCTATGTCCTTGTAATGGGTATGAAGAAGATTTCTGCACATGGAGACATACCAGACATCCTAAAGAGCACAAACAGAATTCTTTTATATAAAGGATAGATAGATCTCAAGCACAGAACTACAGACCAGTGTTAATGACACCTCATATGACAAAACTATCCGAAAGAATAGTTGGGAAAAAATCTACTTTTTAAAGGCATAGTAAAAATACATTGAGAACCAACATGGATTCCAACCAGGAAGATCGTGCCTCTCACAACTAAGAGAGCATTTTCCTTGTTACACCTGGCATACAGTTTGCTGTACATTTCGTTTTAGCCCCATAAATTCCTTAATTTAAAATTTATGCACACAGAACTTACCAAGAAGCCTTGCAGCCTTTCTGTATAATACAATTGTGCTCAATTTCTAAACTTGCATGATGTCGAAAATCTCGACCTTACGCATTTAAATTCATGTTAAGTTTAAATTAGGTCAAGTTAGGTTCGATTTGGTTGGGTTACATTATGCCCAGTTAGGTTACACTAGGTTAGGTCAGTGATTTTCATTGAAAATCTGAAATGTAGTTTAAAATGTGAAATTCATATACTCACATAAGGTCGGACATATATATCATGAAATTCGATTCCCCCCCCCCCACACACACACAAAAAACAACACCTATTCTCGAACTGGTTCTAATGATCCTGACACCCCATTTTCTAGGGCGTCATTACCGACCACAGTTATGTCCCTTTTGTCCATAACTTTGGCCTAAGAGTGGACTTGATTTAGAGTCTTCCACAAAGGCTAACTTTATTTTCCAACCAAACGTTTTGGACTTTGTTCATCTTCAACGTTTACAACAATTGAAACGAGACAATTAATAAATTAAAGGTTAAAAATAAAATATTTGTAAAAAAATTTATTTTCAAAACTTTGCCATTACAATATTCGGTAACTTTATTACTTTATTATACTGGATATATATATAATATATATATATATATATATATATATATATATATATATATATATATAAAGTTCTTCAGTATTAAAGAAAAAAATGGTAACGTTTCGAGTAAGCCCTATTAGTTCTCATCGAGTGAGGAGAGAATGAAAATAAAAACTATAGAACGAGAAACCTTTGCATTATGAAGTCTTGATATACGAGTTTAGTAAATCGAAACGTTATCAGGTACATTAACTATTGTTTACATCAACTATTGTTTACATTAACTATCGTTTACATTAACTATTGTTTACGTGTATGACGGATCACTAATAATTTATATAAACTAAACTGGAATATAATCAACATTGGCCCTGAATCCACTCCGAGCGTCCGCTTCGTAAGTTACTCGTCTGAAAAGTCCGTCGGGTTGGAGCAGCCCGTATTGGCCTGTAACCTTCCCGTCAGGACCTCTCATTTCGTACGCCGCTTTGTGGTCCCCAGTGGAGGGAGCATTCACGGAGTACCCGAACGAGTACTCGCCTGTCGGTTCTACCTAGGGAAGAGGAAACAAAAAAGCATCTGGTTGGCAAAATGTAGATTTCCACATAACAAATTAAAGAAATTGAATTAAAATGACCTTGTTACCCTTCAAAAATTGCCATTATTCAGGATAACCAAACCTAACTCTTCACAATTTTCCATTATTGAAGGTAACCTAACCTAACCCAACCCACCCTAATCTAATCCAAGCACAACCCATTATTCTAGGTAAAAATACTTTTATTGTACTTTCACCTTCATTATCATATGACGATGGATAACATTTAATAAACAAAAATCTTGTAGCAATTATTAAGTAAAATTAGCACTAATGCGAATACCCATTGTAACGACATGAACAAGTATCATACCCTCTCCAAAAACACTTCGGCCCTTTGGCTCTTGCCACTCCGATTAGTCGCTTATTATAGTTTTAAATAAGTTTGGTACACGGTTCCTGAAGGATGTCCGTCAGTCTTCAAGTGCATATTCCTTCAACTGATACAAATTTGGTTCTCTTTTTCGATCAGAGGTTTTCGTGTCAGTATAAATCCTACATTAGATTCACATCAGATGATTGTGATCACCGGACCAGAGACGAATTTGTTCCTTCGCAACCAGAACTTTTGTCGATTTTATGCTTTCGGTCATAGTTTAAAATTTATATGATATAGGTCACTCATATTTACACTAATCTATTAGTGCCCATTGGTAGAATTTCCTACCGACAAAGTTGTTTGTCATTATTGCATCACTTTTTCTTGTATTCACGTGATCTTCGGTATGAGTGACTGATATGAGTCATATATATATATATATATATATATATATATATATATATATATATATATATATATATATATATATATATATGAGATAACAGAAAATACTAGAAAAAATAACTGCCTAGATCTGGTATTCACGAATAACACGAACTTGATTGCTGATATAAAAATAACCCCAACCATTATCCCAGACCACAACTTAATCGAGATATCAACAAATATGACGACAACATTAAAAGACAATACACATACTGAGGAAAGAAGCAAATTCGGGGGCTTTAACTTAAACTCCAAGACTATAAATTGGGAAGCAATCAGATTGCACATGGCCCAAATAGAGTGGAGAACAGTTTTAGAGAATAAAACAACTGAAGAAATGCTCACAACCTTGGAAGAAAAGACGCTGAGAATTTTAGAAAAATATGCTCCGAAATCACAGCCAAAAGGAAAGAGGAGCTGGCTAGAGAGAAGAATATTCCGCAAAAGAAAGAGTGTGGAGGCGAAGTTAGCCAACTGCCGAGATAATGCCAGGAAAGTAATACAAGAAAAACTGGAGGGTATCGATAGGGAAATAGAAGCCATGATTAAGGACCATACAGAGAAAGAAGAGGAAAAGGCGGTAGAAGCAATAAAGGAAAATCCAAAATACTTCTATAGCTATGCGAAAAGGAAAACAAAAACGCGCGCTGCTATTCGGCCCTTAAGGAAGAGAAATCATGAACTAACCAACGATCCAAAAGAAATATCTGAAACATTGAGAGCCCAGTATGAATCAGTTTTCAGTACCCCAAAAAGTGACAAAGTGATACCTGACATAGATGCATTCTTTGAAGAAAATTGCAAGGAGAGTGTATAACAGACTTTGATTTTACCCCAGAAGATGTAGCGAGAGCTATAGGACAAATGAAACCACATTCAGCTGCAGGTTCGGACAATTGGAACGCATTATTGATTAAAAACTGTAAAAATGCTAGCTACATCTTTATATTGGATATGGAGAAGATTCTTAGGCGCTGGGGAAATACTGAGCATCTTGAAAAGAGCAAACATTGTCCCGATATACGAGGGGCGGTCAGAAAATAAGTTTACACGGCGTATAATTTCGTAACTGAAGGACCTACATTGATTATGTTTGTATCAGGTGAATTCGTTAATCATTGTTGGCAACATTGCACGTCGATTCGGCTGTCATCTACCGTACATTGGTTATATGAGTCAGTTGAACATGGCAGCTCGACTGGAACAGTGCCCTGTCATTTTTGCAACGATATTTTGAGTCTGTCAGTGGTCAAGAATTTCTCGAGCGCATTGCCACAGGAGACGAGACATGGGTTCATCACCGTATTCCGGAAACAAAACGTGCCAGCATGGAATGGAAACACCCTGGGTCCCCGCGACCAAAGAAATTCAAGATTGTGATTTCCGCTGGCAAAGTGATGGTTGCCGTGTTTTGGGACCACAAAGACATTTTGCTCGTAGACTTCATACAAAAAGGCACAACAAATGCAGCTGCATACTGTTCAACACTGGAACGTTTACGAGCAGCCATTAAACGTAAACGTCCTGGACTGCTCCGTAGGGCAGGGCACTGTTGCAGTCGAGCCGCCATGTTCAACTGACTCGTATAACCAAAGTACGGTAGATGGCAGCCGAATCGACGTGCAGTGTTGCCAACAATGATTAACGAATTCATCTGATACAAACATAATCAATGTAGGTCCTTTAGTTACGAAATTATACTCCGTGTAAACTTATTTTCTGACCGCCCCTCATATAAAGGAGGGGATAGATCTCAAGCAAAGAACTATAGACTAGTGTCATTGACGTCCCACCTCATCAACGGATTTGAAAGAATAGTTAGAGAGGAAATTTACAATTTCTTGGAGACACTGGAAAGTTTCAACGAAAATCAGCACGGATTCCGATCAGGCAGATCATGTCTGTCACAACCAATAGAACACTACAACAATATCCTAGATGCACTGGAAGGCAATGACAACTACGATGTCATATACACGGATTTTGCTAAAGCTTTCGACATAAAATTAAATATATGGGAATAACAGGCAAAGTGGGAAAATGGATATACAACTTCCTCAGAGAACGTCTGCAGGTCGTCAAAATTCAAGGTATATCATCATCAGAGTCGGAAGTACGCAGCTCAGTACACAAGGGACAGTACTGGCCCCACTCCTGTTCATTATCATGCTAACAGACATAGACAGCGGAGTAAACAGCAACAGTATAGTAACAACGATACAAAAATCAGCAGAAAAATCAGCGATGTAAATGAAGTGGAGGCCTTGCAGAGGAACACGAACAAAATATACAAATGATCAGAAGACAACAACATGACATTTAACACCGAGAAATTTCAGCTCTTGAGATATGGTAGAAATGAGGAACTTAAACAGGCTGCATATTATGCTCCAGATAGACAGGAAATTCAGAGAAGCACGAAAGCTATCGATCTAGGGGTAATAATGACCGATGATGCGAAATTCGAAACACAAAATCAGATAGCGATAAACAAAGCAAAAAGAATCGCGGGACAGGTACTAAGAACGTTCAGAAGAAGGGACAAGACAGTAATGATTCCCCTGCTAAAAACACTGATTATACCAAAATTTGAATACTGCTCAGTGTTGACGTCCCCATATAAAAAGGAAGAAACTAATAGACTAGAAGAAACTCAGAGGCATTTCACAGCAAAGATTGATGGTTGCAAAGAGCTTAACTACCGGGAAAGACTACGTAAACTAAATTTGTACTCCCTGGAAAGAAGAAGAGAGAGGTACATCATAATCTACATATGGAAAATGATCGAAAACTTGGTACCAAACCTCAAACTAAACCCAATTATCATTCAAATAACACTGGAAAATAGGAAAGGCAGGATCAAAGGCAGGGGTCAAAGTTGAAGTCTTCAAGAGAAGACTAGCTGCCTGGCTCAGGACGGTACCAGATGAGCCGGGTGTACCTGGCTATGTACGATGGAGAGCGCAAGAAAGTAACTCGCTCCTCCACCAAGCTAGACCTAGAGACGGGGCCACCAGCTTGACCTTCGTGTGAAGAGAGACCAACGCATGGAACAGCAACGAGGCATATATATATATATATATATATATATATATATATATATATATATATATACAAACTAGCGAAAATTGCAATAGATTGACTACGGATATGTATATTCTTTGGACTAACCTAACGCAGAACATTGTTGTTTTCAGTGGTTATTTGCTCGGCAATGCTGCTGCGAACTGCTCGTACCCTGAAATGGGGGTATGAGCGGAATGGTGCGCGATGTAAAAAGGTGTTTAATTCTTCATATTTGCATTTAATCTATGAATGTATGAATGCAATTTAGTATAATATTAGATGCAAAACTAACTTTCAAAGACGAAATCAAACACCCATTAATTAAAGTGTCAGAATTAACTTATTATTATTACTAGTACAGTTCCCGCCGCTTCGCTGACGGTTAGACAGGCTAAACTACAAAAAAAGAACCCAGCCGTGAAAATTTTGAGCTTCACATTGTGTCAACATTTCTGAATCTGGTATCTCCCAAAACCTCCTCACCCCCATTCATACAACTTGGGGGCTAACCCCCTCCCCCACCCTTCCCCCATTGCTAAACTACAGAAAAGAACACAGTCATGAAAATCTTGAGCTTCACATTGCCGCCCGTAATACAATTTCTGAATTTTTTTTACAATTTCTGAATTTTTTTCTCACAATTTCTGAAAGTGTGACGGACAGACGGACAGACGGACAGCTCTCTTATTATATTATATATAGATTATTGTATAAACAAAAATACCACATTCTATAATAGATGTTCTTTAATCTCTATTACACATTTGCACACCCTTACATTTTATAAGAGCAGTGCGAAGAAGTACAAGCCATCATATGACTTATCCACTAAATGCAATGCATAAAGCATTCGTCAGAATTATATCAAGTGCTAAGACCAACCAAGCACGCGCAATCCCACGTTCAAATCCATAAAACTTCCTGAGCTTCGTGTCTTCGTGACTTCCACAATTTGAATATCTGCTCACATATTGCTAAAATATTCTATGAGGAAACTCTTTTGTCTGTGTTAATTATTTATGGAAATGATATCAAACAGCCAAGTAAACCATTCATCGGATGAAATTCATGGTAATTACTTCCCAAAACCTAACTTTACGCTCGAAATATCAAGGAGCTCCCCATAATATACGAAGTCTTTTGATATCTGTAATAGTGATGGATCGAGTGGTCGGTTTTTCACAACCGCGGTTGCGGTTGTGTTTGCGGTTGTCGAATTTTTTCCAACCGCGGTTGCGGTTGCGGTTATCAGTTGTCAGTAATTACAATACAGTAACAGTTAAGAGCAATAATGCAATCACAGTTGTATCGTTATTCAATAAACTAAACATTACACAATATGAAAAACCGTTGTAGATATGAAGAGCTCATAACATTACACCGATAACAATCAAAGCAGAACGAGGACTGATGTTGTCAACTAGCAGCGAGTTGAGACTGCGCAGGTCCGTTTTAACACAGACCACTTCTTTACCCCCTTTTGGGGGGAGTCATGTTCGAGAAACCACCCCTTTGGCCAACCAAAGCCATTGACCAAGTTACACGAACCCGAGAAGTCCGTCGAGCAGGAATAAGCTTTATTGACTATTGTACTAAAGGCGATTTTAGTTTGAAGAAAATTAAATAAAAATAAATGTTACTTCATGGATCTCACAGAGTAAAAACTTAGAGCGCAGTTTAAACCAATTTTATTACGGCAGCCGTATGACGTCACGTTTAAGCACGCATAAGGAGACCCATCATTTTCTTTTTAAAAAAAGAAATATTTCTAATTAACCTAAAATTAAAATTAACTAAGCTTTTACAACCGCAACCGCACTTATGGAACGGCGGTTGCGGTTACGGTTGCGGTTGTGAATTTTTGTGCGGTTGTAGTGCGGTTGCGGTTGCGGTTATTCGATCCATCACTAATCTGTAATATATAGAAACTCTTCAGGTTGTTCAAAAATTATTTACTTTATTTCGAGTAATAATAAACATTAATGCTAATTATTGTCTAAAAATGTAATGATCCAACGTGTATAAATTGTATAGAATTATATGTCATTGTCGTCATGAAAGGTAACTCTCATTCCCTCATATTTGCCAGTTTTTTTAAATACTTTCGTACTATATTTAAAATTCTCCCCTTATTGAAAAGACATTGCACTTGTATGTATTGGTTCAATTTTTAAAAAGTATCACACTTAAATTGGTTCATTTTTTAAACAGTATCACACTTTAAAAGGTTTTTTTTTATTAACTGAAATAAAAACATGAAATTTTTACTGTACCTTCTCTGGCCATGCAAAACATGTAGCTTATCAAAATCACGGGCGAATCCAGAACCTGAAAATGACCTGTTTGCTGGCCGGGAGTCTGGGAGTCGCCTAGGCTCTCCAACAGGGTTCAGGAGCAGGCTAAAGGACTAAGGGGGCGGAGCCCCGGAAACTCCTGTGTTTTAAACATTTTAGGGGTATTTTTTTTGTACATATAGGACTGAAAACACACATTGTAGTGTTACCTCATTTAATACATATATCAATACATTATATATATATATACACAGGGTGTCCGAGAATTATCTGTACAATTTTTGGCTGTTATTAAAAGTCAACCATGAAGTGTAGAAATTCCAGTGTTGTCCCATTTTTATGTTTAGCAAGTTTAGAAAATGAATGTTGATGTGTTTTCGTTTTGTCTAAGGCTAATTTAAGATGTCTTTACACTTTCATTTAATGTTATAAGCGTCTAAAAGACGCAACAAAGATCTTCTTTCATTACACGGTCGTTTCCCACCGATATTTATTTAAGCAAATCTGGAAGTTGGATACTTTGCAAATTCTGGCCGTTTTGTACAAAACGCTCCAAACCGGTATGAATCCACCTCTGAAAATAGGTGCAGTGTGTAAAAAGTTTGAGAAGCCCTGTCATCAAACTAAGTAAGTCTCTGAAATGGGCAATAAATATTGTACAAAAAATAAGTAAATAAATTATGATGGCCCAATGATGTGTTTCTAGATCATGCTAATGGGTACAAGTCATATGGAGTTTTGCAATTTAATGCGGAAGGTTAATCATATTTAGTCCTTAAAATTTATTTAATTGGTCTGTGTAAATTTATTAAGAAATTGTGTACACATCTAAAACGGTTGTAATTACAGGAAATACTATTGTTAAGGAAGTTAAGTTAAGTATTGGGCTCGAGTTACTAAACTGTACAACTAGATATTACTCATTAATAAGTTCTTCCAAGTTGGCTAATTTTGGACCAACTAATTGAGAATTAAATTTGAATATAGGTATGTAATTAAGTCGTAAGCAGAGGCGTAGCGAGGGGGGGAAGGGGGGGCACGTACCCTGGGCGCCAGTTTTTGGGGGACGCCAAATCGGCGTCCCCCGAAAGATGAAGGCAAAATTGAATCTGTGCAAAATTTGATTTTTCAAGTTTTTGTTCATTACTTTGATAATATTTTCAAATTTTCATGAAAACACTGATTTATGTAGTAAAATAAAATAGGTTAAAGTAACCGATATTTTTATTAATCTACCTTGAAAATAGATGTTTAAAATAGTTGAAAATAGGGCTCAGAGTGCATGAAATCGACTCTTCGCTCTTCGTAGGGGGGCGCCATTCTCTACCCTTGCCTCTGGGCGCCACGAACCCTCGCTACGCCACTGGTCGTAAGGAAATCATTCCCAAAATAAAGTTAAAAAATTTATAAGTTTATATAATACCTGAATCTTGTTTTGTCCTATAAAGCTAAATTTATTAATTTGGGTGTTTCATTAGCATGGAGTATCATTGGGAAGTCACATCACTTTTATGGAATCACAATTCTAGTTGACTAGAACAACATAGTCACAAATCTTTTGAAATCTGAGAAATTTCTTGTTCAGTTGATGCTTTCAGTTCTTGTACTGTATTGTGGATGGATTTTGTATAAACATACTATCTTTTTAAATAACCCTACAAATAAAAGTCACAGGGGTTTAGATCTGGTGATGTTGGTGGCCATGATATTCCTTTATCATAAACCGCAGGAAATCTATTGAACACGACTCTTCCGTCGAAAGTATCGTGTAAGTATTGTAAGATGAGAGGACATCACAATGCATGTCCTCTCATCTTACAATACTTACACGATACTTTCGACGGAAGAGTCGTGTTCAATAGATTTCCTGCGGTTTATGATAAAGGAATATCATGGCCACCAACATCACCAGATCTAAACCCCTGTGACTTTTATTTGTAGGGTTATTTAAAAAGATAGTATGTTTATACAAAATCCATCCACAATACAGTACAAGAACTGAAAGCATCAACTGAACAAGAAATTTCTCAGATTTCAAAAGATACTCTGTCCATAGTATGGCAAAATTTTGTTGTTCGTGTGCAAAGAGTTAATGAGCTGAAAGGACATCACATAGAGCGTGCTTTGCACTAAGGAACTAATTCCCCATATGTAGAGAAGGTACAGTACAAATTTCATGTTTTTATTTCAGTTAATAAAAATATACAAACCTTTTAAAGTGTCACATGTTTTAAAAAAACAAAGAATTATCATTATTACAGGAAACAATTTTGTCTGTCGTCTTTCTGCAAACTGGACTTCTTATGGTGAAATTTTTCATGAACTTATCTCCAGCCATGCATGGACATTTCTGAATCACATTTAGTGTTGGAGTCGATTCCAGTTGCTCAGTATAACACAAATGAACGTGACGTTCATGTCGATGTTCCGCATTCAAATGTTGTTCGTGATATTTTGAAGCTATTCTGTGGTTTGCAGAATGATGCAGTAACCATTTTTTTTTCATCAAATCTGACTGGAGATTCGCAGGCCTTGTTGGCCACAAACATTTCGAGAGAATTCGATTACCAGAGGATCATATGCTTGTATCATCACTGTCGAGTCATTTTGGGGTTAGAGCTGTTGTCGATATTACTGAATTATGGAGTTATAATAGCATTCCCTAGAAAATTTCCCCATGGTAAGTTAGTTGTGCAAACGCTACGGTATCCAAAAGAGGTTGGCGCTAAAGAAAGAGAGAAAACTAAAATTTGGAGCTCATTTAGAAATATTGACAATTCTGCACTATTTTAAATATGTCTCATATACACTGTATATACATTAATCTGTGTATTAGCTTTTTAGCTAACTATATTAAATATATTTTCCTTCGACATAAATCTTGAATATGCCATCTGGTGCTTGAAACACGAACAAATCAGTTTTAATATCATGAAAGAGGAACGATTTTATCATCACACCAAAGAAACACCTGCAAACCATTATTTTCTTTTATATAGTTCTATAAATAAACATTAGCTGACATTTAACATTTGCATCTCTCTGATAAATCAGCTTTAGAAACAATGTACATTTGAACCAGAAATTGTGGAAATAAATCTTATGTGAGCTCTTGACTGTTCAGAAATATGAGCTGATCTGTAATTGGTCAATTTAAAACAAAGATGGCAGCTTTTGAGTTTGATTTTCAACTAATTTTCATGGATTTTGTTTACTGTGCGGGTTCCCCCCCTTTACATAGATATTAATGAAAGGAAAATCTTCACGTGGGATGGAGGCTTTGCATCCCAAGCAAAAGGTTAGGGTAGTAGATCTTGGTGGAAAGCTAGGCTGCATCAATCTTGCCGTAAGGACTAGGGCCTAGGTTACATATAGTCTATAAGAGAATAAATTAGAAATAACATTTTTAACTTAGGAGTAAACTACGAGTTTAAGAACAATCCCTACAACATAATGCACCCCAGTTACAGTAAATTTAGCCATCAGTATATGGGATTTAACCCTCAACCGCTATCGTGGGATCAGGTGGGGGAAAACAATTTTCTTTCATTTACATGTTGTCCGAAACTCCTCGCCTCCATTTTGAACAGAAGACATACCGTGAGATGCAAGTGTTATGTAACATCCATTCCGAGGGAAAGATTCGCGCATTAGTGATGTAAAAATCATTTTAGGTTTGCTGCATGAATTTATCCCAGTGCACTTTCTCCACAATCTAAGGGCCGCTGGCTTTTGTAGACAGCCAACACAATATAGTCTACATAATGTCTGTTTTATTAGCTACAGACAAGCATTGTACAAAGCAAAAATTAGGTTTAACTTATATTTAACACAGTGCATGGTCATTGATGCGGGGAACAGACTATTTAAGAACACCAACCCAATCTCCACCATAGAAAAGTCAACTTAACAACTGTATTGCGTGAAAGCTGACAGAAATGTCTGTGAGGACTTAAACCCTTTACCGCCGAAATTTTTTGTAAGGTTATGAATGCTTGTATCTGAAACGTTACTATTTCATCTCTTTCGGCGGTAAAGGGTTAAAAATCGAAGCGAAAATAGGCTACAGGGAGCTTTAAGTAAGCGATAAACTACTTTAAAACATAATTTGCGAAACTCACCAACGGCAAGAGACTCTTTTACCTCTTATAAGTATTTATCGGTGAGAGTCTTTTATGGGATTCCGTTCTTTCAATCATTTTAATCTCTCCCCACAAACTCAAATAAACCAATAAATTTATATCACAGTTACCAGTTAGTCTGGCATCGCGCTGCCTCACTAACTAAACTGAAAACAAAGAATGCGTGTGAAGTCTCGTTTCTCACCAACAATATATTAAAATACGAAGCTACTAAAATATGGACATAAAAAGTATGAGATATTTTCAGCCGCATCTGCTAACAACGTATTATTATCTACGCATGAACAAATTCCCATCTCCAATTTTAATAACTTGATTATAAATCCCGAAGTCAAGTAAAACTTCCTTTGGGAAATTACAATTGGGCGGAACTTGCGAGTGGGTCATGAAGCATGTCTAGATCTGAAGGATGCGAACCCTCGTTCGCCTAATTGGAGGGAACCCTCTTCGATAATTGGCTAAGAAGTGTTATTCTCAGCCCTCCTCCGCATCATTAATAAGTGGGAACCATTCACTAATGAGAGTTTTGCTCAGACCTTCGAAATAATTTCATGGATCAGTAATGTAGAATTGATGATGTGAATTACAATTAATTTTAATGAGTTACTATTACTGTTACATATTTTGACACATATATTTTGTCGATAAAAATTAATATTGTAATTTTTTATGAAGAATATAATAATTTTAAAAAATTCTTTACAACTCCTATTTTGTGTATAACAAAATTTTTATTTCATATTTGTATATTGATTTCGTGAGAATTCAGTGAAACTTTGAAATATTATCATTTTGGCGGATTAATACTAAGTTTCACGACCAGATTACGCTAGGTTTGGTGATTATTTTCAATGGCGGATTCATTGGGGCGGGCAGTGGGGCCGAAAACCCCCACCACGAGGAAAATATATATTTTTGTATATTTCTATATGTACAATTTGCAAAACTCAATAAATGTTGAGTTCTTTCTAAGTTGAACTATAAAAGCATATGAAGTCTGTGTCAAAATATCTCAGTTTGACGACTGAAATCTTCCACTAAATCCTATTAAACTTTAAATTTTCCAAATGATAATTTGACTGATAAACCCGCGACCCCCTTGCCCGATGGAGGAACCCTGAAACCACCACTGGTAATTTTAGATTAGTTGGTTATTTCTCGCTTGACCAGTTTCGGCCAATCACGATCTTTGTAACAAAATTCGCCGTTGTCATAAAATACCGGCCTTAATATTTACTTTTTTATGTAGTTCATGTCATTACTTCATTAAACTATTTGAAGAATACTAAAAAACTGTAGGAAATTCAAGTTAGAATTAAATAAATTTAATAAAATATTGTTAGCTTTTGTATTCATTATTTTAGTATCATAGTTACCCCAAAAAAAAAGCCGGTATGGAAATTTTCTTTTATTATTTTAGTTATTCCTAAGAAAGAAAACGTTTTATTTAAAGGTTAACTAAAGCAAAGAACTGAAAGGAAAAATAAAAATCAAAATTAGGTTTTTAATTCATTTGTAATGTAAAAAATTATTATAAATTAAACGCATGCAATTTAAGTTTAATAAATTCGTTTAGTACAATAGATTATATAAAAGAAAATTGGGTTCTACAATACAAACTCAATTCTCTCCGTTAGTTTTTACAGTACACAATTGCAAGCTTACTTATCCATACACACAATATTCCTCTAAAAAGCGGATACGTCCGAAACAAGGAACAGCAAGCCAAGCACAGTAAAGCTAAGCAAAGACACGTGTCTGTTTAGCGCTTGCATAAACCTTCGATAGCTTACGACATCTCATCAACGTGACATAAAAATCAACAAGTTATGGTCGGTTGCAGTAAGGTAAATTAAGTTGTTTTTTTTAATATTGATGTTATGTCTCGTCGACCAAACGGTATAGATTCGATGTTCGTTTTGTCTAACCCTTTGGTTCGCCTATCCACCGGAGTGAGGAGGGCACGTTAAAAGAGCGATAATGAAATAAGTGTTCTTTGGCGTTACAGAAAGAGGTTTCTACTCGATTTCGGATTAATAATGTCCCACCTTAATAAAATTTAAAAGCATAATTTATAATTAAAATTAAAATATTTTAGTTTCCCAGTTTAGGAGTAACATCAATAACAATATTCTTAACGAACTTTGGACATCGAATGGGAATATCGACCTCTTCTTACATAGGCCTAGTGTCTACTTTGCCAGTTTTATTCTTGCTAACGTCAGACGATTGTATTCAGTTTTAGGACAGATTTTTAGGCAAGAACGGGTTAAGCGGCGTTGGTGGTAAAAGAATTTGCTTCTAAATTTAGGCGGAGTAACTAATTTTTTCGGCAATTTTAGGAACCGTTTTGCCGTCAAAAAACAACAGTGATTCCATGTTCCATTCTGAGGTTATTATAATGAGCAGTGATGGGCATCGATACACGAAAATCCCTAAGGCGATACCGATACATCGATACTCGTAAATCGTCTAAAGCGATACCGATACATCGATACTTTATAGATGGCTAAAGTGATATCGATATCGATACATGTATCGCGATACATTACTATAAGAATGAACAAATCTTACTAATATGTAAAAGAATTTTTACTTTGTATATTGGGTGTAAAAATGATCAATTCAGTTAAGAAAAAAATGTATTTTATACCAAGTTAGCTCACAGAAAAACTTAAATGTTATAAACTTTTAACGAGGAACGTAAGAAATTGTAGGTGATCTGCCCGTTTAAGATGGTTGTGAATTGTGATATCAATAATAACGAGTATTACCCTTAAGAAATACCAGTTGGCAAAACATCTTATCGGATAGTCTATTCATCTTTGGAGAGTAAATGTGGCCCGACAAACTGAAAAGCCGTTCCACGGGAGCAGAGGATGGAAGTGGAGTATTGTACTTAGTGAAAACTTGGTGAAAACGCACGCATTTAAGGGGTTAATAGCTTTGGAAAGAAAACTATTTCTGTGGATGCGCGGCGCCAAAAATATTATTAACATGATATCATCGATATGTATGATGTAATTGTAAATATCAGATCCCTTCAACATTATAACTTAAAACCATATTATTTGAAAAAAACACAAGTTCAGAAAATTAGCGGATTAATACAACTTTTTACAATTTTACTTACTATTACCGATACATCGATCAAGTAGCTAAGGCGATACCATTACCGATACCGATACATCGATCAAGTAGCTAAGGCGATACCGTTACCGATACAAAAGTATCGCTCGATACGTAACGCCGATACATGTATCGCGATACTGCCCATCTTTGATAAGGGGTCTGCCATTATAATATTGGCCTTCACAGTCAGTGGCGGATTCAAAGGGGAGGGGGGAAGCCAGGGATGCTGGGGCCCAGTGGGAAAAAAAAATATATATAATAACAATAATGAAAACATCTTTTGTAATATTTATTATCAGAAAATGAAAATGGCTCATCAACCATCATTGTTATGAGCAGGGCCCGGGAGAGGGGGTGCATGAGGTGTTATAGTACCAGGGCCCGGGGTGGAAGATAGAGAAGGAAGTGATCAGGGTAGGGTGGCCAGATGTCCCGGTTTTCGGCCTCTTATCCCGTCCCGATTTAACAAAAAAAAAATCACGTAAAAAAGAATATTGTTAAGACGGATTTTAAGATGTGGAACAAAGTTACACGATTGCTTATTTTTAAATATAGGCAAGGTAATATATACTGCAGACACGCAGTATAATTAACGTAAAGAACGACGCTTGTATAGGAGAATATTCCGCGCAAGATGAGAGAGAGAGAACGAAACAAATGAAAAAATGAGGTAACCACCCGGGAATCGAACCCGGGATCTTCCGATTGCCGGTCAGATATGATAACCATTACACCATGGGCCTCACTCAGTCAAATGCCGTAATTCTTCTACATACGCGCAGAAACCAATGCCCCAAGGGGGCACCTCCCGCATGCCGTACATTATGTACATTATGGTTTCTGTGCGTATGTAGAAGAATTACGCATTTGACTGAGTGAGGCCCATGGTGTAATGGTTATCATATCTGACCGGCAATCGGAAGATCCCGGGTTCGATTCCCGGGTGGTTACCTCATTTTTTCATTTGTTTCGTTCTCTCTCTCTCATCTTGCGCGGAATATTCTCCTATACAAGCGTCGTTCTTTACGTTGATATATATATATATATATATATATATATATATATATATATATCATGAACCCAAAATTTGGGTTCATGATCAGCTGTTGTTCGGTCTGTCCGCCAAAAAATCTGGCAACCCTAGATCGGGGGTATAGGGTTCAAGAGTCAAAGTAGCAACAGGGCCCGTGATTCCTCTCCCGGACCTTGGTTGGTTCGGAGTCAGTCAGTACACAAAAAAATATTTCATTTTGACAACTAAAGTCTTTCTCTAAATCCTCTTAAATTTCAAATTTGTCAAATTATAATTTGATTGGTAGGCCCCCCCCCCCCCCCCCCCTTCCACGGAGAAATCCTGAGTCCGCCACTGTTAACAGTTGAAACACAGGTGACAATAAACCATAATAATAATAATAAAGTTAACCCTATGTAATATAAATTAACTTAAGCTAATTCAGACATAGGCCTATACCTAACAAATGGAGAAGGGTGGAGTGAGCCCAGCCTAACCTTCGCAAGGAGGCTATGGCGGTTCGAGGGAGCGATGTAACATCGGTACTAACATTATATTTATATAGGTTTAATATGTACAATTTCGGAAAAAATTTCTCCTACAAACAAAAAAGAAAAAAGAAAAAAATACTAACTAGTGATGAAGTTTTGTTTTTGAAAATTTATAAACACAATATTACTAATTAGTAATTTTTGGACTTTTACAAATTTCATTTTTTTGGCGAACTTTTTTCCGAAATTGTACATATTTTCTCTTTAGGACGCAAAATAACATAAAAGCACTTTCTGTGTGTGTGTGTGTGACTGGGCATGAGTGAAGTAGAATGTGATAATTTGCAGATAAAGTTGGGTAATTTTTTTGTGAAGTAACATTTTTAATACCTCAGTATATTATAAAAAATGTGTATAAAAATCTTGAAACATTTTTAGTGTCGAAAAAGAACTATATTAGTCTTGATTAGGTTAGGTACGCTAGGCTAGGCCTGTTAAAATTAGTTAAAGTTAGGTTAAGTTAACTACTACCTCACTATTTAGGGACCTAACAGAAAACCTTCTTCGAGCTCATTTTGCGAGCAATTGCGTCCGGAGCACTTATCAGGCCCTTCTTGGTTCGATGGCACTAAGGTTAGGTTAGGTTCGATTAATTAGTCTTTTAGCCACGTAGATTTAAAAAAAAAAAGTCGGTACCTCGCTTATGCGGAGATGCGCACACGTATGGGGGGGGGGGGGAAAGGCGTGGAGGGGGCACACGAAATTCAGAAGTAGAAAATAGTTTAAGAGAAGCAAATTTAAGATTAAAGCGATTTCGCCATTATTAAATTGTACAGAAACACGACTAAAAAATATGATCCAAAATGGTTTTTTTTTGCGGGGGAAAGGAGGGATTCTTTTATAATGAAAATTCTTTACCAATGTTCTCGAATGTTCTTAAAAGAACCTTCGGTATATGTTTATGAATGTATAGAAAAATCACTTATTAAATTGACTAAAATTTTAGCCCAAAAGAATCACAAAAATCCTCCTTACTTTTAGGACTTAAAAATGGATTTCGTTGTAAATTGAAGTTTTTTACTGAGCACTAATTTATTTTAAATAGAGGTCACGCTAAAAATTAAATTATACAGGGTGGCCCAAAAGTTAGGACACGCAGGGACGAACTATGTTTTTCCCATATATATATATATATATATATATATATATATATATATATATATATAATAGTTCTTATGTATCCTAACTTTTGGGCCACCCTGTACATTATATTTATTTTTTTTTTTAGTTAATTAGAGAGAAGACAGTTATAATTAGAGGTAAGTTTAAATTCAAACTTGATTCGTAATTTAAATTTAAAAGAAGTCATCGTCAAATTTAACAGAATTTATGGAGAAAAGCTTCTAAATTGGCTTAAAAGCGTCAAATTAAATTTTATGCTCAGATGCGAGCCGAAACAGAGGAAATTGTGCTCTCATTCAAAACTTACTTCGTCACCTCTAAACGGCCTATATTGCCGGTTCTGTCTTCGGTCCACAAACGAACCAGGAGGTATAGCATTCGTGTCGTGGAGTAAAGATGGCCGCCAATATCTGCGATTAATTTGGGTATTTCCAGCTGGGAAATGGAAACGGTTTCTCCACCTCGAACCGTGAGTTTGCACGGATGCTGAACCCCTGTTTGGTATAACTTTAACTTCCGGTCTTCTCGTTGAAGCTGCAAAGGGGATTCCCGGCTGGATTAACGAAGGCCTGTCAACGGTCACTCCTAAATCGGGAAAGAAAGAAATTCTTGGCCTTGGCGTGGTTGTAATAAATGACGGCCGGTCAAATGGAGGTCTTCTGTTTAAGTGATGAATAGTAGAGGCTGGAACTTGAATTACGGACGGTGGCCCAATATCTGACGGACGCCTGAATGGGGGGATTTGGTTCGGGGGAATTATTAACGGGCGACCCCTAGGGGGTAAATTAGGTAGACCAAAATTTCGATTAAAAGCAAAACTGGAATCTATATAGGGAGGCCTACCTACGTTAAATGGCTGCGGAATCACGATATCTGGGCCTCCTGGGCCTCCGTGAATAGTGGTAAGTACAGGACCGAATTTACTGTCTATAACTCTGTTCGAATTTCCTATTAATTGGCCTCTCGGCCTGTCATTTAAATCAACGAGAACCGGTCTTCCTAGATCTGCGTCTCCATGCTGGATTATGATGGGTCCTTCACCCCTGAAGGAAGCGGGGAGCCTTCTTCTCGGTACGTCCTCAGGCTTCGCATTCACGAATATCGAATGACCTACGACTGGGTCTCTATTTTCACTTGGTCTTGGCAGTGAATGTTGGCGGTCGAAGCCTCTCCTGTTCGAATCAGAATGGAACTGATGGATAATGTCAGGCGGATTATCGAACACCGGTCGCCTCCTGTTATCACCGAAGAGCCTGTTGTCGCCCGACCCGAAACGTCCGTCCGGTCTTTGAGGGAATGGTCGAGAGGGAAACCTGTCTGGGAATCCTGTCTGACCTCTTCCGGATCCCTGACGATCTCCATTCCTCGATTTCTCCCGGCTTTTCGCCGGCGGAGGAAGGCTTGCAAATGCTCCTATTACCTGTGAACTGTCATCTTCTTCCCCGTCTGCAATACATAATTGCTAAAATATTATAGTACGCTAGAATACGCGTACATCACTTAGTTTACATTATAAATTAAAGCATATTTTATAGACACTTCAAAAACTTTTCGCTAACACACTCACCTGCCCTTAACTGCTTGCCTATGGCTTTTGGAAAGAGGCTCTTCGGCATTGCTTCGCTACTCGGAGACGCTGGTCGTAGCCTCAACAGCGCCGATAATTTGTCCAGCGTTTCCTCATTGGCACTTTTGTCTCGGGAATTTTCCATTTTTTGTTTTCGAAATCCCTTCTCGCTTTCTGCTTCATTTCCCCTCGGATCAATATTTGGATCTCTCGAATAAAGATTCGTATCTGAATCTAAATCTTCCTTTGTGAAAACATTCTTCTCGCCTTTTGTTGAAAAAATTAGTCGCTCATCGTCAGTTTTGTGGTCTAAGTTCTCCTTCGCGTTTTCTTTACGAAGAGGATGGGAAACTTCTCTAAAATTGTCTGAGTGTACTTGCGCGTTTGCTTGGCTAAAGCAAACCAGCAACCACGTTCCAAACCACAACTGAAATAATAATAATAATAATGATAATAATAATGATAATGATAATAATATTAATAATAATAATAGAAAGCAGTGCCCTCAGACACGAACAGTTGCGGATTCAAGGATGGGAGAAGAGAGAAAGGGGTGCATGAAATGTCAAAGCGCAGGGCCCGTGATTCCTCTCCTATGCTAGGTGCCGAGGCACTCCCCACCCCATGGGAAAAAATATATATATAATGAAAACATCTTTTGTAATATTTATTATCAGAAAATTAAAATGGTTCATCAACCATCATTGTTGTGAGCAGGGCCTGGGAGAGGGGGCGGGGGAGCATGAGGTGTCAAAGCACCAGGGTCCGGGGTACAAGATAGAGAAGGAGGTGATAGGGGGTAAAGGGTCCAAGAGTTAAAAGTAGCACAGGGCCCGTGATTCCTCTCCCGGACCTTGGTTAGGAGTCATCATAAAAAAATATCTCATTTTGACAACTAAAGTATTTTCTAAATCATCTTAACCCCCCCATGGAGAAATCCTGAATCCGCCACTGGACACTAATACGCATTAATGCATGGTGATTGTAGCGGCTCGAAACCTATGCACCAGTTTGGTTTCAGGATGGATCAGTAGATACGTGATTCCAAGACACGCGAACCAGGTTCGAACACCGCTACCGCTAAACCAACTGGAAATTTGGAAGAATTCCGCAAAACTTCTAGCTACTTGAGTCTTCTAGAATTACCCACAATGCTCTCTTTACGTCACAAATGAAAATTATGGAAAAATGTTCATGGCACACTTATCATAGTTTAATACTGCTTCTAAGGTATTATTTAAGGACGGGAAAAGAATTCGAAAACAGGTACTAAACAGAGGTGGGCAAGATACTCATACAGAAATGTATCGCTGATACACGAAACAAGATAATTTTGAAACCAGAATGAAAATATAAGATACACGACTCGTATCGACCATACATCACAATGATACAAGATACTTTGTTTTGTATCATACCTTTTTTGTATCATACTTTTGTATCATATTTTTTGTATTATACTTTTGTATTATACTTTTGTATCATACTTTTTTATTATACTTTTGTATCATACTTTTTTATTATCAAGAAAATTTAATTATTAGGTTGATAAATTATGGCTGTTGTCCAAATCAGGGCCTTGAAAGAATTTTGTATTGTAGTCTTTATACAAAATGAATTTAAACCTTAAAAAAAATTCGAAATTTTCATCGGATCAATAATTTTCGTTTAGGGCAATCAACTTACAGACGTATATGAAGCTACCATCACCCCCACCCCCCGTTCCTCCCTCGAAAGAATTAAAAAAATAAATAAATTGACAGCACAAAACTGCATTTTGAGAAAACGTGTCACTCACGAATAATTTTTCAATATTTGATTTTTTAACTTTTCATTTTTTTAAAAATAAAATGCTAAATTCAAACAGTGATGTATCGTGATGTATCGTGAGGTATCGTGCGTCAATAACAATATTTTGATACAACATGTTTTTACATTTGCGTATTTGATACCCGATACAAGATACGATTTTATCAGTGACACGGTATTCACGATACGATATCACTGATAATGCCCACCTCTGGGCATAACATACAGATAACATACACAGAGTTTGGACTCTTTTTTTTTTTTTTTTTTACGATTCAGATGATGTAAATAGTTTTTGCAGCTTATAATATATATATATATATATGCCTCGGTGGTGTATGGTTAGTACAGCTAATACGAATACAACGGCCCTGGGTTCGATTCATGGCGATAATATTAATAGGCGGCGCGCAGCTCACCCAGCTGTTCATCCTTCCTTACAAAAAACTGATTGATAGAAAAATGGGTACCTTGGGTAGCCGAGTGGTTAAAACGCTGTGTTGCTGATCGGGTGTTTGTGAGATCAAGTCCGGGGGAGAGCTTTGTAATTTCTGACCACCAGTTGTGGGTAGTGGTTCGGATTCCACGTTAAGTTACAAGGAGTTACAAGGAAAAGAAGTACCTCAAAAGGCCTTGCGGCCCATACCGAGGAGGTACCAATGGCAACGGGTGCCACGGAAAATTTTCTACACACTCAAAGAGTGTGCAAAATTTGGTCTAACCTTTTCTTGAACTGATCCACAGAGGAACTGTTCACAACTTCCGAAGGTAACCTGTTCCATGTGTCACAGATCTTATACGTAAAGTAATTCCCACACACACTAGTCCTAAACCGTTTCAAATCCAACTTCCAACCATTGTTGCGAGTTGGGTTATCATTTTAAACTAAACATACTTCTAAAATCGACATCGTTGAACCCTCGTCAAGAGCTTGAAAACCTCGATCAGTTGACCGCGCAGCCTCCGAGTTTCAAGCGAAAACAAGTTTCAGGGCGCGTAACCGTCGATTGTAGCCCATATGCCTAACCGAAGGGATTAACTTTGTGGCCCTCGCCTGCACTCGCTCCAGCCTCTCAATATCTTTCCTGAGGGTGGGCGACCAGAACTGCACAGCATACTCCAGGTACGGCCGACAAGGGAATTGTACAGTGAGAGCACAATCCTGTTCCGAAACTGAAAATTGCCTCCTGATAACCCAATAGTTCTGGGCTTTCTTTTCCACCTCTACACACTGTTTCGTAAACTTAAGGTTGCTAATTAGCACACCCAAGTCCTTTTCTAAATCAGTCACCTCGATATTACTGCCCAACATCGAGTAGTCCGACTTGGGATTGGCGTAGCCATGTGCATCACTTGCATTTACCCAAGTTAAACGGCATTTGCCATTTTTCGGACCACTCTCCTATCCTACCTAGGTCCGCACGCAGTTCCTCGATCGCTTCGGGCGTCCAACATTGGCCCCAAGCTTGTGTCATCAGCGAATTTGGCGATCCGACTGACGATGCCACCGTCGATATCATTTATGTCAATGGTAAACAACAGCGGCCCAAAACGGAACCCTGAGGAAACCCCCACTAGCTAGTGACCGAGGCCCAACCCGAACTAGCCCCTTTAATTACCACCCTGCGCCTATTCCTCAGCCAGTTTTCAATCCACTACCTATTTCCCCACCGATACCCAGCGCGCGCACTTCGCCATTAGCCGGCAGTGAGGTACCTTATCAAAGGCTTCTGAAAGTCGAGATAAAGTATATCAATCCGCCTACTCTTATCGTACTCACTCAACATGGACGTGGAAAAAAACTCGAGCAAGTTGGTGAGACACGACCTATGCCGTCTAAAAACCCATGTTGGGAGTCCCCAAGCAAGCTTGTGGGAATCCAAATGGTCAACGATTCTATCAGCTATTATCCTTTCTAATAATTTACCTACAACTGAAGTGAGACTAATAGGACGATAGTCCCTGGACTTTCGTGATCCCCTTTCTAAAGATAGGGGGTCACGGTTGGCCTCCCCAGTCACCAGGCACCTGGCCCATCACCAACGATGTTGAAGACTGTAGCCAGGTGGGAGCCACCTGGTCGCGCACTTCTCGCAAAACACTGGGAGAAACTGGTCTGGCCCAGGAGCCTTAAACGCGCTCAGTTGTAATTCTATGAGCAACGACTGTCGCGGTACATTCTAACACTATCCAGGCAGCACCTTCGTGCCTCCAGAGAGAGAGAGAGAGAGAGAGTGAGAGAGAGAGAGAGAGAGAGAGAAGAGAGTTACAAGGAAAAGAAGTACCTCAAAAGGCCTTGCGGCCCATACCGAGGAGGTACCAATGGCAACGGGTGCCAGGGAAAATTTTCTACACACTCAAAAAGTGTGCAAGATTTGGTCTAACCTTTCTTGAAATAATCCACCGAGGAACTATTCCTGTTATTAAAAGTTTATTTTTCTTTCAACTATCCTAGCAGTAGTAGAAAACTGGATAGAAAAGTAGAAGGCTCCCCACCTCCGCTCCCTCCCTGCCAGAGGCAGGTACGGAAAAAGGTTGAAGAAAATACCTTGACCTGGAAAAGTAGCCAAGGAAATTTTACAGGAAAGTGGAGAATATATAAATAGCTCTATATTTACCTTGCTCACAGAGACACCGTGCAAGCGAACTCCTGCAGAGTTTCTTATGTTTTAATCTTAAACTATCAACGTGTTAAAGTAATCCCACATATACTAGTCCTAAATCGTTTCAAATCCAACTTCTAACCATTGTTGCGAGTTGGGTTATCATTTGAACTAAACATGCTTCTACAAATCGACATCTTGAACCCGCGTCACATAAGCGTCGATTGTAGCCCATATGCCTAACGAAAGGGATTAACTTTGTGGCATTTTTCGCCAGTTTCCATCCACCTACTACTTCACCACCAATACCAGCGCGCGCATTCGGCCATTAGCCGGCGGTGAGGTACCTTATCAAAGGCCTTCAATCAATCGCCCTACTCTTATCATACTCACTCACATGACGTAGAAAAACTCGAGCATGATGGTGAGACACGACCTATGCCGTCTAAACCCATGTTGGAGTCCCCAAGTAGCTTGTAGGATCCAAATGGTCAACAATCCTACTCGCTATATTCCCTCTAAATATTTACCTACAACTGAAGTTAAATGGTGTTATTTATAGAGGTTCCAAGCCTCTCTTCCACGCATGAGATAGCCAGTAGCGTCCTAATCGTAACAGTAGAGAGAAAAAAAAAAAAAAAAAAGACAATACTAAAAGTTTTTCTTTGCAGTCAGAGGAGAACATTCCTAACCTAAGCTAAAAGGACAGAGTGGGATGGGAAGGGGTCCTAGTAACCCACGGGACAGGTTTGTACAAAGACTTCACCTGCCCTCCCGAAAGAGAGAGAACCTAAAGGAATTGGCAACCAATTTCTCTAGAATCCCACGACTCGGACCGGAGGGCTGTCACACCCCAAGTATAAAGTTTACAACACGCAGAAGGAACGGATGAGAGAGAGACGAGAGAGAGAGAGAGAGAGAGAGAGAGGAGAGAGAGAGAGAGAGAGAGAGAGAGGAGAGAGAGAGGAGAGAGAGAGAGAGAGAGAGAGAGAGAGAGTGAGAGGTGAGAGAGAGGTGAGAGAGAGAGAGAGAGAGAGAGTGAGAGAGAGAGAGAGAGAAGGAGTGAGAGAGAGAGTGAGAGGAGTGAGAGAGAGAGGAGAGAGAGAGAGAGAGAGAGAGAGAGAGAGAGAGAGAGAGAGGAGAGAGAGAGAGAATGAACAATCCGGACGGAAGTAAAACCAAGGTGACTAAGGTTACCCTTATATATATATATATATATATATATATATACAGTATAAACCACTTCCTATTGCTAATCAATTTGACGTGTAAAATTTGCACAAAATTTCTCATTAGAATATATACATGAATGTTTAAGGACATATTTATTACCTGAAATAATTTTAGGTTTTCAGACAAACCAAATCTTAAAATTGCATTTTACATATTAATTTTTTAGTCAGATATATATATATATGCGTGTGTGTGTGTGTGTGTGTGCGTGTGTGTGTGTGTGTGTGTGTAACTTAGATATTTAAATTAGTTGAGAGAAAGATTTATTTTAATTATTACATTTTTTACATTAATTTAAAATAATTTTTCATTTCTGGAGAGAGAGAGAGAGAGAGAGTTACAAGGAGTTACAAGGAAAAGAAGTACCTCAAAAGGGCCTTGCGCAAGCAGAGAGAGAGAGAGAGAGAGAGAGAGAGAGAGAGAGAGAGAGAGAGAGAGAGAGAGAGAAATTATTAAGTATACGTCATAATTTTTTTTTTCCAGTGTGGTTGAGTGATTTTGTAATCGTTGCCAGTCCTTGGCCACCAATGTTGCACGAATTTCTTTGACAACAATTCAAATTACACTTTTTTTTATGAATCAAAATTAACTTAATTAAAATATTAAAATATAAAAACAAACTAATGAAACGTTAATATATATATATATATATAATATATATATATATATATATATATGAATGCGCCTCGGTGGTGTAGTAGTTAGCGTCGCTGACTACGAATCCATCGGCCCCGGGTTCGAGACCCGACGGCAGCCGGCGCGCAGCAAAACCCAGCTGTTCATCCTTCCACACAATAAAGAAAGTGGTTGGTAGATAAGTGGGTACCCTAGGTGGCCTAGTGGTTAAGACGCTGGGCTGCTGATGGGGCGTGGTTCGGATTCCACGTTAAACTGTAGGTCTAAGGTGAAGTGAAAAGCTTGACCTTCGTCAGAATGAACAATTCGAGCGGAAGCTAATCAAAGGTTAAAATACTTTTGTACAACCCAATATATACGTACTTTTGTACCACCCCATATATAAGGGATGATGATGTCTTTCTGTCTGTCTATCTGTCTGTTCTATGTTCGTTTATACATGCCTAAACGAATAGGGTGATCTGCACCATGCAGAGTCAGGGAAGGTTTCAGTAACGCACCCGCCCCTCCCAGTTTCCCCCATAAATTAAAAAGGTCATTTTTTACACGACGGTTGAAAACACATTCAAGTATTTTGATACATTTAAAGTTGTTTGAACCGGTTGGTTGTTTTAAATATGTTCTCGGGGTTTGGTTTTATGTGATATGGTTGGTTGAATAACTGTATTGTATAAAGTCTGGTTGAAAATCCTGTTCGTTTCGCCCTTTGCTCAACGCGATACTTCCATGTTTTGTTATGGTTAATGCCAGAATTGTTAATTGTATTTATCATATAATTCTAACCTCAAAAATGACCCAAGTCGCCATTCGGTCAACGGCACATTCTATCAACGCTAAAAACGGTTAACCTAACTTAAACTAACGTAACCTGACTTAGTCTAAGCTATACTAACTTGTCGATTAAATGTCATGTCACGAAAATGACGCTGACCGTCAGAATGATCAAAGACCCAAAAAAAACGTTTGTGAATGAGTAAATGATGACTGTGAAAAGGTCTTTGTAATTGAAAGATGTAAATTAAATGGAGTTGGTTGAGAGTATTTCAAAATTGTCTGGCGCTGTGGGATGAGACTAATGCTCTCAGTGTTTACACGAGATGAGTATTTGGGTTTGGGTAATGGCTGTTCAGTCCGACGAAAAGCGAGTTTCTGTTCGTTAGACCGTGGTTTTAATCGGGGAAATGTTTGTTCTAACGTTGATGGCTTTATAGTCAACAAACGTACGTAGGTAAACGAAGGAATGCTTTTTACGTTTTGGTATAATTCTTAATTCTTAAACCGTAAGTTGAAGGAACTTGGTGAGGAATTGGTGACTATTTATTTATCTTCACATCATAGATACAAACAGGGTGTCCCAACTGTTACAATCTAGTTCTCGTAAGGAGTGAACAATTAATGCGACTTTTGAGACACACTGTATTTTTATTTTAATTATTCTGTTTCATAAAATGACAACCAATTTGGACATACGTGAAAAGGGCGAAAATCCTTGACACGGTACTGAAAAACTTAATTGAAGGATGAAGCTAAAATAATTTGCACCAAGGAGGCTTTATTATTATCATCATTATTATCATCATCATTATCATAATTATTATTATTATTATTATTATATAAATACTGAAGTGGAAAATGACTTGTTAACCCGAGTAATATAACATCTAAAACTGAGAATTTTCATTTTTATCATTTTCAAGTGTAAACTTTAAGTTTTAGTGTCACTTATTAATATATGCCAAAAATTGAGAGGCACCATTTTTTTTAATGTTAAAAAACAATTATCAATATTATTGTTTATGTAAAATTGAGTGAAATTATATATATATATGATGCAAACCCACAAGGAAAAAGAAAAATGATTCCAAGGCCTTTCGTGTAATTGTGAAATTCATCCCATATATATATATTATATATATATATATATATATATATATATATACAGGGCGTCCCAAAAAAATGTATACACACTTTAAATAATTATGAAGGCAGTGTTTATTAAAATACATTTCATTTTCGAAATGTAATAGAACCTACAGACATTATTTAATTGTTTTGTCAACGCCTGTTTTCAAACTGACGTCCGTTCTGATCCAGGCACTGCTGATAACGCGAAGCAATGGAATCGCAAACATCACGAAACATTTCGTTTGGTATTTGTGTGCATTCTCGTTCAATGGCTGCTCTCAATTCAGCGACGGTTGCAGGTTTTATAGCGTAGACTTTGTCTTTTAAGTATCCCCATAAAAAAAGTCTAATGGTGTGAGGTCTGGTGAACGCGGAGGGTATTCTACGAAACCCCTTCGTCCAATCCACATCCACATCGTGCCAAGTACCACTCGCAATACTCCACTCTTCGGTCCGGATCATCTTCATTAATAGCATGGACTAATCTTGGAATGTAACTTTCCATTGACAGCGCTTCAAAATGCGTTGGACAGACGATTCTGAAATTCCTACCTCACGACTCGCTTGCCGCACAGATTTTCTTGGACTTTGGTGATACGTTTCCAGTACTCTTTCTTGCTTTGTGGGGCTTGTCGATGTCCGTGGTCTTCCGGAACGCTTCTTGTGGACATTCTGAACAGTTCCATCGGCTTCAAACTTATCTAATTCGAGTGATGGTAAGTCGCGTTGGTGGATCTGTTTGAAACTCCTCCTAAACTGTCTTTGCACTTCAACTGCGTTTTCACACTTCCAGTAGCATTTTAGAATGAATTTCCTTTGTTCAAAGCTTAGTCTGACTGCCATTATTAATTCTAATGGGTTTAACTTGGAAAGAAAGAAACATCAATTGAGTTATCAGCTGTTAAAGTGTGTATACATTTTTTTGGGAAGCCCTGTATACACACACACTGTATATACTGTATGTAAAGAACGACGTTTGTGTAGAAGAGCGTTCCGCACAAGATGAGGAGGGAGAACAAGCAAATGAAAAATGAGGTAGCTCCCAGGAATCGAACCCGGGATCATCCAATTGCCGGTCTGATATGTTGACCGCTACACCAAGGACCCCGATTAGTCAGTACTCGTAATTCTCCTAAATACGAGCGGAATCAAATGCCCTGAGGGGGCACCTTCGCATGCCGTACATATATATACACATTTTAACTGCAAACAACACACAGTATAATTAATGTTAAGAACGACGCTCGTATGTAGGAGAATTAAGAGTACTCACTAATCGGCGTCCTTGGTGTAGTGGTTAACATATCCGACCGGCAATTGGATAATCCCGGGTTCGATTCCTGGGAGGTACCTCATTTTTCATTTGCTTGTTCTCCCTCCTCATCTTGTGCGGAACGCTCCTCTACACAAGCGTCGTTCTTTACATTAATTATACTGTGTGTTGTTTGCAGTTAAAATGTATATATATATATATATAATTATGCGGGTTGCTTCTACAGAGCTTCAATTTAATATTTAGTAGAAATCCAATGACAAGGAGAAATGTAAATGCCATGAAAAGTCTTCTTTATTGCGCAACGTTTCGAGCAATACGCTCATCTTCAGGCTGTTTAATAACAATGTGAAATTAAAATCAATATTGAATGAAAAACAAACAGAAATTTCTATAACCTATTC
Organism: Bathynomus jamesi; assembly: GCA_023014485.1. NCBI lineage: Eukaryota > Metazoa > Arthropoda > Malacostraca > Isopoda > Cirolanidae > Bathynomus > Bathynomus jamesi. The sequence continues at coordinate 854,455 of JAJOZX010001107.1, read as the reverse complement.
GTAAAGACAAATTTTAAAAGACTGAGAAAAGAGGGTTAAGTTCTAAGTTATACAGATTTACATATCAAAATTAAGAAGTTATTTTAATACATGTAGTAAATGTGAAATTAATACACTGGAAAAATTACCAATAGTACACTGGAACAATGGAGCTATCTACCTTACACAGCAGTATCCGAGGCCGACTAATTTGAGCAGAGGAAACGGGAACGAAGGATGGCGAGGGAGATAGGGGAAGGAGGGATTATAAGGAATTGGGGAAGGAGGAGGGATCATAGCAAATTGAGAGGGACGGACGATGAGTCAACATTCAGACTAGGGGACAATGCTTTAATGAAAAGGGATTCTAAAATTCTTAGTGAGTTGGGACAAGTATTACAACCAAGAATTTTAAAATTGTCTAAAGTGACATCAATTTTGCATTTGATGCTATGTTCACGAATGCTGGAGGCTTCCTTAGTTTTTAAAATTTTACCTGTTCGGCCACTTATTCCCATATGCGAATAAAATCTAGCCCTGAGAGAGCGAACAGTGCTGCCGATGTAATTCCCAAGGAGACACCTGGGGCAGGTAAATAAATATACAACACCGCTACGCAACGAGTCAGGGGTTCGATCCTTCGCTGAGAAAAAGCTACCTAAAGACGTTTTATTAATAAATATGATGCGGAAATCAGTATGATAAAAAAATTTCCTTAACAATTTTGTAAATTTAAGCTTAAATTCCTTATTCAAGGGACCCATTTCAGGTACCAAGAAATATTTTATATCCTTCGGCACTGTAATACATGGAAGTTGAGGGCTATAAACATTATTTAAGAAGGATCTAATTAGTTTGTCTACATATTGAACAGGAAAACTATATTAGTAAAGTATGATCTTAGATTATTAAATTCATCATTAAGTAAGGTAAAATTAGAGGTCAAATTATATCCTCGAACAGGAGAGTTTTAATACAAGACATCTTATAGTTGAAATCAGTAAAACTAAAAAAATTCATGCCCAAACCAGTGAAAGTGGGTTTCCTATAAACTGATGTAGTAATAGAATCACCGTTTTTCGAAATTAAAAGATCTAAGAAGGGGAGGGAGCCATTTTGCTCAGTTTCCATTGTATACGTTATATTGGGGTGCAAAGAATTTAGGAAGTTAAAGAATTGTTGCGCTTGTACCGCATTATCAAAGACTGCTATCGAATCATCAACGAAGCGTCGATAGAAAATTGGCTTGAGATGAGTGGGAGATTGTCTAAAAATTACACTTTCTAAATGAGTCATAAAAAAAGTCAGCTGCTAACGGTCCGACTGGTGATCCCATCCCTACCCCATCAATTTGTTGGTAAACCTTATTGTTGAAAGTGAAATAGCATTGTTTGAAGACCAATTCTAAAAGTTCCTTCAAATGAGACAATGAAAAACCATGAAAATTATCAACTGAGCTAAAAAACCCTATCTAAAATAATGGCAATAGTTTCAGATACAGGTACATTTGTGAAAAGTGACTTACATCAAAACTGACAAAAAACTTTTTGAATCGAAGTTTTTACCCAGGAGTTCTTTTGGAATTCAAACGAGTTATTTATAGTGTAAACATTTTTCGCAAAGGGGGACAGGAGACGAACAACAAATTTTGCCAATTGAAAGGTGGGTAAGTTATACGAAGCTAAAATAGGACGGAGAGGTGTTCCAGCTTTATGGATTTTAGGCAGACAGTATAATTGAGCAAGATTAGCACCAGATGCGAACAACTGAGAGTAAGTATCATTTTTATTATCTTTAAGGACTTTAGTCGTGACAGAAATCTATTAACCTGGTCTTCTAACCTTACAATGACTTTATTACAGGTTCTAGAATTGTGTTTGAATTTAGTAAGATCACTTAGGATTTCATTAGTTTGTTTATGTAGTCCGATTTATTCAAATAACCACTCCGTTACCCTTGTCTGGTCTAGTCACAAC
>JAJOZX010001107.1:630000-847500 GCA_023014485.1 Bathynomus jamesi | reverse complement strand
TAGTATTTGTCATTTATCATTACTTATTCGAACTATAGTGGATTTAATTTCCCAGAAGAATTTCTTGTTCCATGCATGGTCTGTGTGTAACATATATAATATATATATATATATATATATATATATATATATATATACATACACAAAAGTTATTTTATTTAAGCAAACTTAAACAAACATTAAAAAAAAAAACTTTGGAATGTTTCTGAAGATATTTTAAAACACGCAAAATCTTTTCATGCAAAAATTGTCTTTTCTTGAAAAAACAACAACTTTTTTATAAAAAAAAAACCGAAATACGGACTTTAGCGTATATATATATATATATATATATATTGTGTACACGCACGAAGGCAAATTAAAAGAGTGGCGATTTTCTTTCATTTTGTCATGCCGTAATTATTATAAATTGTTCAGGGTTATGAGAGCTCAAAGGAAGTTTAGTGCTTCTAACGGAACTGTAAATATCCGTCTATCTGTGTAATTAATTGTCTGTCTATTCACCCGTCCTGTAGATGTAAGATTTTTTATTTGCTTTAGAATTATTTGTTACGACTGTTTACTTTTTGTACTTTCGTATATTTTCCTTTTAAAAAATCACTAATTTTACGGGTTTTCAAGTCTATAAAATAAAAATCCGAACCTCAACTTCAAAAAATAAGAATTCCGTCCCAAAAATAATAAGAATATTTATAATAGATCGTTAACATTTTATTCTGATAACAAAAACAACAAATTTGAAATGTTTCTCCAGTTAAAACAAATAAAACTCGACTCCCTCTCAATGAGAACATTGCCTGGACCGCTTCTTGACTTTAGCCAAATTAAAAATTTAAAACTCAACGAATAAGAACAAGTAAAAATAAATAAGATCTGAGGCCAACAATAAGACCAAATCTTAGAAATAAGAACACTTGAGAACCTTGACTAATTATGTTATGCTGAGCAATTTCATAACTTAAAAACCGTTAATATCTTACAGAATGGAAAGGAGATCTTTATTAAAGTGAGTTTGGGTTGGAAGATAATTTATGAAAAAGCAGGACGTCTCCAGACTTACAGTGAGACCCTTGGAGTTACCCTATAAGGAGGGTCCCGGGTTAAAGGTCAAAACGTTTGCTATAAAAAATTTAGAATTTTCCAGTGTAGTTTTTCACTTGGATTGGACTTCTTTTTTTTTATAATCCTTTCATGCCTTTGGTTCACATAAATGGACAATATTACGCCTTCCACATTGTTATTTATTAATGTCTGACACCCGACTGGTTAACATTACTATATGACAAGTACCTCTTGTCTATATATAGAAAGACAAACTGTGAGTCATTGAGACAACAGAGGGCGGTATTTTTTTCTCATTGGGACTATCGTACAGTCCACAGAATGCTCGTTGTCCTCATATGTGGACACTACGTAAGAGTACTTTAAAATATATATACAGGGTGGCGCAAAAGTCACCAGTCAAAGGAACCAGAGAGAATGGATCTTTTACGTTCTATGGCCGTCACTATTTTTAACTAAAAATAATAATAATTTATAATTTATAGTTTAATTTTTTAGTTAAAAAATAAAAAAATTATGTTATAAACCGAATGGGGCCTCTTTATCTTGACCCACCCTGTATATATCGTGCTATAATATAACTTTTCTACAAATGCCTCAACATGTTTATACATGTTGAGTTCAGTTGTCGGAAAAGGAACCCAAAATGTGTGTAATGCAAGTGACTAGTTAAGTGAATAGTTAAGTGATTAGTTAAGTGACTAGTTGAATGACTAGTTAGGCGACTAGTTAACTGAAATATTTGGTTTTGAGTAACAATAAACTTCATATTTTTTGTTTAAATCAAAAATTCATTAACGAAAATGTTAATTGTATTAAATGCGAATCTATTTGTGGGTTGGATCCAATGACGAATTCAAGAGGGGGGGGGGCATGGAAGCCGAGGAGCCCTCATGGGAAAAATATATATAAAAAAAACGTACATATTTCTACATGTACGAGTATAATTTGCTGAACTCAATAAATGTTTGAATTTCTTTGAAATTAAACTAAAAAAATCACGAAATTTGTCAAAATATCTCATTTTGACAACTGAAATTTTTTTCTAAATATTCTTAAATTTCATATTATAATTTGATTAGTAAACCCGCGCCCCTCCCCCAACGAGAAATCTTGAATCCTCCACTGGTTAAATCCTTTATTGATATGGAGTGCACTGTACATTGTAGACGACTCTAGGAACGTTTTAAATTTGAAATGTCAAGAACGTTAATAATATAATAGTAATAACAATCAGTCAAGCTCAGGCCAACAAATGCGGCCCATTGTTTCAACTCCCGTATCATTATTATTATTATTATTACCAGCGTCATCGGAATTCGAACCCCCGACCTGTGTTTTCACTTCGCTTACAGGGAAACGTTAATCCACTGAGCTACGGACACTCGATGGCAAAACGTTACGCAAAAGTTGAAAACGAATTTTTTTTCGACCGAAATTATTTGTGGTGAAAACCCAAGATTTCTTTCAATTGATTTACAATGTACACATCACTGTCTCAGGATAACAGAATTATAGTTTAATTATTAATATAATTTCCAAAAAGCTTTTAAAAATTGGTTAATCTTCTCTCGTAGCGATTCTTACAATATCGAATCAGCGTAAAACAAGGAACGCGTCATCATACCTTTAGATCCATTCCGCCTTTTCGAATGCGACCGCCTCAAAACACACGGCGAGAGACTAAATCAAACCAATTCCATCGCTGGCTTTATATATATACGCCCTTGGACGAAGTCGAAGAGAAGAAAGAAGCCTTTGAGCATGGATGATCGCAAACTCAAGAGGCAAAACACTCGTAGAAGAAGCATGAAAGGGGAAAAAAAAAAAAAAAATCCCTCCGCAAATGACATTCGAAGCCATTTTTCTCCTTAAATTTAATTAGAAGAAATTAGTAATTTGGGGGATTTTTTTCCTTGTTTCATTAATATGTAATTTCCGTGAGCGAATTAATTTACAAATAATTATTATGATCATATCGTTCCTTCATCGCTTTTTAAACTATATATGAATGACAATTATTCTATACATGGAAAACAAGACATACAGGAATACAGTGAAACAAAACAAGAAATGAGGCCTTCCTAGGAAGAAGTGACTAAGCGACATAAGTAAAAAAAAAGCCAGAAAACGCTTTTTTATAAAGTTGTATCAAATTTGAAAGTGGAATAACCTTTGAACTTTTGAACATATTTCGACGAAATATCTTCGAAATGTTCAAAAGTTACGTCATTTTCAAATTGGTACAACTTCAACTGCGTTTTCTGGCGTTTTTCTTAACTTTTGTCGCTTAGTTAGTTCTTCCAAGGAGGGCCTCAAATAATCTTCACTCTATGGGCGGAAGTAATTCACCATATTAAATATTGATTGCAAAAAGGTTTAGTTCGCAAAAAAGGAATTTGCATTTCCAAAGTTTTTACTTGATTTTTAATCAATTTGATCATGAGTGTTTTAATGAATGCCGGAAATTAATGTCCAAATGAGCGACCTTGAAACACAATACCGAATTTCAATAATTATAAACTGTCAAAACAGTGGCACAGAAAAAATCTGTCACTCGGGACCACTTCTTCTTTTACATATAATTAAATAATCTTATATATATATATAATGCACACCCACAAGGAAAAAATTAAAAGCTATTCCAAGGCCTTTCGTGTGTTCAACAGTACATCTTGTCAGGTGAATACACAAAAAGTGTTGGAATCGTTTTTTATTTTCCTTTGTGGGTGTGTATCATTTATTTATTTCACGTGTTTAATTGCGAAATTCAACCCATATATATGCTGGCAACTTGGCAGTGGTTTCGTGAGGAAATTCCTTATCGCGGGGACGTCAGGCTCCTGGCCCTGCCTCTGGAGTTGACTTGGTGGAGGAGAGAGTTGGTTTCTTGAGTAGTTTTGGTTCTATAACTACAAAGCTATTCCCCTTCCTTGCTCAAACTCTTCTTTTCTGTTCTGTTCATCCTTCAGACTAAGGATAGTACACATTTTGACTTTGCTTTAATGTTGTTGTTGTTTTTTGAATGGTTACAGGGTTCATTTTAAGATTAAATACCACTTTTACAATTATTTTCCATTTGTGGATGATAGTGTAGGTCCTCTCTCTCTCTCTCTCTTCGAGGTAGGACAGGTTTAGTTCACGTATAACTTAATTTAGTAGCAAGGTTTCTTCCCTTTTTCTGAAAGGTTAATTTCTTCGTTTTTTATATATAGTGTGTCCCAAAAGTCCTGATTTCTTGTTCACTCTTTTACAATAAATACAAAAGATTGGGACTTTCGGGACACCCTGGGATACCCTGTAAGAACTTAGCAATATTTCAGTTGTGGTATGATTAGTTTTCAGCAACCATTATACAGGGTATCCATAAATTACCTTTACAAACTCAAGTTGAATTGAATTTGTAAAGATAATTTATGTCCACCCTGTATTTTCCCTTCTTTAAAGGTTCTCACTATGTGTTCAGTTATTCTTCTTCTTTATTATTAATCACAAATTTTTAATTTTTAAGTTTCTCTGAATTTCCTGTCCATTTGGGGTACGTGCAGTAGTCTACCCTCCAAAGGTACTGCAGGGGTAAATAATCTTCAGTTATCGCGAGGAAAAAGTTAGCATTACGCGCATAAACTGGGCTACAGTGGACCAATTACTTGGTGAAAATCTTCGTTTGAAGCCGCCATTGTAAAGCGAAGATTAATATGACTCGAAGAGATGATACATAGTTCTATGGCACTTTGGGGGCGTTTGTTCCCGGTTCTTAGTCTCAGTCTTCATATTGAATGAATGGAGAACGGAGAATGACTGATTCACCGTTTTTCAACCTTTTTAATTTTTTTTTGTCAAATCCCATTTTAGGGATTTTTCTGTCCTTTAGTATCACTTAAGACGCCGAAATTTCATAGAAATGAAAGGTGATCCGATCAATGCCTTCCGCAACACATTTTTAAGAAATAGAATGATAAACTGTACATTCTTTAAGCTTTGTCAACTTTCGTCAACTCTCTCACGGACACCACGAGTTTGGATGTTTGTTCTTTATGCCTTTTAGTACCGGTGGGACCGCAATGTCCCACTGAAATAATTATATATATCGTACTAAAATGCAACTTATCTACGCAACATGCTTCTAATGTGTTTATGCAATCTGCCAAATGTCACACCTCCAAAATCCCTAAACGGAAAATTTGACTGAACTCTGGCGAAATCTTCTTCATGCCACGATAGAAACACTCAATGCCCATGAATGTCTTTCACGCGTATTAAATGACTCTTTAATTTCTATTTTATTTATTTATATTTTGGCCCATAATAAAATTTACTTCCGTATCAAAACTCTCATTTTACTTCGCATTTTTTATTGGAATTTAGATTTTTTAATTTTTTAAAATTAAATTTGTTTTTTGGGAATTTTTTTTTTCTAAAATTTTGTTTTCCACAACGGCACCACCCCATAAGTTATTGAAACTCGGGTCAACAACCTCAACCATCATAAAATTCCTAATCTCAGAAATTATTCACAGTGGCTGACTTAAATACTCGTACATATTACTTCGTTTAGAAAATAAATTCTCTCCTAATAATAACACCTCTGAGCGTGACTTTATCTAATATCTTCCTTAGTCATCACAAAAAGTCTCGTTACAACAGTGTCTCATTGAATTTCAATCGTAATTATATACAAGACATATTTCGATGACAAAATCTTACATTTAAAAAGCAAAGACTACCCTACCATATATATATATTTTCTTTTTACTAACTCAACCTCCAAGATCAAAATTATCAAATTTACAGAACACGACGGAAATATTTGTACTTTCTTATTCTTTGACGTAAACATAAAAAGGCGATATCCATGCCTCATATCCCCCAAGAAAGTGGGGAGTACAGTCCAGAGCCTGGGCTACCTTAGCCAGAGTCAGTGAAAGAGGGGTGGCCGGCCTGCCGCTGCTTCATCATGAAATAAGATACAGAAAAGACGACTGCCCAGCTCTAGGCATCACTAGGGTTCGAACCCACGACTCAGCGGAGTCTCAGCACTACCGGGAGGCACCCTAACCGACCGAGTCACGAGACACTCCAACAATAAACGTTTCTAATTAAGAACTGAAAAGTTACCGAACATATCAAAATTTCAAATGAAACAAAAGCAGGCCTAATTTATTACGTCCCCAAAGGGGTGGAACTAGATGTTGAGCAATGGATAACGAAAAACCTCAGAGGTGCCGCGAAAGAATACAGATGGCATTGGGGTGCCATGAACCAGAAAAGGTTGGGAACTACAAACTGGTTTAGTGTATTAAATTTTCAAGAAACCATATAATTAATATAATCTTTAATTTTTCCAGGTCACATACCAAATAACATTGAGCATGGAAAACTTGAATTAGAATAGCCAGATACTACATCTTAGAGCATATACAATATAGAACATCTTCAATCACTCTCGAATAACGGTGTTATAAAAGGTATAGGCCCCGTTTGATCTTGTGCAAAATTAAAAAATGGTAAAATGAGTGCATTTCTGAACCCTGTTTTCATAGCACTTTCTGAAATTTCGCTTGGTGGTTCAGTAATTCCACTGGCGGTTTCTGAACGGTCTGGTTTGCTTCGGCCTGCTGACCAGGGGTCCGGCCGAATAGCGAGAGACTGCCTTCGGTCCTGCCAAACATCCGTCAAAACTAGACCCCAAGCAGGAGCACCAGTTTATTAACAATGTAGTCAACCTTGAGCGTGCCCCAAGGGCTAAATACCATAAAAGATCTTGTACTATGTGAGCATAAGAAATCTGGACCCTTTCAAATAGAGAGACTAAAAAAATGAGTAAAAATAGCTTAAGCAAAAAGCTGAATAGAAAGGCACCGATGAATTAAGTAGTGTCAAGCGTTACAGATCACTAGAGAATCGATTTAATGTAGAGTGAAGAAAAAAATTAGGTTTACTCTAGTGGTATACTGATTAATCGGCATTGGTAGAATCGGCCATTTTTTGGGCATCGACATCGACCAAATTTAGTCGATTCTCTTACCGATTCTTTGAAATTTTAAAATTTTCATTACAGAAGAAAATCTATATTTAGAGAAAAGTACATACAAAAACATTATTTATGATAATTTATACTCATTTCAAAGTGTAACTGTATGAAAATATTTTACACTCGCGAAAAATGGCTTAATAAGTTAAATTACCCACAAATTTACATTTTCTCTAACTAGCTAATCTCTAAATATTATAAACTATTGTAATCCTACTTTATATTATTAATAATAATTCTATATTAAGTTGTATTTTAGAATTTTTATATTAAACCATCTTATTATGTTGACTTTATTTTAAGTATTTTAATAATTTTATAAACCCAAATTTTATATCCACTTTTTAATTCAAATAGGCCACCAGGGCCTTGAAATTTTAATGAAAACTTTTGTTGTGATTTACATTGTTGAAGAAAGAAAATACGTTCAACATAATGAAACCCAATTACTTTAAATATTGGTGGTAAAACTTTACAAGACACCCGCATTGCCATGAAACATGCTACAGTCACGAAACTTATATCAATCGATAGAGCAGAAAAATGGTGCAAGCAGCTATGTATCATTTTGAAAATATTAGAAAATAACAAAGTTATGACACTATGAAGATGTTACTAGGCCTATCATAGCTTACACCATTTGGATCTTTTCTGTTTCATGTACTGTTTCCGATTTTGTTCAAATAAGATATTTAATGTAGGTCAACTGACTGCCCGGTTAGGTCAACTGTACGCCCTTGATGATTGGTTAAGTCGTGATATTTTCGTTAGTTTTAACGAAAATATCACAGCTTCACCTAACCAATCATCAAGGGCGTACAGTTGACCTAACCGGGCATTCACTTAACTGTCTTAACCTACAGTACATGAAACGGAAAAGATCCAAATGGTATAAACTATGATAGGCCTAGTAACATCTTCATAGTGTCATAACTTTGTTATTTTCTAATATTTTTAAAATGATACATAGCTGCTTGCACCATTTTTTCTGCTCTATCGATTGATATGTTTCGTTACTTTAACATGTTTCATGGCACTGCGGATGTCTTGTAAAGTTTTACCATATTGGTATTCAATTTATGAAATTAAAATAGAATTATTTTATCATTTTACTCAGTAACAAAACTATTTAACAATTTTAGCTACGGTATACGAGTAACAAATTCTGATACTATTTATTGTGGAATGAGCTAAAGAAAAACATTTAAACAAATTTGAAATTTAAAAATATGAAAATTGAAAGTTTTCACATTAGATTAATAAAATTTATGAAGGGAACTGATTTTTTAAAATCTAGGCAAAGAATCGGCATCAGCAGCTAAATTTTGGAATCGGTACATCGCTAGTTTCCTCAAATCTGGATATTTTTCTTTCAATTTTATCATATACATGCAATTGATGGTAGTGTGTAGTTTATAACAAAATCTGGCGGTAGTGACCTTGGCATTTTCGGCATTCGAAGGTAATACGAAATATCGCCGACGTTAAAAATGTTGCGGCGGTAATTTAACAGGTTTACTCCCACTCAATGTTATTCCCATTCATTCCGCGACCAAGAGTGAGAAAGCCGAGAGCGAGAATTTAAAAAAAAAAAAAGGCATTTTCAAATTGGTTTATTCCCAATTTATGCCATTCTCATTCTCATCCACGACTTTCCCACTTTGGTCCGGGTTAGGTTACAATTGGTTAGGTTAGGTTAGGTTAAATTGTTAGGTTAGGAAATATTAGCCATTCCCATTTAGCGCCTTTACGCGAGTGGGGATGTCGTGACAGTTCCCCAAATCAAAAAACACTTTTCTCAAATGTGGAGTTTTCGCTTTTGTGCATTTACATTTGCGAACTGCGTAGGAATGGGAATGACTGAGTGGGAAATAATCATTCAACACTGCACAAAAACTGAACGATTAATGTCCAGTGATCTCGGACCTTCAGTGATACGCAACAAGTCAGCGAGACGCGGCCAGTAAAAATAATATGCACGCGGTTTAACTTTCTTGCAACACTCACAAAACAGATACAATCTCATATTTGAGGCTCCCCTAAGAAGTGGCTAAGGGAGAAAAGTAAAAAACACCAGATATTTCGACGAAATATCTTCAAAAGTTTTTACTATTTTACTTTTTCTTCCTTATCAAATGATTACTTTTTCCGGTATCATTCAGTCATTCTCATTTCCTTTCATTCCACCCCTAAAATAGAAGTAATCTGTCTTTTCTTATGAACAGACGTGTTTTATCGAGTGTCTAGTGTTACCAATTGAATAAGTAGTTTCAGTCGAAGTATCTTTAAAAAAAAAAATAGTGTTCGGTGCCTTCATAACTAAATTACCTCGTGTTATTAATTATTCATAAACGAATATATTTTATTTATTGACTTTATTTATTAATAAATTTACTTGATTAAACCAAGGCGAGTGCACGTGGCTTGTTTATTTTGTTCGAGAGGTGTGAAATTCCAATCTATTAGAAAACGTGGTCTAATAGGGTTGATTTTGCTTTGCTAAGGATCATCAAGTAGGGGCGTGGTTACCCTCCGTGGGAAAAAATCGGCCGAATAGTAGACAGAAGTTTTTTTTTTTTTATCCCTCTATTAATACTTTTCCTTTTGCAAAACCTTCGTCGGTAGCGTAATTATGTATATATTCGTTTAGTACAAATTTGGGTACTTTCCTGTTATCCCGGACCCCAGACTTCTTGCCAGATTCGGACGCCACTTGCCAGATCTAAAAAAAAAATTGGCAATGAAATTTGTCGATCTTAAGTAACTAACCTAACCTAACCCCTGGTTAGGTTAGTTACTTAACATTTGAAAAAGATTTGAAAAAGATTTTAGCAATCTGGCAAGTGGCGTCCGAACCTCGCAAAAAGTCTGGGGTCCGGGATAACAGGAAAGTACTCAAATTTGTATTACAGGCACCTGTCTTCTGCGTTTCAAGAACGTTTTCGCGGGGTTGCGCTGGTGACATCACAACTAAGCACGCGGTATACCTACATTTTAATTATTAATTGCTCTCTACTTATTCCCGAGACTTACGTCGTTATTAGATTACTATTATTAACTCTCTATTAATTTCTAAACGCTAGTAATTTAATTAGTTAATAGCATGGCACCCCCGTCAAGTACTTGCTGTCGGTGCGAAGGGAGGTTTGCTACTTACGCGTTTATTTTGGCTAATAATAATGATCAATTACTTTGCAGGTGGTGCTCGAACATGGAATTGCTGAGGAAACGAACTACAACGTGAGAGTGAGGCTTGAAGAAAGGGTGATGCTCCTGACGGTGAAGTTAGAATCCCTTGGGCCTTTTGAGAGGAGTTATTCTTCAGTCACAGACCCTCCTGCCTCAGTTTCTACTAATGATATAAATAATACTAATAACCCTCTCTCTTCCTCTAGTTCCCGACCCTTCGTTCAAGTGCGTAATGGAGTCCCCATTGGGACAACCTGAGACTTGTCTACCAGCAATAACAAACAATAAGTTTTCTGTTTTGTTTCGAAAACGCTGATGAACCGGAAATACGACTCGTTGGCGATTCCATTGTTCGAGGGCAGCCTAGTGCAAGGGTAGAGGATATAACGAGTAATATTGACCGGTTTACAGACGGAACCTCTGAGGACACATTTGTTATTCATCTCGGTACTAATAACGTTTTAAATTCCAGATCGGAAGAGTTGCTGGCGAGGTACAGGGACTTGTTAGAGCGACTAAAGGAAAAACTATTAAGATTGTTTTAACAGACATACTTCCTCAATTATCCAACGTAACGAGTTCTACAGCAAGGCGACCTGTATTAACAATAACTTAAAGTCTCTTTGCCATGAGGAAGGAGGACAGGAGGGACTTGTTTCTCGGAGATGGAGTTCATCTTAATGAATGACGTTGGAGCTGTGCGTCTAGGAAGACTACTTTATAATACTCTCTCTTCTTTTCAGGCTGCCGTAACTCGACCGGCCAGGGTGTAATTTCTTTAAATTACAAGTAAAAAAATATGAATTTACCTTGCGCGCGCAAAGGAAACGCGGTTTTAACAAACAATTTGAATGTTCTATCCTTAAATGCTCGTAGCCTACGAAACAAAATAAACGAATTTTTTTCTTTAATTGCGATAAATGAATCGTGGCTTTGCACTGGAACAAGTGACTTTGTAAGGGAGTATCAAATTAAAGGTTATAGACCTTTTGTTAAAAACAGAATAGGTAGGCGAGGTGTTATGTATATAAAAGATAGTATTGCGAACGGCGAACGCAACAGAATTAAAGCACAGAATTCCAGAACCGATAGATTCGAATATAGCAGAACTTAAATTGAACGATTTCAAACGTCTTGTCTTAATTATGAGAGACTTTAATTGCGCTAACGTTAATTACGATACAATGCAGGGAGACGCGGAAGGTAATCGTTTAGTTAATTTTCTTAAGGATAGCTTTCTTATTCAAAAGGTTAAGAAACCTACGAGGTTGGACAGTATTTTAAATTTAGTAATAACTACGGATGATAGGCTTATCACTGATCTCCAAGTAATAGAACCGTTAAGCAATAGCGATCACATTATGGTAGAGTTTGTCCTCTCGGTAAGTCACTCCAAACCAGCTAACTCGATTAAAATTCCTGACTTCCAGCGCGCAGACTTTCGTAAATTTAGAAATGAATTGACACGCGTCGAATGGGAAAACTGGGGACCTCCAACGCAAAAATAATGTGGCAATCGTTTGAAAGTGTTTAAGACTATAAATGAGGAATGTGTACCGTACAAGATTAAGCGTGCGAAAGTGAATAACAAGCCCTTCTCGTTTACTTCCAGCGTAGGGGATATTATAAAGTGTAGAAACAGGGCTTAAGGCTACATTAGTGCAATAGATAAAGACAATTTGTGGTTACGGAACAACTATACATCTTTCAAGGAGTGAAGCGAAAAGCGTAATAAAAAAGTCCAAGCGCGATTTTGAAATTCCCATAGCTCGTGACAGCAAAGAAAACCCCAAGCGATTTTTCCAATCCGTTAACAACAGAACCCGGTAAAGAGCGTGTTGGGACCGTTGAGAAATTCTGACGGTGAGCTAGTTTCCGAGAACAAGCAAATGACTACTCTGCTGAACGAATTTTTCACAAGAGATGTAACGAATATCCCTACGGTCAAAGACATAATACCTTTTGATAATGGTAATACTTTAGATAATATTATTGTTAGTGAGAGGGAGGTACTGCACTATATTTGCAAAATGAAAAAGGTTAAATCCTCGGGGCCGGATTCCATATATCCCATACAACTAAAAGAATTAAAAGAAGACATTGTTGTGTCGCTAACAAAGCTTTTTAATGTGTCCATTTCTAAGGGGTGCGTACCAGATAATTTGAAGTTAGCAAATGTAACACCTATTTTTAAGAAAGTCAATAAAGGTGCGGCGGGAAATTATTGGCCAATCAGTTTAACGTCTGTTGTAGGTAAGCTACTGGAATCGATAATTAGGGATCGTATAGTCGAACGCTTAGAATTGCATAACTTGGTTAGAAATACGCAGCATAGTTTTAGGCGAAACAAATCTTGCTTAACTAATCTTTTAGAATTTTTCCAAAGCGTGGTTAAGTTTACGATAGTCATCGGGCAGTAGATGTAGTGTATTTAGATTTTCAAAAAGCGTTTGACAACGTACCGCACAAAAGACTCGTTGAAAACACTAAGGCTCAAGGGATCAGGGGTGTAGTAATAAAATGGATAGAAGAGTGGTTGCGAGGTAGGAAATAGAGGGTGGTCGTTGATGGAGCAGAGTTGTCTTGGGTTAATGTAGCGAGCGGCGTTCCTCACGGTTCTGTATTGGGCCTCTTGTTTTTTCTTATATATATTAACGATTTAGATGTCGGCTTAGTCAGTACATTTTCAAAGTTTGTGGATGACACGAAGTTGGGTGGTAGGGCGATAAATGACGAAAATAGAAGAAAGATCCAGGAAGATCTGAATAAAATCGTTGATTGGTCGGTCATATGGCAAATAA
This sequence comes from Bathynomus jamesi, assembly GCA_023014485.1. Taxonomy (NCBI): domain Eukaryota; kingdom Metazoa; phylum Arthropoda; class Malacostraca; order Isopoda; family Cirolanidae; genus Bathynomus; species Bathynomus jamesi. The sequence continues at coordinate 834,414 of JAJOZX010001107.1, read as the reverse complement.
GATTTAACGTCGATAAGTGCAAAATTTTACATTAACGTTCAAGTAATGGTAATTTTGCTATAGTATGTCAGGGAAGGAGTTGGCAAGCGTAGATCAGGAAAAAGATTTAGGAGTTATAGTCGCTGGTGATTTGAAAGTAGCGAAACAAAGTACAGCAACGGTCAATAAGGCGAACAAAGTGCTAGGTTTTATAGCTAGAAATTTTGAGTACAAATCGCGCGATATTATTGTTCCGCTTTATAAATCATTAGTTAGACCCTATTTGGAGTACGCGATCCAATTTTGGAATCCGCATATGCGCAAAGATATAGACAAAATCCGAGTTCAAAGACGAGCAACGGAGATGATTCCGTCGCTTAGGTCAAAGTCGTACGAGGATAGGCTTAAGGAGTTAAAGTTGACTACACTCGAGACTAGGAGGCTGAGGGGTGATCTAATTCAGATTTTTAAAATTATGAATGGGTTCGATAACGTAAATAGAGATAGCTTTTTCGAAATATCATAATATAGTAGAACTAGAAATAACGGGTGTAAGCTGACTAGTAGAAGGTTCGAGACAGCAGTTGGCAAAAACTTTTTTACACATAGAATAGTAAATAGGTGGAATAGTTTGCCGGTAGAAGTAATTAGTAGTACATCTATAAACGTTAAAAAATCGATTAGACGGATATGTTGATAGACTGGTTATAGTTTAAGGTAGTAAAATTAAGGTTTTTGTGGTTCGGAACGCACGTAAAATTGAATGTTACCTGTATAATGGTGATAACCAATTTGGTTTCAAAAAGAAACACAGTACTGGTATGTGTGTGTATGCCTTGAAGGAAATGGTCTGTAAATACTAAACTAGATGCTAATGTATTTTTTTGTTTCCTGGATGCCTCTAAAGCATTTGATCGTGTTAATCATGACAAATTATTATTCATGAAACTTGTAAATTGTAGTGTACTTGGTCCGTATATTCATATTCTGGTATAATCACCAGACAATGATTGTAAGATGGGGTGGGGTTAATTCAGAGCCATTCTCTGTGACCAATGGTGCCAAGCAGGGAGGGATACTATCCCTCTACTTATTCAATGTTTATATGGATAATCTATCTGTTGTGCTGAACACCTGTAAAATAGACTGCTATATTTAGGCTGACCATATTTCCTTGAGACAAAAACGGGACATTGGGATGGCAAAAAAGGGACGGGGGTTATGTAATATTCTGTATTCATGAAAAAGTACGTACATAAACCGGGACAAAATTGACATTTTTATTAAAACGACGGGACGGCCAGGAAATATAAAACAAACGGTACTGTCCCGTTCAAAACGGTACGTATGGTCAGCCTAGCTATATTGGTACAAAGACTGTTAATCATCTGATGTATGCAGATGATCTAGTTCTTATTTCTCCATCTGTAAAAGGGCTCAGCACACTTCTGAAGGTGTGTGAAAAGTAGGGGAAGGATAACGACATAAAATATAATCCTGATTAAAGTCATGTTATAATTATGAGGACCAAGGCCTACAAGTATATAAAATTTCCTGAATTTCAGTTGAATGTTATGGTGCTGTAACCCAGACTAAGTATCTTGGACACATACTAATTGACAGTCTTTCAGATGACTGTGATATTCTAAGGCAATGTAGACAATTATATGCTTGCTCAGGGAAATACTTTGGTTAGGAAATTTCATGCGTGTACATTAGATGGTAAGGTAATTTTATTCAAAACTTTTTGTACTCCAATGTATACAGCTCATTTGTGGTGGAAATTATATGTTGCATATAATATTTTTAGGAGTTTATTAAGGACTCCAAGATTTGTAAATGGTGCTCCTTCTAGTGTCAGTATGCTGTTTGTAGTCGATAAGGTGCCTAACTGTGCCAGTGTCATTTGCAATTTTGTATTTAGATTTATCACTAGGCTTGGTGAGTCAGTCAATAAGATAATAGAAGCCATGGTTAGTGGACTGGTCTCCGATATATTTTATAAATCTCAAATCTGGAAGCATTGGCGTAAGCATTGTTCATTATGCACAGTGATTCACTGGACTACTTAGTCAGTGCTCCAGACAACTCTCTCTTAATCTTTTATGGACCTCTTGTATAACGTTTGTACCTGTTGAGTCTAATTAAAGTGTTTGTTTGTAGGTCCCCTCCGCCGCCACGGAGGACGTGCGCAATACACAATTACAAACACATTTAGGTAGACCAGCCATGAGTGGATCCTAGGGTCTTTGTTAGTCTGAAACATTATAAAAATATGTATCAAATCCTAGCCCTAATCCGAAACCACAGGTCGCTACATAATCTGGACGCGAAGGACGGTCTCCCATCCAACTACTACTACCCAGACCCAATGTTCCTTAACTTCGCTGATCAACGGGAAGTGGTGTTACGACGTTGGCTACAACATAGCCCAGCCTCTCCGACATCATACTTAACAATGATGAACGAGGTTTGTAATTTAAATTGCTACAGTGCGAGGGCGCTTCGAGTCAATTTTTGGATGAACGTTTATCAATGAAATGAACTTTTATGATAAGACTTGGTAAATTATATTAGATTATGCACATACTCTTCCTTCTCTAAAGCCCTCTGTTGTTCATCTGCGGCCAAAGGATCTAGTCTCTAAATGAGTATTTCCACATTAATTGTTTTCAACTATATTTGTTTCATAAGAACTTACAAAATCAATAAATACAAAAAAAAAATTCTTTTAAAACAAAAATCAAAAACTTTTTAGAAATATTTTAAACAAAAAAATTACATATTACATCTTGAAGAAGTGAGGTAGCAATCAATAGGAATACGTCCAAAACACGAAAACTCTTCGCGCAGGTACGCGTAACTGTGGACTATCTGATATTCCTCAGATTTCGAAAACGGAACTTTTTTTACGTTTGTGTACGACCATGCGGTCAGTGTCCGATACGCAGCCTTTATCGTCCGAAGAATGTTGTTTCGACGCAGGGTTGAAAGAAGGGGGATTCTCGAACTGTTCCGTAACGTTCTTGATGTAATTACTGGCTTGAGCGGACTTCAACCGATCATTCTGAAACAAAAGTTAACCGATGAACTCCAATCCACAATCTTGATCACGAAACATCGCTGAAAAACCAACAGTTAATATTTAATGAAGTTGCATTACTGGCGCTATGACCATTTCTAAAAGTAGTCACTATTCCGCAATTTGAGTGACAGTGTATGGGCATTAAAATACCCGAGACGAGACTCAGCATCTTCAAATAAACGTGCAAGCGACTTTTTTAAAATATATATATTTACACACACATTTTTTATTAATAACAAAATAAATACAATCGTTTTAATTTACAATGACATGAATAATTTTGAAACTCGACTATTTATTTTATTTAATTTGGCCCTTAAGCTTTAGGCTTACTAGTGTGTGTGTGTGTGTGTGTGTGTGTGTGTGTGTGTGTGTGTGTGTGTGTGTGTGTGTGTGTGTGTTCCAGCCATAGGTCCAAAATGAAAGAAGTTACAAACATGAAACTTCATACATATATTGATTAGGGCCCAAGGTTGTACACCTGGGTGTTAATTAAATAATTAATTTTAAAAAATTAAATGACGTCATCAAAATTATATATATATATATATATTTTTTTTTTGTATTGGGGCGTTTACCGCCACTTCCCGCTATATGGTAGCGGATATCATGGCGAGGCGGAATACGAGAAAGAGAAACGGAGACGGAGAAAAGGCACTAGAAAAGGGAGAACAGCGGACTACAGGTGAGAAGTCAACTAAAGCTCAGATAGGATGCGAGATTGGGAGAGGAAGAGGAAAAGACGGTCAAGCGAGAAGAGGGGGCTCTCAGCGAGCATAAGGCGTAAACGTTCGGGGAGGGGGAAATCAGAAAGGAACGGGAAGGCGCGACGACGTACTGACGACAGGGTGGGGCATTCCACAAGGATGTGAGAGACGGTGAGGGGCGACTGGCAGGAGGCGCAACGAGGAGCCTCCTGCCGGAACATAAGATAGCCGTGCGTGAGGCGCGTATGGCCGATGCGAAGCCGCGCAAGGACGACCTCTTTGTGTCTGGAGCGGTGGAAAGAGGACACCCAATATGACAGACGGGGGCGGATGGACCAGAGTTTATTTCCGGTGGCATCGTCCCAGGACTGTTGCCACATGCGGTCGTAAAAGGAACGAAAGACCTGCACATAGTCTGAGAAGGGGAGCGGGGGGGGAGGGGAGGCGGCGGACCGGGCTATGCGGTCCGCCGCCTCATTACCGGAAACACCAACATGGGCAGGAACCCAGCAGAAGGTGACCCGGATCCGGTGAACGGTGTGCAGGACATGGTACTCCTGTTGAATACGGCGTACGAGGGGGTCCGGGGAATCATAGCGCTCGAGCGCCTGAAGGGCGCTCAGCGAGTCCGAAAAAATGGTACAGGAGGACCGCGAACAACCCGATACCAGACGGAGGGCTTCCAGAAGGGCAAAGAGCTCCGCGGAAAAGATGGAGGCCTGAACCGGCAGGGGGATACCCGGGAGGTAGGTGACAATGACGGAGAGAAGACGGCGGCCGCGACACCTGCAGGGGAGCGCGAGCCGTCGGTGTAGACGGGAACGTCGTCCGAATGGACGGGAAGATGGGCCAGAAAAGAAGACCGGAGGACGGCAGGAGGAGACTCCTTACGCAGGCCACGGAGCGCCTGGCAACGGCAGATAGGGGTGGTCCGCCAGGGGGGCGACAGATCGAAGGAGAACGGCAGAATAGAGGGTGGGGGGATCCCCAGGGACGAGAAAATCTCGGCCAGAGAGGCAGCGAAATGCCGGGGTAGCGCCTGGGAGATCGCGGAGAAGAGTAGGGACATCGGAAGGCGGCAGATGCGAAGGTAACACTTCGCCATGAGAAGGCCCCGGCGAAGGGGCAGGGGGGGTGTCCACAGTCCACCTGAAGACTAGCGACAGGGGACGAGCGGAAGGCACCCGACGCCAGGCGAAGGCCACGGTGGAGAAGAGGATCCAGCATACGGAGTGCCGGAGAGGAGGCGGAGCTGTAGACCACACAGCCGTAGTCGACACGGGATTGCACCAGGGAGGTGTACAGGCGCAGCAGAGTACGCCTGTCCGCCCCCGAGGTCGTGTGGGACAGATGACCCAAAAGGGAGAGGGTGCGGCGAGATGTTTGCCGCAACCGCCTAAGGTGTGGAACCAAACCGAAAAATCCGTCGAGGGTCATACCCAGGAATCTAACGGATGGGACGAGGGGAAGAGGAGTGCCGGCAAGGGTAAGGGCGAAGGTATGCAACAGACGGAGGCGCCGAGGACGGAAAAGCATACTGGAAGACTTAGAGGGTGAAAAAGCATAGCCAACCGAGGACGCCCAGCGAACCACCGCGTTGATGGCTAGCTGGAGCCGACGTTCAGCCAAAGACGGGAGGCGGCCAGAGCAATAGACAGCCAGGTCATCGGCATAGAGGGAGCTACGAACGGATGTAGGCAGGACCGTAGCGACTGTGTTCATCACGAGTGAGAAACACAAGACGCTAAGGACACTACCCTGAGGGACACCCTCCTCCAACGGAAAGCGGTCAGAGAGGGTAGAACCGATGCGGACGCGGAAAGAACGGGCGGACAAGAAGTTATAAATAAAGGAAGGGAGAAAGCCTACGAAACCCAGGGAGCGTAAGCAGTCGAAGACCGCGCTCCGCCGGGTAGTATCGTAGGCCTTCTGGAGGTCGAAAAAGACGGCGAGTACAAATTGACGCCGGGAGAAAGCCTCCTGCACGTCATGGCTAAGGAGAAGGAGGGGGTCGGTGGTAGACCGGAAACGCCGGAAACCAGCCTGGGTAGCAGGGTACTGGTCACTCGCCTCCAAGGTAAAGGACAGCCGCGAGGCGACCATCGCCTCCATCACCTTGCAGGCACAGCATGTTAGGGAAATGGGGCGATAGTTCGACGGGAGTGAGGGGTCTTTATCGGGCTTCGGGATGGGGACGACGATGGACTCACGCCACCGGTCCGGAAATGAACCCTCCAACCAAATCCGGTTATAGAGGTCCAGTAGAAAGCTGAGAGCAGAGGGGTGGAGGTGCCGTAACAAGTCATAGGGGATATTATCGGGGCCGGAGGCGGAGGAGCGTCGGGGGCGGAGGGCCTCCCGAAGCTCTGTCATGTGGAAGAGGTGATTATAGGGGTCATCCCTATGAGGTGGAAATTCCGGTGGGTCGCGGCGGGAGGGGGGAATCGGAACCGGAGATGGCTGCGAAGTGCGCCGCGAGTGCGTTCGCGACGGCCTCCGGATCGGACACGAACTCGTCGTCCCCGACCCGAAGCACCGGGGGTCGAGGGGGGACACGGGTCCCCTCAAAGCTACGCACCTTGCGCCAAACAGTCGAGGGGGCGGTCGAGGAGGAGATCCCGGACACGTAACTCCGCCAGGAGGTACGCCGGGCTAGTTTCAAGACCCGACGGGCCACTGCCTTCAGGCGCTGAAACGCCATCTTATGCTCCGGCTGGCGGGTCCGGTAGAAGCGACGGCCAGCACGGCGCCGCTCCTGAACGGCACGGGAGCACTCTGGGGTCCACCATGGGACGCTGCGCGGCCTGGGGGAGCCTGAGGTACGGGGGATGCAACTGGTGGCAGCCGAGAGGATCTTGCTTTCGAGAAAGGCGAGGGCCTCACTAACGGAGGGAAAGGCAGAAATGGACGGCGAGATCGCCGTGCACCTCGTGTATGAGGCCCATTTCGCTCGGGCGAACAGCCAGCGCGGGCGGACAGAGGTGGGGGGGAGGAGACGGGTTGGGGTAAGACACACAGGGAAATGGTCACTGCCGGAAGAATCCGGCAGGACCTCCCAGGTGAGCTCCGTCACGATATCGAGGGAAACCAGGGAAAGATCAATACAGGTGAAACTGTCATGGGCCGAGTGGAGGCAGGTTGGGGAGCCATCGTTCAGAAAGGTGAACTCTAGCTCGTCCATAAGGGAGAGAAGGGTCCCGGGAGAAAGGTGGAGCAAACGTCCCCCCAGGCCGGGTCCCGACTGTTGAAGTCCCCGAGAAGCAGGAAAGGGCGGGGAAGCTGCAGAATTAGGTCACGGAGAGAATCGGGTGGAGGGCGTACGTTAGGGGAGAGGTAAAGAGAGCAGACCGTGAGCTGACGCCACAAAGAAAGGCGCACGGCCACAGCTTGCAAGACAGTACGGAGCGGGAGGGGGCGGAAAGGGACGGAGCGGTGCACGAAGACCGCGGAGCCCCCCCTACCCGCCCCATCGAGAGGCGGGGAGGGGAGCCCGCAGTAGCCGGACACTCGAGGGAGGGAACGGGAGCCCAGTATCGTCTCCTGAAGGCAGAAACACGCCGGACACCTGGAGGCCAGGAGAGAAGAGAGACTCGAGGCCTACCAGGAGCCCGCGGATGTTCCACTGCAGGAGCGAAGTATATGGAGGGGTAGGAAAGTCTGCGAAACGGATGGTTATGGGGTGGGTGGGCCGATCGGGCGGCCCGAGATTAACAAGGGGATTGGAAAGCCCCGGGGCCCAACGGGGGACGCCGAACGTGGGCGAAGGCGAGGGTCACCCCGACGGGGGGACGATGTGGAACCTGACGCCGGCAAATCCTCCTGAAGAGGAGTCACCCGGACGCCCGGGGAAGAGCGATGCAGAGAAGGGGACGTAAGGGGTATCCAGAAGGCCCCTCCCTTCACCGGAGGTGCAGGGGAGGCTGGACTACAAGGGGGAGTGGAAAAGGATACCTCACCCGGATGCATAGGCAGGTCAAGGAGAGAGGTGGGGCAGGTCACGCGCGGGGGCGTGCACATCCTACCCACGCCGACCAGGCGGGCGAGTTCCCCCTCCAGTGTGTCCATCGACCGAACCGGTGAGGGATGTATCTCCGCCCCCACCACGAGGGTCGTCGGGGACCCCAGGGGGGAGCGTCCATAACGGTTGCGCAGCGGGGACGGTGAGGACACCGGGATGGTATGGCGAAGGGGGCGTTTGTGTCTGGGAGAGGAAGGTGATGCGAGGCCTATGGCCTCGAACCTTTCGGGGTCACTATTGGCGCGGCGCTTGCGGCTCGTTCCCCTCCGTCGTGCGGCCCGCATGGGTGACGGCGGGTCACGGTCCGGAATGGGGGTGGCCGAAAGCGCCGGTGGAGAGGGCGTAGAAGGGGCAGGGGGGGTTGCCGACGAAGCATCGGCGTTCGCGGAGGGAGCACGTGCGGACGCGCTGGTAGTACAGGGAGCCGCGGCGGGAGTCCGCTGGGCGGCAGAGGATAGACAGGGAGTAGCGGACACGGTGGGTGGAGGCGCGTCAGGAACCGCCGGTGAGGACGGGGTCTGGGCCGGCGGCGGCCGGGGACGGAGAGCCTCGGCGTACGAGGTACCACGCCGGGCCTCGCGGCCACGCAACCGGTCCCGCGCCTCCCGAGCGCTGAGAAATTCTGATGAACAGAGGGCCCGAACCTCCCTCTCAAAGAAGGACGGGCAAGAGCGGGATGAAGCAGGGTGCGGTCCATGACAGTTGGTGCAGGAAGGCGGAGCAGTACAGGGCAAGGGGTGGGGAGGGCCGCCGCAGCGGACACACAACGGGGCCGGCTGACGGCAGGAACTGCTCACGTGGCCAAACCTATTGCACTGAAAACAGCGCGTAGGATCTGGCACGTATGGCCGAACCGAGAATTCGCATGCTCGTCTCTCACCAAAGCCCCAGAATACCGAAACGGGGGGCACCAGTGAGTCAAAAATAAGGAGAAGGCGAGAAGGGACGGATGGGGATCGCGATCTGTTGGGAAAACGGTATATTCTCACCACACCCTGGGAGGCGAGGTCAGTCTGGAGGTCCTCCACCGGGATGGGTAGAAGACGAGCAGCGTAGATCGTGCCCTGGCACTGATTGAGGCGGGGGTGGGGAGTCACCGTGATCCCGCAGCCCAGGACATCGGGGATAGCGAGCAGAGAGGAGGTTTCGGCAGAGGAACGCGACCTTATCAAAATGGAGCCATCCCTCTGAGGCCGAAGGTCAAAACGCGCCGTCCCCGTCTTCCCATGGATCGCTCGAAAGAGGCGTTCGTGGTTAGTGGGGAGGGGCTTGGAGGAGGAGGGGCGGAGGACGAGGAACTTGTCCATCGTCCTAAGGCCGAGTGAAGCCGTCTGGCCAAACACCACCGGAACTTCGAGGGGGCGGGAAGACGAGAAAGGCGGACGGCGACGTCGGGTCCCACGTCCCCCAGGGGCCGAGGGCGATGAGGCCCGACCGGAGTGGGAGGCGACCGGGGCCGCGGGCTTCCCACCTGAGGGCGAAAAAGCAGGTGGGTCCCTATCGGACGTGGAATATGGGGGGATCCAGGGGTCGGGGGTCCACTGCAGGTCCATCCGCTACTGGCGGGGGTCGGGCAGCGGCGCCACGAGCCTGGGGAAGAGAGGGAGAGGAGGTGTCGGCAAGAAGAGCAGACGGGGTGGGCGAGGGCTGCCGACTGCCCTTACCAGACCCACGGTCCAAAGAGGTAGTCAGAGGGAGGTCATATGCACAAGCCGGGTCGTCAACGAGGTCCATTAGATTTGTAAATGTTTCCATACAAAAAATTTTATTGTTGTTTCGCGCCCGGGGCCACGGGGAACCGATTACCCGGGGCCCAAGGGGACCAAGCGCACGCCGGCGGGGGGTGGGTGCCTCGTCCCATGCGGGTACCCCCGTTTCAAAAGGGGCCCTTGCAGCATCGAGAGTTCTCCCTCGCCGGCAGCAAAGACCAAGGCCTCCCAGGGTCCCAGGCCCGGGCACCCTACCAGCCAACTTAGTCCGGCCCCGGCCATGGGAGCGAGACCCCCAGCGACCAGCCCCGGCAGCCCACGGGGCGCGCGAAGTGAAGAGAAAGCAGAAAAAAAAACAGAGGGGGCAAGTAAGAGGGGAAAGAGGGGAAGACAGGAAAGAGGGGGCTGTAGGATAGCAGGGTATGTTAAAAGTCCACTTCGCAACTGGGCGGGGGACCCGGCAGGGCCCCCAGCGCGGCTGACCCCCCTCGCCACATGGAGGCAGGAGCCCGCGGGCGATCCACCCCAGAAAGACCGCCCGCGGGGAGGGGGATATATATATATATATTATATATATATATATATATATATATATATATATATATATATGTTTCAAAGTATGACCGCTCATGGCCACCAAAAGAAAGGTGGATAGCAGAGCAAACACAGGACGAAGACTATGGGAACATCTAGCGGGGGAAAAAAAAAAAAAAAAAAAAAAAAAACCGATACAGAAAAATCATAGCGGAGTCACAGCCGATAAAGAAGTCGGGAACGAAAGAGGAAGGACAACAACCCGGTTACCGAAAAGTAGGGACCTTCAGATAGAATAGCGCCAAGCCTATCACGAGGCCCGACGCTCATCAAAAAGGGAAAATACTCTGCGCGCGCAGCGCAGAGTAAAGCGGACACTCCACCAGGAGGTGGGCAACTGTAAGTGGAACGTTACAATTGGGACATCGGGGCACCCGATCCCCGGCCATCAAATAGCCATGGGTCAGGTGGGTGTGGCCAATACGGAGGCGGGCCAGAGCCACCTCTTATGGCGCGACCGATGGAAGGAAGAGGCCCAACATCCCAATTTGGGTTTAATCTTGCAGAGTTTGTTATTTGTAGCGCCATCCCAGCGACTCTGCCACCGGGAGCGCAAAAACCTACGAAAACCAGGGATATAATCGGAAAAGGGGAGGGACACGGGTGAAACCTGTAGTCGGCACGCGGAACGGGCAGCTTGATCGGCAGCCTCATTTCCAGCCACGTTAACATGTGCAGGGACCCAGCAAAATACCACCTTCTTGCCACCAGAAGTGACAAGGAAATGGCACAGTAACTGGATACGTCGGACCAGTGGGTAGACGGGGTCGAAACACTCCAAGCCATCCAGGGCACTGCGGGAATCCGAATAGATAACAAACGACCCATCCGGATGCTCCCGCACCACCTCCAGAGCGCTCAGAATGGCATAGAGCTCCGCCGTGAAAACGGAAGCCTCATCAGGGAGGCGGGTACATCGGGGAGCAAGGGCAGACGACTGGGGAACAGCCGCAGCCCCAACGCCCCCCGACGACCTCGAGCCATCTGTGAAGACCGCAACACATGCAGAATGACACGCTGTATGCTGAAGGAACAGAGACCGAAGCAAGGCAGAGTCAGAATCGGCCCTGCGAACGGGGCGCAACGCCCTACAGCATGTAACAGGGGTGCTCTCCCAAGGTGCAACACCCTCGAAAGAGACCGGTATGACGGATGGAGGAGGAGTGCCCATACCATTGAGGAGGGAGGTCACCGTGTCGGTGAAATACCAACCCCCATCCCGGCAGAACGCCCTCTCCACCACCTGGAACAGAGGATCCAGAGATAGTGCTTAGCAACGAAGAACGACCTCCGATCCTCCAAGGGAGGGATGTCGCACTCAACCTGCAGGCTATCAACCGGAGAGGAGCGGAAGGCGCCAGAGGACATGCGCAGTCCTCTAGAGAGGACCGAGTCCAGTATCCGAAGGGCCGTACAGGAGGCGGAGCCATACACCACACTCCCATAGTCTAATTTTGATTGTACCAGGGACATGTACAAACGGAGGAGTGTCCGCCTATCCGCGCCCCATGTAGTGAGAGACAAATGTCCCAGCAAATCCAGGGTACGTCTTGCGGTCTCGCGCAGCCTGCGAAGGTGGGAGACCCAGCTCAAACGGTTATCGAAGATCATACCCAGAAAACGCACTGATGGAACGAGGGCCAGAGGCTGACCCCCCGAGTGTAAGATTAAAGGCCGGGACGGCGCCGGAGCCCCGTCTCCTCGACGGAAGGAAGGCCACACACGAAGTCTTCGGGGAAGACAGCGTAAGGCCCACCGACGACGCCCAACGTTCAACCCGATTGACCGCGAGTTGGACTTGCCTCTCCACGAGGAGGCTCGTCTCCGCGGTATACACAGCCAGATCGTCGGCGTAGACGGAACAACGCACCGAGGGCGGGAGGACCCCCGATAGCGTAGACATGACCAGATTGAAGCAGGAGACGCTCAATACACACCCCTGAGGCACCCCCTCCTCCTGAACATACAGGTCAGATAGGGCCGCCCCATTACGAACGCGGAAAGTGCGACGGTAGAGGAAATTCCGAATAAACGTGGGCAAAAGGCCCACGAAACCAAGAGACTTCAAACGGTCCATGACAACTCCCCGACGGGTCGTGTCATAGGCCTTTTGGACGTCGAAAAAGACGGCCAGAACAAGATTCCGGCGGGAAAAGGCCTCCTGTACGTCATGACCAAGGCGGAGAAGGGGGTCCAGAGTACCCCGAAACCGACGAAAGCCATACTGGGTCGGTGGGTATAACCCAAGCGACTTCAGTGTAAATGAAAGTCGGACGGCCACCATTTTTTCCAGAGCTTGCAGAAGCAGCTGGTCAAGGCAATAGGCCGATAGCCAGCCACCTCCGCCGGATCCTTCTCCGGTTTAGGTATTGGGACCACAATCGCCTCCCTCGAACGGGAAGGGAATGACCCCTCAACCCACATCCGGGTGAAAAGATCCAGTAAGAAGTGTAGGGCCATCGGGTGCAGATTCCGAATAAAGTCATACGGAATGTCATCAGGGCCAGGGGCGGAAGAACGACGGGTTGCCAAGGCAGCCCGGAGTTCCCGCATCGTAAAGAGACGGTTATAGGGTTCATTACCAGGTGGCGGGAACGTAACATCCGACAAAAAACGCGGAAGATCGAGGAATGGTCCTCCGCTACGCCCATCACCACCCACTCAAGAACTCCAGGCTCTCATCCACAGAGCCAAAGTCCAACACCGAACGGGCAATGACGGAACGAGCTCTGAAGGATGGCCAGTCAGCCCGCGCCAGGCACCACCTCGGTCGAGACGAAACACCCGGCTGCGGTCCGACCGGCTCAAGACAGACTGGGTAATGATCACTGCCATAAGAGTCCCCCAACACCCTCCACGAAAAATCGAGTAAGGCATCGAGGGACGCCAAGGAGAGATCAATGCAGGTAGATGAACACGTGGGTTCGTGGAAATAGGTAGGTTCGCCAGAATTGAGGCACGCGAAGGAAAGTTCCTCCATTAAGGAGAGCAACATACCAGCAACATTTGTCGACCGGACATCTCCCCAAGCCGGGTCGCGGCTGTTAAAGTCCCCTAAGAGGAGAAACGGTCGAGGCAATTGCAATACCAACTCGCGAACCGCGTCGCGAGGAGGAGGGTCACGGGGAGGAATATAAATCGAGCAGGCAGTGTACTGGCGATCTAAAAAGAGCCGCACAGCCACGGCCTACAAGGAAGTACGAAGAGGTACACCTCGCGAGGGTAACGAATGATGAACGTAAATCGCCGCACGCCGCCGGCGCGTGTGCTCATCCGGGGTGCAAGGGAAACCAACATAGCCCGAGAGACGAGGGAGCCCCGGCGCAGCCAGGATAGTCTCCTGGAGACAAACGCAGGAAGGCCGCTCGCTCTCCAGCAGGGAGGCAAGGTTCTCCCAGTTAGCTAAAAGCCCCCTACAGTTCCAATGCAAAATGGAACTGTAAGGGGAAGGGGCAGAATAAGAGGCAGAGAAAACCAAGCTGAGCAGCAAACTCAACGGTGCGTAACCAGGGACGGAATCGGCTTCCCCGACTCACCCCGGACGGGGAGGATAGGGGCCACAGGGGGCAAGCCCGGGAGACGAGGATCCCGATTACAGGAGGCCACAGACTCCGCAGCTGCTTCACCCGTAGTAAAACGAAAGTGGAAAGTGGAACAGGGAGTTCAGAGGGGGGGGAGAGGAGACGACGAGACGGGCCCAGCCGAAACCCCCAATTCCCCACCAGAGGTGGGGCAGGGAGAACCAGATGTTAGAGGGCTCGTCACACCAGACAAGTGCTGACGGGGAGGAGGAGGAAAGATCCACCACAGGTGGGAAAGGTAGATCCAGGAGAGACCCGACCACTCTCAGCTGGAGCCGAATGGAGAGGGACTCCATGAAGAAGGGCCAGGCCCCTCTCGACCGGGTCCATCGTGGGAACAGTCAGTAATCGAGGGTGTCATGGGGCGGAGTACCTCAACCGACACCCGGACACTAGTTGGGGCACCGGGAGGTGACGTCCTACCAGCCCTCCGTATAGGGAGGGGGGGGGAAGTCCTGAGCAGATTAGGAGCGGCGCGCCGCTTCCCGTCCGGTAAAGAAGGGGAAGCAGAGCGAGCAGTGGTCATGAACGGGTCTGGAGGACTCCGACCACGATGACGCTTCCTCCTCCCCTTTGAGGCATCACCTTCCCCACCCGAGAGACGGGTAGGCAAGGATCCAGACCCCAAGGCCGGAGAGGGAGAAGGGACACTTGTAGGCAAGGAATCAGATGTGGTGACAAAGTGAGGCAGGGGGACAAGGTCCCGCGGTGCCAGGAGGACCACCAACCCCCGGAACTTCCAGGGGGGGCACCGCTCCGGTAGGCGCCAGGGTAGCACGGGAGGGGCCCCGAGGACCCAAGAGCCGCAGCATAGGACAACCCCCGCCGCGGCTCCCGGTCACGGACCCCTATCGCGCACCTCCTGCGCACTAAGGAATTCGGTAGTCCTTAAGGACCACACCTCGAATTTAACTTGAAAACGGGGCAGTCCCGAGGAGGAAGGGTGGGCCGGGCCCCCGAGCAGTTCGAGCACCGCGGGGGCTTCGTGCATGGGGGAGGGTGCGCAGGCCCACCGCAGCGGACACATAGCTTACCCTCACGGCGGCACGCAGAGCTAACATGGCCGAACCGGTTGCAGCCAAAGCAGCGAACCGGGTCAGGCACATACGGCCTCACCGAAAACTCGCACGACCGTCGACCACCCATGCCCCAGAACACCTGGGCCGGAGGCACAAGGGAGTCAAAGGTCAGGAGTAGACGAGCGGACGGGCTAAGAGCACCATCCCGGCGCGACGAAAAGCGGAAGACCTTCTTGACCCCCTGGGAGGCAAGATCCTCCTGCAACTCGCCAATCGGGATTGACAACAGACGGGAAGCGAAAATGGTGCCCTGACAGTTATTCAGTTGCGAATTGGGAGTCACAGAAACCCTGCAACCCAGAACATCCTGCAACTGTAGAAGGGACTCAGTCACCCCCGAAAAACGGGACTTCAAAAGAAGAGACCCATCCTTCAGAGGGCGGATATCATAACGGCAGGGAACCCCCACCGTCTTAAGACGCTGAAACACCCATTCCGAGTTGCCCGGAAGGGAGCCAGCGGAAGGGCGGAGAACGAGGAACTTGTCCACCAGACAGAAATTAACAGCAGAGACAGGTCCATGTGCAACGGTAACCGAGAGTGGGCGAGAGAACGAGGGCCGCGAAGACCCCGCCCTACGGCCACCACGAGTCCAGCCACGAGAGCCAGACGCCGCAGAGGACGAGAGGGGGCCATACGGCTTTAAGGTCAATCCAGCGGAGGCAGAGGCCGCTGAACGACCAGAAGTAGAAGTCTTATCCAAATCCAAGGACGGGCCAGAGTCGTCAACAGGAGGGGATTGAGGTTTAGAAAGTGTACCCATAAACAATTAATTATAAGAAAGACAGCCTCGGACCCAAGGCAATGCACCAATCCGCCGCTGCATCCTTCAAGGCGCAGGCCCAACGTCCCGGGTAGTCCGCCTCCCAACCTGACTGTCGTTTTAAAAACAGCAGATTGGCTCTTCTGGAGATTTTTCCGTTAAGGGCCTAGCAAAGACCCAATCCAGATGCAGCAGCGGTGCAGCGGGAGCACCCGATGACCCCAAGACTGCAAAAACAAACCGAGGGGGGAGGGAATACTACAATTGACAGAGGCCCAAGACCGAGTCAAGACAAGAGAAATTCTGGAAGATATGAAAAAAAAGGGGAGCAAAAAGAAAAAGGAGGGGGGGGAAAAAACCGCAACTAGGTAACTCTTCGCCCACACCCCGCGAGGAGTTGAGGAAACCCTAACAACCTACAAGTTGTGCGAGCCCCTTCGGCCCGGCAAGCCGGAGTACCTAATTGAGGGATATATATATATATATATATATATATTATATATATATATATATATATATATATATATATATATATATATATATATATATAGGGTGTTTCATAACATGTGGGACGCACTTTCAAGATGGATTCAGGACCTGAAAACAATGAAAAAAGTTTATATAAACATATGCCCGAAATCGCTTTGTTTCCGAGTTACAGCTCATTATATGTTCCAGCAAGTATCCGCCTTACTTTTAAAGGAAGTGCTCAAAATGACCGCCTTGCGCTTGAATACACGCCTGAACACGCCTCTTCATAGACTGCCTGACGCGTTCAAACACTGCAGGTAATTCTCGAATTTTCTGGCATCCTTGTTCTCACGTTGGCGAAGCATTTCAACGTTGTCAATGGGTGTCACGTAAACGATGGATTTCAGATGACCCCACAGGTAGAAATCGAGTGGATTCAGGTCCGGGGAACGAGCAGGCCACGCAATGGGTCCTCCACGGACTATACATTTATCAGGGAAATGGTCATCCAAATAGTCTCTGGCTACTCGACTAAAAGGAGGCGGAGCACCGTCATGAATAAACGACATTCGACGTCGGACACAGAGGAAATTCATCTAGTAAATCGCTTAAATCAGTCCTTAAAAAATTGAAATAGGATTCTCCTGTTAATCTTCCAGGCAAAACAAAAGGACCGATTAAGTTGTCGGCAATATGCCCTGCCCATACAGCGATACTAAAATATTGTTGGTGCCTTGACTGGATGATGGCATGCGGATTCTCTTAGGCCCAGTGATGAGTGTTGTGAAAATTGATCACGCCATTTCTTGTGAGACAGCCTCATCAGAAAACAACACGGAAGATAGAAAGAGAGGATCGCGAGCACACTGTTGAAGGAACCAAGTAAAAAACAGCCTTTCGTGGTGGGAAATCAGCTTCAGTAAGGCCTTGTACTCTCTGAATGTGATATGGGTAAAGCTGTTGTTCCCATAAAATTCTCCACACAGTTGTGCATCTTACACCCTCTGCTGCTACTATTCTTCGGGTGCTGACACCAGGATGTTCCTCCACGCAATTCAGGACTCGCTCCTCCAACTTAACAGTTCTGGCGCTGATTGGTCTACCACCGTCTGGAACTTGCTTGTTGAATGATCCTATATAACCAAGACGCTCGCCTATTCTCTGAGAGGTCTTATCTGGCAGACGGCGATTCGAAACCTTTCCGCATACAGACGTCTTGCT
Source organism: Bathynomus jamesi (assembly GCA_023014485.1). Lineage (NCBI taxonomy): Eukaryota > Metazoa > Arthropoda > Malacostraca > Isopoda > Cirolanidae > Bathynomus > Bathynomus jamesi. Next base: position 817,207 of record JAJOZX010001107.1, on the reverse strand, counting down.
GCGGCCGCATTACACTCGGCAAGTCCATACATGAGATGCATGTCTGCCATTTCTCTGTTTGAATAAGCCTCCATTCTCACTTCAAATGACACTATCACTGAATAGCACAAAAATTTTTTTTTTTTTTTTTTTTTTTTCAACTGGACTGCTTATTCACGGTAAGAAGTTACGAATATGAACAGTGAAACACCGCGATGCACTTCTGACTGACTGATGGCTCTACACTCAACAATATTGAAACGTGTCATATAGTGTAGGAAACATTACAATCGGCAAGGCCATACATGAAATAAGTCTCGTACACACTCACAAACATTGTCGGCAAGCAGCGTTTGTAAACAGTTTGCGGAAAGAATTGCTGGAACACAAAACGGGCTGTAACTCGGAAACAAAGCGATTTCGAGCATGTTTAATTGTTTATATAAACTTTTTTCATTGTTTTCAGGTCCTGAATCAATCTTGAAAGTGCGTCCCACATGTTATGAAACACCCTGTGTGTGTGTGTGTGTGTGTGTGTGTGTGTGTGTGTGTGTATCGAAACCTATGGTAAAATTATTAAATGCCCGGTTAGGTCAACTGTACGCTCTTGACGATTGGTTAGGTTGTCGTGATATTTTTGCTACCCGCACGAAGGGCGGGTTCTCTGCTAGTATATATATATATATATATATACACACAGGGTGTCCGAGAGTTATCTGTACAATTTTTGGCTGTTATTAAAAGTCAACCATGAAGTGTAGAAATTCCAGTGTTGTCCCATTTTACAGAGAATCTCATTAAGTTTTTTCTGATACCACGTTTTGACAAGTTTTTTAGAAATGTACGCGGGTGACAGACATTGATGATTTAAAAGCAAGAATCACAGCTGCTATTGAGCGAATTGATGTGGATATGCTGCAGCGTACATGGCAACATTTGGAGCATCGATTGGATGTTTTGCGAATCACTAATGGTGCACATATCGAATGTTTGTAACAACGTTACTTTAATAAAAGAAACTTTTGAAAATACAGATTCTAAATAATCTTGTTTAAGAATTTTACGTGTGTTATCAAGAATTTTATTAAAAGATGAAATTGTACAGATAATGTTCGGACACACTGGAATTTCTAAAAAACTTGTCAAAACTTGGTATCAGAAAAAACTTAGAGATTCTCTGTAAAATGGGACAAACTGGAATTTCTACACTTCATGGTTGACTTTTAATAACAGCCAAAAATTGTACAGATAATTCTCGGACACCCTGTGTGTGTGTGTGTGTGTGTGTGTGTGTGTGTAATATATATATATATATATATATACACACACAAGAGGAAAAGGCAATAAACGCGATGATTGTGGTTGTCTACAGTTTCCAAGCTTTTTTTTCAAAGTATTTTATTTACTGTTTTAGATCGCTCTCAGAGTATTTGTCACAAACTTTCATAAGGTAATTATAATCGTGCAACGAACATTTGTAAACATTCCTACATTCAGGATAAAGTCGTTCAACAATATCCGTGCAATTTTCCAGTTTAATCAAATTATATATATATATATATATATATATATATATATATATATATATATATATCTCAAATCCATTGACTTCTCCTTAGGGAAATGGAGCTTACAGACTTTAGACCAGTGGTTCTTAACCAGGGGGGCGCGCCCCCCTAGAAACAGGAATTTCTCTAATTGTATTTGTTATTCTCTTAACGAGAGCATGGGCTAATATTGAGAAGTTATTGAGAATGTTATTTTGATTGAAGGGGGGCGTGGAGGGAAGGACCAATTCCTAGAGGGGGCATGGTAGTAAAAAGGTTAAGAACCACTGCTTTAGACGTTTCGACAAATCTTTTGTCATCATGAGTGAATTATAAACCTTAAAACCTTAAAACAAAATAAAAATAAGTAATTAAAATTACATAAATACAAAAAGAAATTAAAATCATTAAAATAAATTAAGTTAAATTAAAATTACCTCAACTGGTAAATACACAATAATTACGTCAACCTCCATATTCGGCAGATACTGAGAGAAAACTGTATGAATGTCAGTTACATTGGAAGGTATAATATTTCTATGAAAGTAGGTTGGTTGGTTAGTTAGAAGAGCTGTAATTTGTAAGATAAGTATTGTTTGTTAATGGAGGGTTTATTTCTATAGATGTACAAAAATTCTAAAATTCGGAGTTCTGTCAGGTTGTTAGTTCTTATTAAAATATCAAACCGAGTTTTGTAAAGGGGATGGTTGTTGTCATTACTGTGGTTTCTAATTGCGGATTGTGGTGGGTTACTGAGGGGACGGTTGGTACGGACTGATAAGCCCAAATGTTGATAAAGGCGTACCTGCAGTTGGAGTTGAGTATAGCCAATATACGCAGTCTTACAGCTGTCGCACGTGTATTTATAAACAACATTAGGGCATACAGTTTTGGGGAATTTGTCTTTGAACTTTAAAAAAATTTATAATTTAAGTGGGTTGACGAGGGCGAATCTAAAATTTATTTGGGAGTAGCTAGACTTAAGAAGTTTGGATACTTCATTTCAAATACGTAATGATTAAATAACCATAAAAAAGTACATCTGGTTTCTTTTTGTATCGTGGCTATGGGGAGTTTAGTAGGATCACCTGAAGATCAGGGCCCCCAGCCTTCTTTAGTTAGACTTATAACTTATAAGGCTAACTAACGAAAATATCACGACTTAACCTAACCAATCGTCAAGGGCATACAGTTGACCTAACGACTGGTTAGGTTAAGTCGTGATATTTTCGTTAGTTCTTCTTATAAGGCTAACTAACGAAGGCTGGGCTGGGGGCCCTGATCTTCAGGTGATCCGAAAAAGTCTTACGTGTGAAGGATGTTTAAATATTAAGAAAGTGTCATCCACGTATCTTCTATAATTAGGTTTAAAACTATTGGGCCAACTTTTCAACCAAATTTCTTTCTAATGGCAAAGAAATACATTTGCTAGTGTTGGGCTCAACGGGGAACCCATAGCTACCCCATCAATTTGGCTGTAAAGGTTACTATTAAATAAGAAAAGATTATCAAAACACGCTATTTCGATGAGATTTTTAAATTGAGTCTGAGTAAGGCCATTAATAAGAGTATTACCAGTAGTGAATAACTTAGTATGATATCTAATGTTTCTTTTAACGGGACATTAGTAAATAATGATGAGACATCAAAACTGGCCATAGTAAGGAATCCGCATGAATGATCTCTTTTATATCCTCAGCAAAAAATGTATGTATTGTCATCGATAATATTACTATTTTTTAATTTACGCAAAAACCTATTAAGTTTATTTTCGAGTTTTAGTAATTTATAGACCATTCTCTTTACCCTTTTAAATTTAGACGTATCCGACAAAACTGTCTCCATTCTATTGATGTAAACTGTTGAATAAAGTAACACTACTCCTTTACTCTTATCCGGGTAACTGACATTCATACAGTTTTCTCTCAGTATCTGCCGAATATGGAGGTTGACGTAATTGTGTATTTACAAGTTGAGGTACCTAATTTTAATTATTTATTCTTATTTTGTTTTAAGGTTTATAATTCATTAATGATGACAAAAGATTTGCCAAAACGTCTAGGTACAAAAATAAACAAAAATGTTTGCTGTTGTGTTGGTCCTTCTTTTCATTATATATATATATATATATATATATATATATATATATATATATATATATATATATATATATATATATTTATTTAAATAAAAATGGTTGTCCATAAAAAAATGTTTATTTTTCCTATGTATGGAAACTTACGGCCCACCCTGTGTGTATATATATATATATATATATATATATATATATATATATATATATATATATATATATACATATACACACACACACACACACACACAGGGTGGGCCGTAAGTTTCCATACATAGGAAAAATAAACATTTTTTTATGGACAACCATTTTTATTTATATAATATGCTCTACATGGTTGCCATTGTTTTGAAAACACATTTCAGTACGTGTTCCCCACTGTTGATGAACACGCATTAGCACAGTTGACGTTATGCTTGTAATGGCGTTGGTGATACGTTCCTTTAGATGATTTATGTCTCGTATCTTTTCCTGATACACCATGGCCTTCAAGTGCCCCCAAAGATAGAAATCAAGGGGGTGAGATCTGGGGATCTGGGAGGCCACTCCACAGGACCACGCCGACCAATCCAAGCATCCGGAAACTGCTGCTGATCCAAATACCGACGCACGTGAAGACCATAATGAGGTGGAGCTCCATCTTGCTGGAAGTAAACTGGGAAGTTACCTTCCTCGTTTAGCAGGGATGGGAAAATCTCTTCTTGCAACATGTTAAGATACCTTTCGGCATTAAGATTTCCACTGACAAAAATTGGTCCAATAATTCTGTCACCCCATATCCCGGCCCACACCATCACTTTACCGGCACCTTGCATCTTCGTCGGACTCAGCCAGTTAGGGTTAGCATTACTCCAATAACGTATGTTTTGCCGATTAACCTCTCCATTGACGTAAAAATTTGCTTCATCAGTAAACAAGATCTTAGTTGAAAAGTTTGCATCCTCGTTCACTTTGGTTAATGCCCATTCACAGAATTCCATCCGTCTATCCGGGTCGTCTTCACTCAAATGCTGTGCCATATGCAATTTGTATGGATGCCATTTGTTTGCTTTCAAAATGCGCCTGATACTCGATCTGCTGACACCACTTTCTGCAGACAACCGTCGGGTACTTTTTCTGGGACTCCGTGTAAGCGCTGTAAGTATCGTAGCTGTTGTGTCTTCATCGGTGGCTGTACGTCTTGGACCACTTCGCGGTTGATCTGCAACATTTCCAGTTTTCTGAAACTTGTTAATAAGTTTTGCCACAGTGTCGTGTGTGATGTTCGTTCCATGTTTTCTGTTAAAGTTCATTGCAACCATGCGACTGCTTCCCGACCCAGCCATCAGTATGATTTCAATTCGTTGCTCTTTCGTCAAACGCATATTCTTAGGGTATCTGAAACATAAAAACAAACGTTTAAATTTTCCTATGTATGGAAACTTACGGCCCATCCTGTACTATATATATATATATAATATATATATAAATTATTTCAAGTAACACGTGAAAAATATTTGATGAATAAAACCACGAAGGAAAGGAAACACACAGTGTTCAAGCGCTTTCGTCTAATCATTAATGAGTGTTCCTGAGGATGTCATTAGACGAAAGCGCTTGAGCACCACGCTGTTTCCTTTCCTTCGTGGTTTTATTCATCATATATATATATATATATATATATATATATTTTTTTTTTTCCTTTATTTTTTTACCGCCGATTCGTACCTAGTGTGGTACATATCTCAGCGAGGCAGTGGGTGAGTGGTGTTACTGAGTTGGGGATGATATACCAGGAGGGGTGTAGTGTTCAGTTATTGGGGAGTGGGTATGGGGGCCTGGTCTCAAACCCGTTGAAACAGGTGGGAATAAGTGAGGAAACGGGAAATCGCTTCCTCCGAAAAATGGGGGCCCTCAGCGAGCATGAATTGTAGACACTCGGGTATGGGAATTTCGGCTAAGTGAGGTAAAAATCTACAACGAAAAGCGGACAAGTTTGGACATTCGACCAGTAGATGTACGACAGGTAGGGCAGAGCGGGGCTGGTGATTTAGCCATTAGGTGACCATGAGTAATGCGTGTGTGTCCTATGCGGAGACGGGCTATAATCACTTCTTTATGTCGGGACCGGTGGAAGGAGGAGGCCCAGTATCCTACTTGCGGTTTGATCTTATGAAGTTTGTTTTGTGTGGCCTGGTCCCATTCCCGTTGCCAAATGGAACGGAAATGGGAGCGGAGAGTCGGGAAGAAGTCGGTGAAAGGAAGAGGCCGGGAGGAGGCCGGTAGTAGGCAGGCCGACTTTGCCGTGCGGTCCGCCTCCTCGTTACCCTGGATGCCGACATGTGCCGGGACCCAGCAGAAGGCGATTGTCTTGTGTCGGAAGGCTGTTAAAAAATGGAAAATTTGCTGGATGGTACAGACGAGCGGATGAGGGGGTTACATCTCTCTAGGGAGAGAAGTGCGCTTTGGGAATCTGAATATATGACGAAAGAGCTGGCAGAGTGAGTGCGCACTATGTCTAGGGCCTCCTTAATCGCGAAAAGTTCTGCCGAGAAAACGGAGGTCTCGCGGGGCAAGCTGACGCCTCGAGAAAGTGGTTGGGTCAGTATCACCGCTGAAGCGGCCGCACCAGTCTCCGAACGGGAACCATCTGTATAAATGGCGACTTTGTCCGGATGTTGGGTTGCATGTTCACGGAAAAGTGACCTGTATACCGTAGCACTCGTTGTATTCTTCGGTAGAGCACACAGGTCCCTGCAGAACTTAATAGGGGTGAGGAGCCAGGGGGGGTAAATGTATGAAATGGGGATAATTGAGGGGACAGGCATGTTAGAAAAGTCAAGGAAAGAGCGGACCTCTTCAGTGAAGTGCCAGCTCCGTCCCTGGGGTGGGAGTTCAGAAATCGCCGCGCATACAAGCGAAGAGGGTAGTCTCTGTGCACGGAGGTATGTCCTCATGAGGAGCAGACGCCGTCAGAGGGCGAGAGGGAGGTAATTGCAATCCACTTGAAGGCTGGAGGCTGGAGAAGAGCGGAAAGCACCAGTGGCGAGGCGGAGGCCCCTATTAAGGACTGGGTCCAAGATACGGAGGCAGGTGTTGGAGGCTGAACCGTATACTACACTGCCATAGTCCAGCTTCGACTGGACCATGGAAGTGTAAAGACGAAGGAGAGAGCGTCGGTCTGCGCCCCATGTGGTGTGGGAGAGGTGATCTAGTAGAGCGAGGGGACGCTGAAGGGACTGCTTCAGTTGTTTGATATGAGGAACCCAGTTGAGCCTTCGGTCTAGAATCACGCCCAAAAATCGCGTGGAGGGTACCACCTCAAGAGGATTGCCGTATAGCATGACAGAGGGAACAGGAAGGGTTGCGGTCTTCTTCTGCTGAAAAGCATACACTGGACTTCGGGGTAGAGAGGCGGAAACCCACCGATGTCGCCCACCTTTCCACCCGGTAGATGGCGAGCTGAATTTGCCGTTGAACTACGGACGGCTCCCGCCCTGCAAAGTAGATCGCAAGGTCATCCGCGTAGATGGAAGAACGGATGTTGGGTGGAAGACATTTTGAGACTGTGTTCATGACGATGGAAAAGTATAGAACACTGAGGATGCTTCCCTGTGGGACCCCGTCCATCTGCACGAAAGTGTCTGAGAGGACTGAGCCCACCCGAACTTTAAAAGTTCGGGAGGATAGGAAGCCCCTGATGAAGGTCGGCATGGCTCCTACGAGCCCTAGACTTTGGAGCTGTCTAAGGATTATTGTCCGATGAGTTGTGTCGTAGGCCTTCTGGATGTCAAAAAATATTGATAGGACGAATTGTCCACTATCGAATGCATTCTGTATGTCACGGCTGAGAAGCAGGAGGGGATCAGTGGTGGATCGAAATTGTCTGAAGCCGGACTGGGTAGCCGGGAAGGAATTACTATTTTCGAGGAAGAACGATAGTCGCGTCGAGACCATTTTTTTGAAAATTTTGCAGGCACAACACATTAGGGCGATTGGTCTGTAGTTTGTGGGATCAAGGGAATCTTTGCCGGGTTTGGGGATAGGGATTACGTAGGCCTCCCTCCACCGTGAGGGGAAGGTGCCCTCTATCCATATGCGGTAAAATAGTTCTAGTAGAAAATTTTGTAAGGTGGGGTGGATGTGCTGTATCATGCTGTAGGGAATACCGTCCGGGCCAGGACAAGGGGATCGTCGCGAGGCCAGTGCCGCCTGTAGTTCACGCATGGTGAACAGTTGGTTGTAGGAGCTATTTTTAGGGGCGGGTACGGGGGAGCTAAGTGCAGAGGAAGAAACGGCGGCAAAAGTAGAGGCTAGATGGTTTGCCACTGATTTTGGCTCGTATAGGAGTCCGTCGTGGGACTCGAACTGGCGGGTCGTGAGTTACCCGGGTATAGGTCTTATGTCCTTCTCGGTGAGCAACCGGTTTCTCCCAATCAGCATAGGTTTCCAAGGAATTTACGAAGGGGTCCGGGGCTAAGGAGATCCCCCATCCCCTACGATGTTGGGAGGTGTTCTTTTCGGTCACGTGATTGACCCAGTGCACTGCGTCCATTAGCTGATCATTCCATTTCTAGGGCTAGGAGTGAGTCGAGTCGACGAGGAATCTTCTCCTCCCATGCCATAAGCCTATTGATAGGCTGTACTGGGTTCCCGGAGTCAAGGGGACCCGATAGGTCGTCTTTCGGGGTACGACAACACGTGAAAACCGTCCCTTGCACCACGTCGGTTAGCCTATGATTCCGTGTATTTGTAAGGCACGGATGAGGGGGAAATCTCAGATTAAAACTTCTCCCCCACAGCCACAGGCCTAATGGATAGGCCTCGTATTGGGTTCCCGGAGTCAAGGGATCGCCGATGAGTCTAAGCGTGTACCGGGAACAACCTGGAGAATTTTGCGAATGGAGCTAGAGGCCGCGCAAAGTAGCCTCTGTAGCCGTTCAGCTAATTCTCGGTCCACGTCTCACGGGTACCTATCGAAGTTTGACCGTGGCTGAAAGGACCTATGAAATGGTAGATAGATTTCTTTTTGGTCAGGTGATTGACGACTGCACTGCGGCGATTAGCCGATGATTCCATTTATAGGGCTTGAGTAGGGGGAATCTTCTTCCCCCAGGGCCATAAGCCTATGGATAGGCTGTATTGGGTTCCCGGAGTCAAGGGGACCCGATAAGTCTTTCGGGCGGTACGACAACACGCGAAAACCGTACCTTGCACCACGTCGGTTAGCCTATGATTCCATGAATTTGTAAGGCTAGGAGGAAGCGGGGGACATCTTATCTAATCTTCTCCCCCCAGAGCCATAGGCCTAATGGATAGGCCTCGTATTGGGTTCCCGGAGTCAAGGGATCGCCGATGAGTCTAAACGTGTACCGGGGAAAACCTGGAGAATTTTGAGGATGGAGCTAGAAGCCGCGCATCGTAGCCTCTGTAGCCGTTCAATTAATTCTCGGTCCACGTCCCCCGGGTACCTATCGAAGTTTGACCGTGGCCGAAAGCACCTATGAAAAGGTAGGGCCGGGGTGATCCTAGCCCGGCAGCAGACCCCTCTATAAACCCCTTCGTTGACTTATAAGTAGCGCGTCATAGGGCCTATGTCTTGGGCCAAAATTTTCCATCAATCGCGCGCCCAATGCCTCGGCTCGTCGGAGCAACTGTCTCCCCGGTGCCTATGGCGACCCATAGGGCTAGCGATCAGCAATAAGTAGAAGATGGAAGGTCGGAGATTGGGCTCTAAAGGCGCCCAAATCTTGTGAGTTTCAACAGGCAGGTAACATCATGCTAAGGGGTGAGAACGTGAGTTTTAGTCCCTACCCTCTCACGGAATCTACTCGTTGAATTAATTCCCGTAGCAATGTGATGTAGGATGCTGCCTAATCGAAACACTCACAACTTACCCAATGGGTGTTGTAGACCGTCGTTAGTCCGGAGTACCGGGGGTCGGGAGGGGACATGTCGCCTCTCGACGCCCCGTACCTTCTTCCAGATGGTAGCCGAAGGTGTGGTGGTGGTGACACCGGATACAAAGGCACGCCAAGAAACTCGGCGCGCTGTCTTCATTGTGCGGCGGGCGATGGCCCTGGCCCGCTGCATCTCTGTGCGATGGATGGGAAGTCGCGTACGGTAGAACCGTCGAGTAGCCGTCTTCTTGGCGCATACGGCCTCCGTGCACTCTGGGGTCCACCAAGGTACCCGTCGGGCGCGGGGGTAGGTGGAGGATCGCGGGATGCTAGAGCGCGCAGCCGCTACCACGTTTGATTCGAAGTATGCGATACACTCATCGGAGGATGGGAAGTTGGCAGGTGTTCGAGTTGTATATGTATCGTCGTGGAAGCGGGACCAATTAGCTTTTGCAGTAATCCATTTCTCCAGTACACGAACGGTCTGGTCGGGCCAATTAAGCGTGAGTTGAACTGGGAAATGATCACTTCCATAATCCTCTTGGAGGACTTGCCACGAGAAATCTAGGAGGGCATCGGTCGAACGAAGGACAGGTCTATACAGGATGGAGTGCAGGTGGTGGCATGGTAGAAAGTAGGAGAGCCATCATTGAGGCACTCAAATGAGAGCTCGGTCATGATGTTGATCAGGGTCGGGGCCATATAGGTGGAGTGCGTGTCTCCCCACATGGGGTGGCGACTATTGAAATCGCCCAGTAATAGAAAGGGCCTGGGGAGTTGTTGTACGACCTCCACCAGGTCATCGCGGGAGACTTGGGTGTGTGGAGGGAGGTATATTGAACATACGGTGTACTGTCTATCCAGGGAAAGCCGGGTAGCAATCACCTGTAACGGGGATCGGATAGGGAGATTGTAGAAGGGGACTGCGTGGTGGATAAAAATGGCAGCCCCCTTTCGAGTGCAGGTAGGAGACGGGGTGGTGATGAAAGAATATCCAGTCGGGCAGGGCATGGGTCTGGTCCCCAGGATGAGTTCCTGGAGACAGATACACACCGGACGGGAAGTGGCAATCAAGGAATTCAGGCCTTCGTAATTTGCAAATATACCTCTACAGTTCCAGTGAACTATTGTAGTTTTCGGGGGATCCATTATTTGATGATGGGGGATGGGTAAAGGTATAGGTGCGAAGATGTTGGAGTGTGAAGGTAGATTTGAGGTTCGCGAAGGCGAGGGGTGAGTTAGGAGTATGGCTGGCTATCTGCCGTTCACCAGAGAAGGAATCGTCGGCCAGTCGATCTCTGCAGAGACCGCGGGGTCGAGTCGGCCGAGCGAGACCGGAGGCGCGGATCACGGCAGCTTGGAGATTGTCGTGGGCTCCGATGGTGTAAACTTTCTTGAGCTTTTGTGTTCGGGCCATGGGGGGGGTTTTATTTCCCGAAATGGCACCTCCCCGCCTGTCTGGGGTCTCACGACGAACCTCAGGTGGCGATAAGGGGTGCCAGAAGGACCCGGCAGATGGGAGGGAGGACGTGCTCAGAGTGGCTGACAGGGTTTGGGCCGGGGATTTTAGGGAGCAGGTACAGTGGGGGTGGGAGGAGGTGAAACAGTGTTCTCGAGGAGGGGAAGAAAAAATTGCGTCAGGAGGCAAGGGCAGGTCTACGAGACTCACGGGCGCAGCCGAGTTCCCATACCATGTAGCTGCGCCAGAGCCGCATCCACTGGATCTTCGGGGGAGAGGATGTTGTCCAGATTGAATCTCGTCGTGGAGGGTGGGTCATATACTTCGGCAACTATTGTCCGAGTCTGTGGGGGTAGATTGATGGGACTTCTGCTGTGGGGTGGTTTGGTCCTCATAGGCGAAGTGGGCGGTGTGAAGGTCCGATCCGTCTTCTTAGCACTAGGGGAAGAGGGAGAGACAAATTGAAGGTCCGGAGGGTCTGGCGACTCACTCCGACGTCTCCGCCTCGTCGACTTACTCCGGGCACTAGGTTCGGGTGTGCAGAGAGTGCTGGGAGGGCAGGATTCGAGGCGAGTGGGGCCTGGGTGTCCTGGTCCCAGACTCCTGTGGAATCTGTGGCAGGTGAGGTGCATGGAGAGAAGGAATGGTGGAGGTACGGGAGGTCGTCAGCTCTTGCGGGGACTCCCCCTGAGAGGAATGGGGAGCACTGGTCGAAGGGGTTGTGAGCGGCAGTCCAGGGCGGCGTGCCGAGCGGACAGAGCCGAGGGCTGCAGCGTAAGACACGCCAGGTCTCACCTCCCGACTCCGCACCCTGTCTCGTGCCTCGGAGGCTAAGGAAATCCGCTACCTGTAGGCCTCGGACCTCCTTCTCGAACCTGAAGAACTGGCATTCTCTGGATGAAGATGGGTGTGCACCTTCACAATTGGAGCATTTGGGTGTGTTGGGGCACTTGTCTGGGTGAGCAACTTGTCCGCAACGAACACACAATTGGTGCGGCTGCCGACAAACTGAGCTAACATGTCCGAACTTGTTGCATTTAAAACAACGGGTCGGGTCTGGGATGTATGGGCGGACAGAGAATTCGCATGACGTGCGGTCTCCCATACCCCATACAATACGGTCGGGAGGGACTAAGTTATTAAAGGTAAGAAGTAGACGCGGTGTGGGGGAGGGGGTACCTCCCTGTCGGGATGTGAAGCGATAGATCTTGGTGACACCCTGGGGTGCGAGGTCCTCCAAGAGCTCGTTCACTGTAATTGACAATAAGCGTGTGGCATAAATAGTGCCCTGACTCTGGTTCAGGCGAGGGTGTGGTGAAACGGACACCGAGCATCCAAGGACCTCAGTGATGGAGAGTAAGCCTTTCGTCTCTGTGGCTGAGCCTGATTTTATGAGGAGAAAACCATCCCTCTGCGGTCGCACATCATAACGGCTGGAGTTGCTGCGGGCTCGGATCGCCTGAAACGTCCGTTCAGAATTGGTCGGAAGGGATCCAGAGGTAGGCCGGATCTCTAGGAATTTGTGGATACTTGGAAGGGATATGGAGGCAGTAGAGTCGAAGTGGACTGGGATATCCAACTGTCGATAGGATGGTCGTGCATTCCGACTTCCCCTTCCGCCGCGGGGCTCTCTCCGTGGGGAGGCGGGCCGACGGCGGGTGAGGGGGGCATACGGGGAGCAAGAAGCCGGGTTTTGGAGGTAAATCGTGGGTGGAACTTGACTTGCCCGAAGGCAGCTGAGGCGGGCTGGGGCGAGACCCCTGCTCCAGAGGGCGTACATCCAAAGGGATGTTCAGGGTACAGCCTGGGGTCGGCAACGGTAGAGGAGAATGCAAGTGATCAGTTACCAAAGGGGAATCAACCCCATCTGGATGCGGGCTTCCAGTGGTAGGGGACTCGAGGGCCTGGTTGCCAACCACCCGAGTGTTGAGAGGAGTAGTCTGAGTATTAGAAGCGGAAGTCGTTAACCGAATAGATGAAAAAGCCATAGCAAAAAAGAGAATTTTCATCCCCCGCGCGCATCCAGCCACCATCGACTCCAACAAGGGAAAGGCGAATCGTGGGCTCACTCGGTCCCACCGCCAATAGATGTCACGCATGGGAGATACACCCACTCCCAGTCCCCGTGCCTACAAGGCGGCCACTCTCATCCAACGCGCGGTGAAAGATGGCAGGGACAGGGCTTGGGTTTGGTTTAAGAGCGACAAGGGTGAAGGACAACCACCTCCTTCACCCAAGGTTCAAGGAAAAAATCAAGTCAAAGTCCAAAACAAAGCTAAATGCGGGAAGGGAGGAAACAACAAACCGAGAAAGAGTTGGGGAAAGGAGGAGAGGGAAATATAAGTAGGAGGGTAGGAGATCAGCCGGGTCCCCAAACGGGTCCAATGGTCCACGAAGGCAGAGAAGGCCTTTGCATCGGAGGAAGATGCATTCCCCCATTGGCCATAGAGGGACGCGCCCTATAGCTCCGGACAAAGCGAAGGGATATATATATATATATATATATATATATATATATATATATATATATAGGGTGTCCCATAAGTCCGGCCGGCATCATAGGAGAAATTCATATTTTTCTATTTCTACGAACCATAATTCATATTTTTCTTATGCTCGGGATGCCAATTTCCCGTCAACCATTCTGTTCAGTGATGAGGCTGTTTTTTATGGAAATGGTGAGGTAAATCGACAGAACACCCGCTACTGGTCTCAAAACCACCCTCACTGGTATACCTCTTCAAAGGAACAAGGTACATCTCGGGTGATGGTATGGTGTGGCATTTGGAAAGATCGCATCATAGGCCCCCTCTTTTTCGATGAACATGTCACTGGAGGCACCTACCTACTTATGCTCAAGGAAGAAGCATTTCCCAGTGTCTTGAGCGAAGAAGGAAATTTCTCAACATGGTTCCAGCAAGACGGCGCTCCTGCACATTACAGCACCCAAGTAAGGGAATACCTGTACCAACAATTCCCTGGTCATTGGATAGGACGTCGAGGGCCTGTGGAATGGCCATCTAGAAGTCCGGATCTCACGCCACTAGATTTTTATCTCTGGAGCCACTTGAAAGCGCTGGTATACGCAGAGAAAATTAGGAGTGTTGAACATTTGCGGCAGCGCATTATTGGGGCATGTAACACCATTACTCCCGACATCATTCACCGTGTGCTTGCTGACTGGGTATCACGTCTGAATTTGTATTGAAAACAATGGTGGACATATGAGCACGTTCTGTAAATAACAGCTTTTGTTTTGCCTTTTTTTTTTTTCCAGATTTACCGAATATATTTTTTTTTTTTCCAGATTTACCGCCGATTCGTACCTAAAGAGACGGTACATATCTCGGCGAGGCAGTGAGTGGGTGATGTCACTGTGCTAGGGGCGGTAGACTAGGGGAATGAGTAAGGGTCAGTCGATGGATAATGGGTAGGAGGGGTACGGTTTCAGATACGATGGAGCAGATGGGAGTGAGTAAGGAAGAGGAGAACGGCTTCTGCTGAAAAGTGGGGGCCGTCGGCGAGTATAGATCGTAGGCAGTTGGGTATGGGGTTTTCGGCCGAGAGAGGGAAACACCTGCGACGGAGAGCGGCCAACTTTGAGCATTCCACCAGAAGGTGTAAGACAGTGATAGGGGTATGGCAGGTAGAGCAAAGCGGGGCTGGCGATTTCGCCATAAGGTGTCCGTGGGTGATGCGGGTGTGACCTATGCGGAGACGGGCTAGGATTACTTCTTTATGGCGGGACCGGTGGAATGAAGAAGCCCAGTGTCCTATGTGCGGTTTGATCGTGTGGAGTTTATTTTGTGTGGCCTGGTCCCATTCCCGCTGCCATATGGAGCGGAAGTGGGAGCGGAAAGCCGGGAAGAAGTCGGAGAAGGGGAGGGGTCGGGAGGAGGCCGGCAGCAAGCAGGCCGTCTTTGCTGTGCGGTCCGCCGCCTCGTTACCCTGGATGCCGACATGAGCCGGGACCCAACAGAATGCGATTGTCTTATGTTGGAAGATCGTTAAAAGTGGAAGGTCTGCTGGATGGTACAGACGAGCGGGTGAGGGGAGTTAAATCTTTCTAGGGAGAGAAGTGCACTTTGGGAATCCGAATAAATGACAAAAGAGCTGGCAGAGTGGGTGCGCACAATATCGAGGGCCTCCGTTATGGCGAAAAGTTCCGCCGAAAAAACGGAGGCCTCGCGGGGCAGGCCGACGCTCCGGGAGAGCGGCTGGGACAGAATCACCGCTGAGGAGGCCACACCAGCTTCCGAGCGGGAACCATCCGTGTAAATGGCGATTGCGTCCGGGTGTTGGGTTGCGTGTTCGCGGAAAAGTGACCTGTATATCATGGCGCTCGTGGTAGTCTTCGGTAGGGAACACAGATCTTTGCAGAACTTGATAGGGGTTAGGATCCAGGGGGGGTAGATGCTGAATGAAATGGGGATAACTGAGGGGGCGGGCATGTTGAAAAGATCAAGGAAAGAGCGGACCGCTTCAGTGAAGTGCCAGCTCCGTCCCTGAGGTGGTAGTTCTAAAACCGCCGTGCCCAGAAGCGAAGAAGGTAGCCTCTGTGCACGGAGGTATGTCCGCATGAGGAGTAGACCCCGTCGGAGGGCGAGAGGGAGATGATCACATTCCACATGGAGGCTGGAGGCTGGGGAGGAGCGGAAAGCACCGGTGGCGAGGCGGAGGCCTCTATTAAGTACCGGGTCCAGGATACGGAGGCGGGCGTTGGAGGCTGAACCATAAACTGCGCTACCATAGTCCAGCTTCGACTGTACTATGGAAGTATAAAGGCGAAGAAGAGAGCGTCGATCTGCACCCCATGTGGTGTGAGAGAGGTGATCCAGGAGAGCGAGGGGGCGTCGAAGGGATTGCTTTAGTGCTTGAGATGGGGAACCCAATTGAGCCGTCGGTCTAGGGTCATGCCCAGAAAACGCGTGGAGGGTACCACCTCAAGAGGACTGCCGTATAATGTAACAGAGGGTAGAGGAAGGGTTGTGGGTCTTCTTCTACTGAAGACCATACACTTGGACTTAGGGATGGAGAGGCGGAAACCCCCGACGTCGCCCACCTCTCCACCCGGTAGATGGCGAGCTGCATTTGCCGTTGAACGACAGACGGTTCTCGCCCTGCGAAGTAGATTGCAAGGTCATCCGCGTAGATGGAAGAGCGGATTGTGGTGGAAGGCATTGTGAGACCGTGTTCATCACGACAGAGAAGCAGAGAACACTGAGGATGCTTCCCTGTGGGACCCCGTCCTCCTGCACAAAGGTGTCAGAGAGGACTGAGCCCACCCGGACTTTAAAGGTCCGAGAAGTAAGGAAGCCCCTGATGAAGGTAGGCATGGCTCCGACAAGGCCCAGATGTCGGAGCTGACCGAGGATCATTGCTCGACGGGTGGTGTCATAGGCCTTCTGGATGTCGAAGAAAACTGACAGTACGAACTGTCTATTGTCGAAGGCATCCTGTATGTCTCGGCTGAGAAGCAGGAGGGGATCAGTGGTGGAGCGGAATTGTCTGAAGCCGGACTGGGTAGACGGGAAGGAATTGGTACGTTCAAGGACGAACGATAATCGCGTAGCGACCATTTTTTCGAGGATCTTGCAGGCACAACATGTCAGGGCGATTGGTCTGTAGTTTGTGGGGTCCAGGGAATCTTTGCCGGGCTTGGGGATAGGGATGACGTGGGCCTCCTTCCACCTAAAGGGGAAGGCACCCTCTATCCATATGCGATTGTATAAGTCTAGCAGGAAAATTTGTAAGGTAGAGTGGAGGTGTTGGATCATGCCGTACGGAATACCGTCCGGGCCGGGCAAGGGGATCGTCGAGAGGCCAGTGCCGT
Organism: Bathynomus jamesi; assembly: GCA_023014485.1. Taxonomy (NCBI): domain Eukaryota; kingdom Metazoa; phylum Arthropoda; class Malacostraca; order Isopoda; family Cirolanidae; genus Bathynomus; species Bathynomus jamesi. Next base: position 800,418 of record JAJOZX010001107.1, on the reverse strand, counting down.
CTGTAGTTCACGCATGGTAAACAATCGGTTGTAGGTGCTGTCTATGGACGGTGGGGAGGGGCTATCGTCAGGGGCGGGTACGGGATTGGCTGCAGAGGAAGAAACGGCGGCGAAGGTAGAAGCAAGGTGGTCTGCCACCGACTTGGGCTCACATAGGAGTCCGTCGTTTGTCCGGAGGACCGGGGGTCGGGAGGGGACATGTCGCCTCTCGACGCCCCGCACCTTCTTCCAGATGGTAGCCGAAGGTGTGTTGACGGTAATGCCGGACACAAAGGCACGCCAAGAGGCTCGGCGCGCTGTCTTCATTGTGCGGCGGGCGATGGCCCTGACCCGCTGCATCCGTGCGATGGATGGGGAGTCGCGTCCGGTAAAAGCGCCGAGTTGCCTTCTTCTTGGCGCGCACGGCCTCCGCGCACTCCGGGGTCCACCAAGGAACCCGTCGGGCGCGGGGGTAGGCGGAGGATTGTGGTACGCTTGTGCTTGCGGCCGTTAGAACGACGGACTCGAAGTATGCGACGCACCGTCGATGGATGGGAAGTGGGCAGTTGTAAGGGTGGTATATGTGTTGTCGCGGAAGCGGGCCCAATTCGCGTTGGTGGTAACCCACCTTACCGGTACCCGTACGGTCTGGTCGGGTCGATTGAGGGTGAGTAGAATGGGGAGATGGTCACTGCCATAGTCCTCTCGGAGGACTTGCCACGTGAAGTCTAGGAGGGCATCAGTTGATACGAGGGACAGGTCTATACAGGATGGAGTGCAGGTGGTGGCATGGTAGAATGTAGGAGAGCCATCGTTGAGGCACTCGAAGGAGAGCTCGGTCATGACGGATATCAGGGTTGGGGCCATATAGGTGGAGTGTGTGTCGCCCCACAAGGGGTGACGACTATTGAAATCGCCCAGTAGTAGGAAGGGCCTGGGGAGTTGTTCCACGACTTCCACCAGGTCGTCGCGGGAGACTTGAGCGTGGGGGGGAAGGTAGATTGAACAAATGGTGTACTGTCTATCCAGGGAGAGCCGGACGGCAGTCACCTGTAGCGGGGACCGGATGGAGAGATTGTAGAAGGGGACTGCGTGGTGGACGAGGATGGCAGCTCCCCTTCGAGTGCAGGTAGGAGGCGGGGTGGCGACGCAGAAATAACCAGGGGGCAGGGCATGGACCTGGTCCCCAGGATTAGCTCCTGGAGACAGACACACCGGACGGGAAGTGGCAATCAAGGAGTTAAGGCCTTCATAGTTTGCAAAGATTCCTCGACAGTTCCAGTGGACTATCGTGGTTTTCGGGGGATCCATTAGTTGATGAAGGGGGATGGGTAAAGGTGTAGGCGCTAGGAGGTTGGAGTGTGAAGGGGATCTGGAGTTCGCGAAACTGAAGGCTGGGTCGGGAGCATGGCTGGCTATCTACCGTTCACCAGGGAAGGAATCGGTCGGCCTGTCGAACCCTGCGGAGGTTGCGGGGTCGAGTCGGCCGAGCGAGACCGGAGGCGTGGATCACGGCAGGCAGAGGAACATCGTGGGCTGAGCGGGTCGGAAGTGCCTTGTCGGGCTTCTATGGTCGGGCCAGGGGGGGGCACGTTAACCCAAAAGGGTCGCTACCCCGCCTGTCCGGGGTCTCACGGCGGACCCTAGGTGGTGACAGGGGGTACCAAAAAGACCGGGCGGGTGGGAGGGAGGGCGTACTCAGGGTAGCTGATAAGGGGGGGGTCGGGGATGTTGGGGGGGTAGGTACGATGGGGGTGGAAGGAGGTGAACCAGAGTGGTCTCGTGGAGGGGTGGAAAAATGGCACCAGGAGGCAAGGGCAGATCCAGGAGACTCATGGGCGTGGGCGCAGCCGAGCTTCCCTCGGTCACACCGTGCAGCTGCGCCAGAGCCGCATCCACTGGATCCACTGGGCTGGGTCTCGTCGTACAGGGCGGGTCGTGGATTTCGGCCACTATTGTCAGAGTCTGTAGGGGTAGAACGGTGGGACTTCTACGATGGGGAGAGATGGACATAGTGGGCGTGGTGGGCGGTGTAAGGGTCCGAGCCGTCTTCTTGTCTTAGGGGAAGAGGGAGAGAGACGTTGGGAGGCCGGAGGGTCTGGTGACACGCTCCGGCGTCTCCGCCTCGACGGCTTGCTCCGGGCGGCAGGTTCGGGCGTGTGCAGGGAGTACTGGGAAGGCAGGGTTTGAGGTGGCTGGGACCTGGAAACCCTGGTCCCAGACTCCTGGGGATTCGTGGCAGGTGAGGTGCGGGAAGAAGAGGAACGGTGGGGGGACAGGGGACCGTCGGGTCCTGCGAGGATTTGCTATGTGGGGAACAGGAAGCAGTGGCGGGGGGGGGTTTCGGCGGCAGGCCAGGGCGGCGTGCCGAGATGATAGAGCCGAGAGCAGCGGCATAGGACACCCCCGGCCTCACCTCCCGACTCCGCACCCTGTCGCGTGCCTCACGGGGGCTAAGGAAGTCCGTCACCTGTAGGCCTCGGACCTCCTTCTCGAACCTGAAGAAAAGGCATTCTCGGGATGAAGAGGGATGTGCGCCTTCACAGTTCGAGCATTTGGGTGTGTTGGGGCACCTGTCAGGGTGGGCGAGTCGTCCACAGTGAACACATAATGGATGCGGCTGTCGACAAGCGGAGCTGACGTGTCCGAATTTATTGCATTTGAAGCACGGGTCGGGTCTGGGACGTATGGGCGGATAGAAAACTCGCATGAGGCGCGGTCTCCCATACCCCATACAATACAGCCAGGGGGGATTAGTGAGTTAAAAGTAAGGAGCAGACGTGGGGTGGGGAGGGGGTGCCTCCCTGTCGGGATGTGAGACGATAGATCTTAGTAACTCCTTGGGGTGCGAGATCCTCCAGGAGCTCGTTCACTGCGACCGACAGTAGGCGGGTGGCGTAAATAGTGCCCTGACTCTGGTTCAGGCGAGGGTGTGGGGAAACGGACACCGAGCATCCAAGGACCTCAGTGATGGAGAGTAGGGCTTTCGTCTCTGCGGCTGAGCGTGATTTTACGAGGAGGGAGCCATCCCTCTGCGGGTGTACGTCATAGCGGCTGGAGTTGCTGTGGATTCGGATCGCCTGGAACGTCCGTTCAGAGTTGTTCGGGAGGGACCCAGATGTAGGCCGAATCACCAGGAATTTGTGGATACTTGGAAGGGAGAGGGAGGCTGTAGAGTCGAAATGTACTGGAATATTCAACGGTCGGTAGGACGGCCGTGAATGCCGGCTCCCCCGTCCGCCGCGAGGCTCTCTCCGCGGGGAGGTGGGCTGACGGCGGGTGAGGGGGGCATATGGGGAGAGCAAGAAGCCGGGTTGTGAGGGCAAGTCCTCGGTGGAACTTGACTTGCCCGAAGGTGGCTGAAGTGGGCTGGGGCGAGGCCCCTGCTCTAGAGAGTGTAGGTCCAAGGGCGTAGTCGAGGGACGGACTGGGGTCGGCAACGGAAAAGGAGAGTGCAAGCGTTCCGCTTCCACAGGGGGGTCAACCCCATTAGGTTGCGGTCTTCCAGTGGTAAAGGACTCGAGGGCCTGGTTGCCCACCACCCGAGTGTTGAGAGAAGGAGTAGTCCGGGAATGAGAAGCAGTAGTCGTAAGCCGGGGGGGGGGGGGGAGAAGTGTCCATAGCTAAACAGAAAGGACTTCATCCCCCGAGCGCATCCAGCCACCACCGACTCCAACAAGGGAAAGGCGAAGTGTGGGCACACTTGGTCCCACCGCCGATGGATGTCACGCAGGGGAGATACACCCGCACCCAGTCCCTGTGCCTGAAAGGCGGTCACTCTCATCCAACGCGCGGTGAAAAGTGGCAGGGACAGGGTTTGGGTTTGGTTGGAAAGCGACAAGGGTGCAGGGCAACCACCTCCCTCACCCAAGGGCCAAGGAAAGGGTCAAAATCAAGGTCCAAAGAACAACGCCAAAAAAAAACGGAGAAGCCAGAAAGAATGGGTTAAAGGAGAAAGAAAGAAAAAGAAGCAGGAGATCAGCCGGGTCCCCAAACGGGCCCAATGGTCCACGAGGGCAGAGAAAGCCCTTACACCGAAGAAAGGTGTATTCCCACATTCGCCACAGAAGGACGCGCCCTATAGCTCCGGACAAAGCAAAGGGATATATATATATATATTTTTTTTTAGTTCAGGAAGAACCGATTCGCCTCTATTTAAAGGGCATATCAGCGGAAAAACAAAGAAAAAGTGAGAGGAAAGACAGAGGAAAAAGAAAGGGTGGAGGGGACAGTCGAAGTGGAAAAAGACCAAGGATGACAAGGACTGCAGGGTCGAGCCCCATCATCCTTGGGTGCTAGGGCCGGGAGGGCGCACGTGAAACCTCCAGGAACAAGCACGTACAAACGAGCACTCAAGAGCACGAGCTTAGAACCCCCTTGCGGGGGGATATATATATATATATATATACAGGGTGGGCCGTAAGTTTCCATACATAGGAAAATTTAAACGTTTGTTTTTATGTTTCAGATACCCTAAGAATATGCGTTTGTAAGATCTTGTTTACTGATGAAGCAAATTTTTACGTCAATGGAGAGGTTAATCGACAAAACATACGTTATTGGAGTAATGCTAACCCTAACTGGCTGAGTCCGACGAAGATGCAAGGTGCCGGTAAAGTGATGGTGTGGGCCGGGATATGGGGTGACAGAATTATTGGACCAATTTTTGTCAGTGGAAATCTTAATGCCGAAAGGTATCTTAACATGTTGCAAGAAGAGATTTTCCCATCCCTGCTAAACGAGGAAGGTAACTTCCCAGTTTACTTCCAGCAAGATGGAGCTCCACCTCATTATGGTCTTCACGTGCGTCGGTATTTGGATCAGCAGTTTCCGGATGCTTGGATTGGTCGGCGTGGTCCTGTGGAGTGGCCTCCCAGATCCCCAGATCTCACCCCCTTGATTTCTATCTTTGGGGGCACTTGAAGGCCATGGTGTATCAGGAAAAGATACGAGACATAAATCATCTAAAGGAACGTATCACCAACGCCATTACAAGCATAACGTCAACTGTGCTAATGCGTGTTCATCAACAGTGGGGAACACGTATTGAAATGTGTTTTCAAAACAATGGCAACCATGTAGAGCATATTATATAAATAAAAATGGTTGTCCATAAAAAAATGTTTATTTTTCCTATGTATGGAAACTTACGGCCCACCCTGTATATATATATATATAATAATTATATATATATATATATATATATATATATATATTGACAAGGTACAGTACATATTGCGAGGGGTTTGAATGGAACACAGGAACCCCCTCATAAATTATTTTCCCTGTTTAGAGCCTCCTACCCCTGGCACAATTTTTCACTTTTTCACCTATATTGAAGAATATTCCATTTATACGAGACTTACTCTACATTCAGGTTTTTTGATGACATAAATCTTTATTAACGTATAATATTTTATTTAATTATGTACAGTATTAGGAAAATTAATTAAGTACAACAATATATTTAGAAGAAAAAATTAGAGGCATAATAAATGTGCTAAAATGCAATTCACTTTTTCATTGTTCCTTATCACATCAAAAGGGAAGAAATTTTTCAATATCATTAGGAAATTGTATTTCATATGTTTCTTACTCATTCCATTGGGCCTTCCATTCAAACTTGGGCAGTTTTCGCCTTGATTCTAATGAGTTTAAGATAAAGTTTTGACGGTTGTCATATCCTATTCTTTCCTGACATGCCTTTGTTACTAGGTTCACTGCCCTTTCCACACTTTGACTGTGGCATGGAAAAGAAGCTATCTCCAGTGGCTTACATCGAGCCTGTAGTAGTGTAGTAACTCATCGTCGCTAAAATTGCTTAGCAGCGGTGGAGGAGTAATGATCTCTTTTTGCCAATCGATCATCTCGGTGTAGTCAGTAGATTGGAAATTGAGGGTTTGAGGCAACTCAAAGTTTCTGGTACCTGAAAAACCTGTTCTTGAAAGGATGATTTTCTGAATAGCTTGCTCCCTAATTTCTAGTCTTTTGTCAGTTACCATTGATACGAGTATATTTTCTGGATGGGGAAAGTAGGCGTTATTCTTTAATACTGGTTCTATGATTGATCTATGTTGTTCATCTAAATTTCGAAGCAAGCACATTAATGCGAAAAGTTATATGCACCATCAGTTGCATTAGGATGAGATTTTATCCAAAACCACCCTGGAGCATAGCATGGCATAATAATCTTGCCTATATCTTGAAGGTTTTTATCGAGATTTGGCATCGATATATATAATCGAAGGGCCCTGTTGGCTACAGTTAGCCAGCGAGCATGGTGAAAGGTACCTGGGGATCGAGTTGATAGATCTTGAGAAGTGTCTCCAGTTTGCACTGCCACACACACATCACTGATATCTTTGAACACTGCTTAGCTCCTTCACAACATTTGCTGGAATTTCTTTAATGTTTCCCTTTACGCGAGAATATTTGACTACCTCCAATTTTGTTAAATCTGTTTTCAGTTTATTCCCAATTGAACCCACAAAAGTATTTGGACCTGTTGTTTTACCATCAATGGCTTTGTAGACGCGCATAAAAGGCAGCTCATTCAAATGCAAGAGGCACACCAACCACTGCACTGGTCTGTTAAGATGAATTTCAACCAGTTTTATGGCTCCACCAATTTTTCCTGTATTTACAGGAGTACCATCACACAGTTCGAGTCTGAAATAATAGTTATCAACTCTTCTGCTATGCAGTGAGCAGTTCCATTATCTGGTGTGACATGGTCTACATAGATGCTTCCAGGTTCTTTCACAATAACATAGTGTTCTTCTTTTATCTTTCCACTTTTAGTTAATGTGTTATCTTTCCTTCTATCAAATCCAAGGCACTCCATCTTCAGATTTTTGGATTTAGACCTAAAAGTATTTGTTTCACCCATGCGATTTCTTTCTCTTTCTAATTTCTTTCTGTCAAGCATGTTGGTGTGGTTAAGGATCCCTATATCTTTTAAAGCTGCATTGACTATTGCAGCTGCAGCTCTACAACTTACACGATAACGATCTCCTGTTAATGCTAGGTTTTTATAGGAGTGCCTGTTCTGAATATTCTCAGTCAATTCTAAATCGACCTCATAATCTACATCCTGACACTCAATCTACATCCATGTCTTCGGTATTTTCTATAAATTCCGATGGTAAAACATTGGTGGCTTCAGTCATTTCTTCTTGTGCTTTTAGTTGACTGTTTTGTGCTTCTTGGGCTCTTGCTAAAGATCTCTTCTTTGTTAAACTAGCTATGCGAGCAATTGGTCCGAACTGATTTTTTCTTTGTTTTTGACCCACAAAAGACTCTCATTCTGCCATTGGTATTTTATCTTACACCTGCAAGATTTCCTATCAATTCCCTTATCATAGCATTCACAAGAAAATATATCAAACACTTCATCATACTGAGCTACTTTTAAGGCAAAACTTTCATTTCTTCATGTAACGGCACCTTGTTCAATTTTGAGGCGTCTTCTATTAGTCGACTGACTTTTAGATAGATACCTTTGGTGTTAATCGTAGGAAAAGAAAATTTCATCCAAATGTCTTCAATATCTTTTACAACAACCCTGTAACAATCATTAGCAGTTGTTGTTGTTGGTTAGCCGATCAGCACACCCTGATCGAGCAAGCTTGCGGCACGCAGGTAACCGATCGCCCTCTCCGGAGTGGACCAGAGGTTCAGCGCACTAGTGATGTGTTGTGTTCGTTGTTGTGCTAGAGCGGTACACTCTGTCATAATGTGTTCAATTGTTTGTGTTGTGTCCTGGCACAGGTGGCAGGTGTCGTCTATGGAGTTGTCTAGTCTGTGTTTATATGTCCGTAAGTTGGGGTGATGTCCACATCGGAATCGTGCTAAGTTAACTCGATCCGATCTGCTCAGGCTGATCTCTGACCTGTTAATGGGTGGCGGCTTCGCACCTAGGACCGCATTCGGACCGAGTCGTGTCAGTGCTTTGTGGGTTAGGTGTGTGTGTATGTTTTCTGTACTGTGTGATATCTGTGGGGCGTGGTATGGAATGGAGTATTTGGTTATAATGTCTCTCTGGTGTTACCTTAATGGTGCGAGGTGTCGGTGCATGATTGTACATGTAGTGGCAAGGGTGTTGTGGGTTAGTTGTCACTGCTGCCATGAATTGTGTTCCCCTCATGTCTAAATGATCCCTAACTTTCAGTATTTTTGTTTCTGTGTGCAGGTGTTCTATTGTTGTTGTGTGAGTGCATCCTGTAATAATACGAAGTGCGTTGTTTTGTATTGTCTGCAAGGTGTTTGCGTGTGTGTTTGAGATAATGGGTGCCCAGCATGGGCTAGCATAGTCCATAACTGAGCGAATATATTGTCTGTATATAAGTGATGTTTCCTGCTGGTGTCCAAAGTTTGCGCCTGTTAGTACCGTAAGCGTACATTTGTTTTTAATGTCCTGAATGTGGGTTGCAAAAGATAATGATGTGTTGTATGTAACCCCCAAGTATTTTGGTCCTGTGTGTGTGTGTGTGTGGAATGATGATGTTTAGTGTAAGCTGTGGAGTTATCTGGTGTTCTTTTGTGTTGCTTGTTAGCAAGGTGATGGTTGATTTTGTGGGCGCTACTTTGAGTCTATTGTGTGTGAGCCAGTCTTGTATACTGTTTATGTATGTTTGTAGGTTATTTGTAGCGGTGTCGATGTTGTTGTGGGTGGATATTAGAGTGATGTCATCTGCATGTGATAAGGTAAGCTTGTTATCTATGGGTGTTGGAATGTCATGCATATATAAGTTGAACAGTGTTAGTGAGAGAACAGAGCCTTCAGGGACCCCGTTCGGAAAAAGCTTGTTTTTGGATGACTTGCCATTAAATGTGACATGCGAGTATCTTCCTGAAAGATAGTTGCTCAGCCACCTTTTGGTGTTATTGTGCATGTTTGTGTTGAGTATTTTGTTTATGAGAGGGAAGAGTGGGGTAGCATGAAATGCTTTACTAATGTCTATTGTTGCTAATAGTGTACGTTGAGCTGGTCGTCTGGAGTTGATGCCATCCATGATGTGCTGCGTGAGGTTAGTGAGTAATGTCGTGGTTGAGTGGTGAGGTCTGAATACATATTGAGTAGGCGATAGTGGTATATGTGGGTTGGTGATTTGTAAGATTGGTCTTTCTGTTACTTTGTAAGGTGTGCATAGTAAAGTAACGGGTCTATAGGAAGCTGGGTATGGTGGATTTTTGTTTGGTTTGAGTAGTGTAATAATTTTACCTTGTTTCCATATGTCAGGAATAATAGTGTTGGTATGAATATGTGCTGATGTTTGCGAGAGCTCGTATTCCCTGTGGGCCCCAAATGTTTAAGGTGTATGTTGGATATGTTGTCTGGTCCAGTAGCCTTCGAATTCTTAATGTTTTTGATGATCTTGGTGGTCTGGTCTGTATTAAAGGGTGTAATGGTCATGTCGAGTCTGTAGGTTTTCTTGTGTCTGGCTGTTTCTCTGTCTGCGTGTTTCTGGTTGTTGTCTCTGTTTAAGTGACTTATCTCTGCGTAGTGATTAACTAGAATGTTAGCTTGTTGTGTATATGTTGAGATATCATTAGCAGCTGCTGATCCTTTTGATTTAGCTTCTTCACGACGGCGCACAAAAAGGTAGTGTCTCACAACATCTGCTTTTGAAGGAGTCATGGCTGCTGGGAATTCCGTAGGATATCCAAAGGCTGCATTTGAGGACTTGCTTCTAGTAGTCATAGTTTATATTCAGAAGTAAAATCAAATTATATGTAATTTATAATAATTCAAATTATAAGCACACCGGACAAAAAATTAGTCACCCCTCTCAGAATGTACCTAATAACGTGTGACGGCGCCTCTGGCCTTGATAACCGCACGAATCCGGCGAGGCAGAGACTCTACGAGGTTGTGCATGTACTGAACATCGATTTGCTGCCACTCGTTCATCAGCCGGTCCCGAAGTTCCGCCAGAGTCCGTGGGTGTCTATTCCTGCGCTTCACTTTCTGTTTCCAGCCTGAACAACACCTTCGACGCATTCAGGATTAAAGGCTTCATTGGACCTGCGATGTACTCGTCGCCTCCCATCATTGGAGAACAAACAAAAACGGGACTCATCGGACCAAATTACACGTTTCCAATCTGCCGCAGTCCAGTTTTTGTGCCTCTGAGCCCATTTATAACGTGCCAATTTTTGACTTGCTGTTAACAGCGGCCTCTTCCGTGGTACCCTGCTCCAGATGTCCATCGCATGCAGTTCTCGTCGCAATGTCCGTTCGGAAATTGGTCGCTGGAGAACCTCATTGGTTTATTGGAGCAATTGTTCTCTGGTTTGAAGACGATTTGCAGTTACTAGACGAGAAACATGGCGGCGGCCCCTATTGTCGAGAATTGTTTTCCGGCCACAGTTACGCCGTCGATTGTCAGTTGATTGCGAACTACACCACTCTTTGTAAACTCGCTGGACAGTACGCGTTGACACACCAACAAATTGGGCTACTTCACACATTTTGTGTCCGTGGGCTCTGCCAAACACGATGGCTCCTTTTTGCCACTGAGTAACGTCTGCCTCACGACCCATTTTGCAGACTATATCCAACACACACTTTGTTCTTCACCACCTCACGAAACAGATCTGATCCTGTGTGCTACGTCACCGCTACTTGTCACTTACCAATGCTACATCAGCGCCCTCTGTGTGACCTTGAACTTCCTACTATCGGTGCTATTAGGGGTGACTAACTTTTTGTCCGGTGTGCTTATGTAATTTATAATAATTCAAATTATAATTAAAGCAAATGCAAATTATTTCTATTTATCTGAAACAAAAATATCAAGCATTAAACAAACAACTTATGAACATATAACAACATTAAACATGCAAACATGAAAGTAAAAAAGGGAGGAGGGGCATGTGATAGGGGTAGTAGGGTAGCACATGCTTGATTTTTTTTAATATTTTGTTAGTGATAAAAAATCTCACATAGTATACTTTAAGAAAACATTTTTTCCCATTTAAATATATGCAAATGTGAGGGTAAAAAAGGGGGTATATGCTAGGGGTAGCACATGCTTGATATTTTAATATTTTATGATAAAATGAAACTTCTCACATAGTGTACTTTTTAAGAAATAAAAAAAATTTCTCATTTCGACCAGGCCTAATATATATTTCCAACTAGGAGCTTTTGATCAGAAGCTACAAAAGAAGTTAATACAACCTAGTGTATATTTCAAAACCTGAGGAACGCGCGATTCTTTTGCGTCCAGGTGTGTTTTACGTGCTAATCCCCCTGCACTCGAGGAAATAGCAGCATTTAACTTTAATCGCTTTGGAATAACACTGGCGTTCCACAGATGGATATCTACTCAAGAGAGGTTCTGGGTTCGAATTCTGGTGGGGTTAATTTTGCATTATAGAAAAATCACGCGTGTTCATGCATGGTATTACACACACACACACACAGTGTGTGTTCATCCCATTCTACTAACATCCCTGGTGAATTAGCTTACAACTTTTGGATTTATCTCCTCCTCCTCACTGTCAAACTTTTTTTCGGTTGGGCTCCTCCGACCACAATCTTACACGTTTCCTGTCCTAGCTCCAATTCGGCCTTTGGATCTTCCCAAGAGGAGACGCCTTTGGCACTTTAGCGCCGCTGATTGGGAGGCCCTTGGGCGGTACTTCTCTGGTTTCTCACGAAATGATTACTGCTTCCGTAGCCGGAGCCCTTCCGAGTGTGCTGAGCGCATCACGGAGGTGATTCTCTTGGGCATGGAAGCGTACATTCCATACTCTATTCTACTACTAATACAAAAAACCTTGGTTGAACTTTGCTCGTTCTTATGCTATCCGCAACATTGAAGAGTCTTTCATTAGTTACCGTCGCCATCTAACTCCTGACTCTCAATTAGCTTATTTCTGTCCGGAATCACGCACAATCTGTTCTTCGACTCGCCAAAAGCTCCTTCATTAGACAAAAATGTGAAAACTTATCCAATTCTTATTCTTGTCACTCTTTCTGGCAACGAACTAAGAACCTCTCCAACAACTTTACTGCTTTTCCATTCCAACGGCTCTGTTGCCGTCTCTTCTCAAGATAAAGTTAGAATCTTCGCTCAAACTTTCGCCTCCAATTCAACCCTGAACGATTCCGGTGTTTTTCCTCCATCTTCTCGCTCCGAGTTAATTACAGTCTGAAATTAAAATCTCTCCCAATGATGTTTTTTCCTACCCTATCTGGGTTCAATTCCAAGAAGGCGTGCGGTCCTGATGGCGTTCCTCCTGTTGTTCTCACTTCTCGAGAACTGTGCTTCTGTGCTGACACCATGCCTGAGCAAACATTTTCGTCTTCGTCTTTCATCTGGTACTTTTCCTTTCTTTTCGCTTTTATTCAGTCTGTCCCAAAGAAGGGTGACCGCTCTCAACCCTCTAATTACCGTCCAATTGCTTTGATTTGATTTCTTGCCTTTCTAGAGTTTTTTGATCTATCCTCAATAGAAAGATTCTTTAACACATCTCTTCTTATAATCCTTCAGATCGTCAGTAGAGGTTCCGCAAGGGACGCTCTACTGGCGATCTTCTTGCATCTCTCTCTCTCTTGGTCATCCTCCTTTCGAGATTTCTGTGGAACGTTTTCTACTGCACTAGACATAGCAAAAGCTTTTGATAGTCTCGCACACATCTTTCATTTCGAAACTACCCTCCTTCGGTTTCTATCCTTCTATTTGTGCCTTCTTCTCTAATTTCCTTTCAGAACGATCTATAGCCGCGGTTGTAGATGGCCACTGTTCTTCTCCTACAGCTATTAATAGGACAGAGTCCTGAGGAACACCACTATCACCCACTCTTTTCATTTCATTTATTAATGATCTACTAAATCGCACTTCCTGTCCTATCCACTCCTATGCCGATGATTCCACTCTTCACTTCACCCGCTTCCCAAAGCGTCCCTCTCAACAGTCACTATATGCTTCGCGTAGAACGGCTATGGTGCACCTCACCTCTGATCTTCGTGAAGACTGATGGAACTCTAAAAAAAATGCAATCATTCCATTTTTCGAACGTCATATCGTACCTTCTAGAAGGAGGGTTGTGGGCGAGGGGTTTATTTTGAAACGAGGCATAGGTAAAAAAGTAATCCAACTTTCCCATATCACCAGGAAGTAGGGGTTAGCACTGGGCAGCACTGGGGTTCGAACCCACGACTCGGAGGAGTCTCAGCACTGCCGAGCGGCTCCCTAATTAACTGATCGAGTCACGGGACGCTGAAACAAGACAATGACCTTTTAAAAATAAAGCGATATAAACTTGATAGCATGACTACCTTAATCGGCAGACGATCTAGAAAATGTAATTTATCAGTTCCAATTTCATCATTAAATTCTCCTAAAAGAAAAATTTTAGCTTCAGTTGAAAATATATTTAAACAAGAATAAACCAAAGCCGTTTGACGCTATAAAGCGCTCTGTGAAACTCGAAGTTCCTACTACTGAAGTTGCGCATGAGACACGAAGCAACGTTACCTCAATGCAAAGAACGTTCTTGGTGGCTTCCCTTACGAGGATTATCCGCTCCACCTCCTCCATAATGGCGCAGAACTGAGCTTCATTCGCGTAACACTTGACCAAATACAGAAGAAAAATGTCGCCCACATTCAACTTGGCCACGAGAACCTTTGTGGTCTCGCGCAGAGCGGGTTTCATCAGGGTCGTACGGAGGAGCAGCCTACAGAAGCAAGGCAGAGGAAGAAAAATTAGGATGAGGATGCTTATCATTCCGATGACGATGAGAATGGCGAGGATGAACCAAGAGAAGACGAACAACTTTTCGTAGAGTTCCATCAGAGTGAGGTGGCAATAGAAGGTCTCTCCTCTCTCGTTCTGCATATGGGTCGATTCGTCAATCAAGCAGGACACAAATGGTGGGAAGAAGACTGAGAGGGGATCCCTGAAGGTTGTCACGTTCCTCAAGAAGGGATAAGACTGCGCGGGAAGCATCCAGAAGTTCCCCTGAAACATATTATAGGATGAGATTGCAGATACCAATCACTAGGGAAGTACGCCAGCCTGGAGGACTGCCCTGGTCCCAAATATTTTCTGCACACACCATATTTTTTTTTTAGGGATGTGCCGGATAGTAATTTTTCCGGATATCCGGTAAATAATTTTTAATATGACTCAATTTGAAACGTAAGCATATACTATATATTCTTTCGTATGGCTAATAGGTAAGTAAACTAGCCAGCAGTAGCATTGTTCAATAATAGAGCAAAACATCCGTGTCAGTGCAAAACAGATCCAACTAAAACTATTATTCTTCCTTTTAGTCATTGTACGGCTGCTAGGAAGGTACCACGTGTGCGCTCACACTGTGTTGTAAGCTGTATGTGCGTTTTAATACCGTAACTTACGATAATTTTTTATGATAAAAATTATTAACAAATATCTGATTGCTTAGTACTAACTTGTTCATAATATTTTTTACGTATTCACAATTAACGATTGAACACTGTTACATTAAAATAGCTTCACGTTGCGAAATACATTATATTAGCTTTAAATAGTAACTAATCTGGAAATTTCAGAAACATCCAGATTTTTCGCCTTGTTATTCCCAGAGAAATAGCAGGACTGATCTGGCAACGATGAACAATTATTTTTCTTTTCTAACTACTCGTGTGATCAAGTAATATCACATTTTGTTACTATTAGCTCTTTGGCTGAATTTATTTTTCAAGTATAAATGGAAGAGAGTTAATAAAATTAATCTTTTTGATTTATGTTTAAACTTTTCCTTACTACCTGTATAATAATTTAGTATATGTCACACTCACATTCGTTACTAATAGCTCTTTCGTCAACAAACGATGCTCATATTGCTTACAAACTTCAAGAACTATTTTTTTCAACTAACGAGTAGAGAGCAAAATTATTGTCAACAAAAAATTAAATACTAAAGTAAATACCGGATATCCGGCCGGATACCGGATATCCGGCACATCCCTATTTTGTGTGTGTGTGTGTGTGTTCTACTGTATATATCCTCAATCTTGTGATTAATTTCAGTGTTCGTGAAGATGTCATGAGACAAAAGCGCTTTTTTTGACCGGTTGAGTAGATGAAAGATCGAAAATACCGATTAACCCTTGCGTTAGAAAGTTGAACGGAAAAAGAATGAGTGTATCGAAAGTCTGGTGCTGCGTGCTCGCCTTAAAGGAGGCATGCAGTTAAGAGTGTTCAGAAGACCAGCGTCCGTTATAATGGCGATAGTGAATGGAAAGTGAGGCAACATTGCGGCGAAGAGAGAGGAATTGAAGACAGTCAGTAAGAGGCGGGGAATTGATGAGAGGAAAGGCTTTAATTACGGCTTTAGTACGGCTGTGTGGGTTGAGCCATCCCATACATGAGAAGCATACTCCATACAGGGGCGGACAACACCCCTAGAGAGAGAGAGGGGTGAAGAAACTGCGGAGGCGGTACAGCACACCTAACCTCTTAGAAGCTGTTTTGGAAAGAGTATGTGATCTTTCCAAGAAACATCACGAGAAAAGGAAACGCCAAGAATGTTAAGAGAAGAAGGATTGAGTTGTGTGTTGTTGAAGGTAAAGGGATAGTCATGAAGACTGACAAGTAAACAGATGAAGGAACAGTGTTTTTAAGGCATTGAAAGAGACAAGGTTTTCTCTGCCCCCAAGTCATGGATAGCAGAAAGAGCAGAGGTCAGGTGCTCCATAGCCGTCCCACGCCAATCATGGAGTGACTGTCGAGAGGGACGCTTTGAGAAGCGGGTGGAGAAGTGAAAAGTGGAATCATCGGTATAGGAGTGAATAGGACAGGAAGTGCGAATTAGAAGAGCATTAATAAATAAAAGGAAAAGAGTGGGTGATAGGACAGAACCCTGAAGAACACCACTGTTGATAGCTTTAGGAGAAGAACAGTGGTCATCTACAACCGTAGCTCTAGATCTGCCAGAAGGGAAATCAGAGATCAAGACAAATAGAAGGATAGAAACCGAAGGAGGCAGTTTCGAAATTAAAGATTTGCGCCAGACTCTATTAAAAGCTTTTGATATGTCTAGCGCAATAGCAAAAGTTTCACCGAAATCCCGAAAGGATGATGACCAAAAGTCAGATATATATGCAAGAAGATCGCCAGTAGAACGTACCTTGCGGAACCCATACTGACGATCTTAAAGAAGATTGTAAGAAAGGTGTTTAAGAATCTTCCTATTAAGGATAGATTCCAAACTTTAGAAAGGCAAGAAATCAAAGCAATTGGACGCTAGTTGGCAGGATAAGAGCAGTCACACTTCTTTGGAACAGGCTGAATGAAAGCGAACTTCCAGCAGGACGGAAAAGTACCAGATGAGAGAGAAAGACGAAAGAGTTTGCCTAGCCATGGTGTCAGCACTGAAGCACAGTTCTTAAGAACAGGAGGAGGAACACCATCAGAACCGTACGTCTCCCTAGAGTTGAGCCCAGATATGGCAGAAAGAACATCTTTGAAAGAGATTCTAATTCCAGACATAATTAAGTCAGGGGGAGGAGAGGATGAACAGCATCGGAATCGTCCATGGTTGAGTTGGAAGCGAAAGTTTTAGAGAAGAGTCGGCAACTGATTCGTCGGAATGGAAAGGAGGAGGGAAAGAAGAGGCAGTAAAGTTGTTGGAGAGGTTCTTAGCTAGATGCCAGAAAGAGCGAGAAGAATTAGAATTGGGTAGATTTTTCACATTTTTGCCTGATGAAGGAACTTTTGGCGAGTGGAAGAACAGTGTGTGCATGATTCCGGACAGAAATATAAGCTAAGTGAGAGTCAGGAGTTGGATGGCGGCGGTACCTTCTGAAACACTCGTTAAGTACCGGGTCGAAGATTCGGAGGGAAATGCTGGAGGCAGACCAGTCTACAACACTCCCGTAGTCCAGCTTTGATTGGACCACGGAGGTGTAAAGACGGAGGAGCGAGCGTCGGTCAGCGCCCCACGTGGTGTGGGAAAGGTGGTCTAGGAGATCGAGGGGACGCTGGAGCGTGTCTCAGGTGCTAAGGGAATATATATGTGTGTGTGTAGGGGGGAGGGGTGTCAATTGCGTCGTGCGCAAAGTAATCACCAACACCGGAAACGTTGTATCTTTGGGTGGACAATGATAATTGCGACATACTGTACAGTGTGCATTCAGACTTTGACGTCAATTTCGAATTTTGAGTATGACATTCACTCTTAATTTTGCT
The DNA here is from genome assembly GCA_023014485.1 of Bathynomus jamesi. Classification (NCBI taxonomy): domain Eukaryota; kingdom Metazoa; phylum Arthropoda; class Malacostraca; order Isopoda; family Cirolanidae; genus Bathynomus; species Bathynomus jamesi. Next base: position 783,247 of record JAJOZX010001107.1, on the reverse strand, counting down.
TCCGAGTTAAGATTTTGAACTTTAAAAATACTTAAACAAAAAAATTAGGATTATCAATGAAATATTTAATTTTTTTTTCACACCAAACAGCAATCGATCGTTGAACCTAACTTGTTTATACGAGATACGAACTTATCAAATGGCCAATCTCCAAATACGCCTATTTTCATGGTTACCATTTAAAATATTTTAAGTATGACTACTCTTTCGTACATTCATCTCGAGTACAGGGAAAATAGTCGCTTATGTACCATCACTAAATAACTTTTCTCACCTGTAGAACAAAGTCCAAAAAATAGAAACTGATCACAGAAATGAAAGCTGATAAAATATGGTTAAACAGGAACAAATTGTACAGCCGCGTGTGGGTTCCTAAATTTTCTTTAAAATAGCAAACAATCTTCGTTTTAACATTTCCAGAACTGTTCGAGTCATACCTGCGAGTCAATGAAGTACACATTAGTAATCTATAGTGGATATGTACAGGGCGTTTCTAAAGTCGCGCAACTGTAGATACACCCTGTTAATTACGTACACGGTGTACAGACAGTCCGTGCAATTACGCAATTTATGGCTAGAATATACATAATTAGGAAAATTAACCTTTGCCATTCACGCGAGCTACGTCGTAGCCAATGTCGTAACACCACTTCCCGTTGATCAGCGAAGTTAAGCGACACAGAGTCGGATAGTAGCCGGATGGGAGACCGTCCTCCGCGTTTAGACTACGTAGAAACTAGTGGTTCGGTTCCCACGTACAGCCGTTGGTCCCCTCCGTTAGATGCTGCGATGGAGGTTAAACAATCCCATCACTACACTTCCATCCATGTTCAGTTGCGGAGTTGGGTCACACACATATATCCAAACTGGAAGGAAGGAAGTCGGGGCATTGTTTGCTTAACAATAGAAGGATCTTTCGACTAAAATATTTGTTGTTTTCACATTTAAGTTCAAATGGAAATACTCTAAAATGATGTTAAATCCATTTCCAACGTGTTTTTCCGTTTCTGGAAGGTACAACAGAAGGTTGACAGAAGTAAATAGACACCTTTGGTTTTTCGAGTGATTGATGTGATAAGTCAATAAATAATAAATTTATTGAATAAATATATTTAGAATCGTATTGATTTCCTCTTTTCATTATGTAAAGTTCATACATTTTCTGACATTCCATTGATGAGCTTTGCCATTCGTTCTTGACGACAATCATTGTGGTGTCTACTTACTTTTGTCAACTGTCTCTACACGGAAATGCCCGTGTTGTCGAAGGTTGGAATAAGTGGATGTTGGACGGGGGGGATTGTCCGCGGTGCATTTAAGCCAGAAAAAAGTTGGGAACCTGGGGTCTAGGGAGAGCGGCCTTACGACGTTAATCGACTTAATATTCTATCGACAAATTATATTATTAGTTTAAATTAAGTTAGGTTAGTCTTTCAGCGTGTCGATGTTTTGGTCTTGTCGACAAAAATGGGTATAGGTCCCTCTAGGGCCTAGAGCCTAGCAATAATTAATTAATATAAAATCTCTCAATTTTTAAATGAATTCAATATTTTCTGTTTACAGCATTGAGAGAGAATTTTATTGGCTATATACTTGCCTACATTTTTTTATTTAAAATATAAAAAGCTGAAAATAGTCATTACGTTTATGCTATAGTCTGTAATGTAGGTCTATGTTTAAAAGAAAATGTATTTTATATATATTTAAACTATGCATACGGAATTTATCGAAACTATACGAGGCTCTCCAAGGAAGAAGTGGCTAAGCGACAAAAGTAAAACACGCCAGAAAACGCAGTTAAACGTTGTACCAAATTTGCAAATGGCGTAATTTTTGAACTTTTGAACATATTTCGTCGAAATATGTTCAAAAGTTCAAAAATTATTCCACTTTCAAATTTGATACTTTATAAAGCGTTTTGTCGCTTAGCCACTCCTTCCTACGAGGGTCTCGTATACAATAAAGATCGCCAGTCCGAATTCCTCGGGACGGAGCAGTGTTCGAATTACGCGATATTTCCTCTGGGCCCAGATTACAGTGCGAACATTTCTAACTTTAACAGTGGGGTGCTTTTCTATACCTGATGTATTTCTGTTAATGTCATTTATACGTAATATTCAATCTGGAAAAACAATGACCGAGCGATGGCATAGGATAGGGCAGCGTTCGGAAACTCATGGCGGGACTCTTAACCCTTATCAGGAACGATGGGCTCAAAACACAGATATATTATATTATTCGTTAAAAGTTCTTAAATATCAAATATAATGTTTAATTCATGTGATTATTTTATTACAGATTTTTTATAGCACCATTTTATAAGATTTTAGACCTAGTCATACAGACCCCAGGGTTCCAAGAACCTAAGTAAATTGAGGGGGGTTCCTGACAAGGGTTAAATGCATGGGAATTCAGACTGGCGATGATCTACTATACTATTTATTATGCAAACTCATTTTCTAGTGCATAAAAAAATTGTGTGTATATATAAAGGGTGATCCAGAGAAATGGGACCCAAAAGAAACCCCTTAACTCTTAAAGTATAAGTCCTTTTATAAAATCATACGCATCATTCGAAAGAGGATAGTTACAAGTTTGTACAGAATTGTATAGGTTTTGACAATACAAGACAAGATAAGATACAAAACAAAATAAAAGTGTTAGTTAAAACTAACCCTTCAAGATGACTGCATGGACTGTGGAACAGCTGCGTTTCATAACTGAGCAGTATTATGAGCATGGAAGAAGTGTAGTTTCAGCTCATAGATCTTTCAAGACAAATTTTCAGATGTCAAAATCACCTTCTAAGAGCTGAAACTACACTTCTTCCATGCTCATAATACTGCTCAGTTATGAAACGCAGCTGTTCCACAGTCCATGCAGTCATCTTGAAGGGTTAGTTTTAACTAACACTTTTATTTTGTTTTGTATCTTATCTTGTCTTGTATTGTCAAAACCTATACAATCCTGTACAAACTTGTAACTATCCTCTTTCGAATGATGCGTATGATTTTATAAAAGGACTTATACTTTAAGAGTTACAGGAGTTTCTTTTGGGTCCCATTTCTCTGGATCACCCTTATATATATACACACACTAATTTATGTTTCATAAATTAGTATACATATTCAGGATGTCAGTGAACAAAAAAGTTCGTCTGAACATAAATCCGCAATCGCTTCGTTTCCGAGATACATTTGCTTTTTTGCCGACGACGATCCAATTAAAATGTAAGTCATTAAAGTTCATTTACAGCAAGTGCTCAAAATCCTGGGCAGTGGATTGGGCAGCATGGTCCCATCGCTTGGCCATCCAGGTCTCCGAACCTAAATGCAATTGAAGTTTTCTTTTGGGGTTATTTAAAAAATCTTGTTTATGCGAGAGAAGTTAATAACATAGATGAATTGTGGCAACGTGTTCAACATTGATCAGAAACAATACGCAAACACGTACGTTTTTTCGAAAGTACGCTGCAAAATTTTCAACGACGCGTTGAAGCATGTACTCCTGAGGGAAGGAAACCATTTTGAGCACTTTTTGTAAATAAACTTTGATAAACTTTAATGACTTTCATTTTAATTGGATCGTCGTTGGCAAAGTCAATGTATCTCGGAAACGAAGCGATTGCGGAGTTATGTTCATAGGAACATTTTTGTTCACTTTCACGTCCTGAATATGCGTACTAATTTATGAAACAATTTAATAACACCCTGTATGTATATAAGTGGGAGAGCCACACTTAGTGCACAAACGTGGCCAAGAAACACGTTTAGCCGGACATCAATGCGCACCACTTCCGTTCAAAGATTTATTTTAGGATCAGCTAATAACGCTGTTACCACACTTTATAATGAAACATTTTCCTCAATTCTATCAATTAAGAAAAAGGGAAGGTAAAAATTATCAGTGATAAAAAGTCGTACCAATGTGATGATTTGACGAGATCTCCGACGAAATATTTGACGCGAGAGTTTCCGAAGCGTTTCATGAAAAGCCTCGGTATGTAGAAGAGTAAAGCTAGGAGGAGGAAGGCGAAATGCACCCAACGATAGAAGAGAATGTGTTTCCTGCCGCCGTTTGGCATCTGAGGAAGGTGATGATAAAAAGAAACATTTTTATCTCTGATGGTATCCTTTTATTCCATCGAGCGAGAGAAACTTTAAATAATTTTCAGAGACTAACGACATTCGGGTTAATTTAATGTTTACGTTTATAGTAAGTGTCGGTCAAAGAGTAACGCTATGAAGTAAATTCTATAATATAAGAACACGATCATTCAACCATTTATTCCCGTTTGCATTACACTCGTAGCTACGTATACAAAACAGTGAGTTTAGCGCAATCATCGTACGAAATAACTAACAATCTGAACATTTTCTAAGATCAGCGGTTCACAATTAGGAAATTGGTGCCAAAACGCTAACATTTACTCGGCATGTATTAAAAGAATGAAATGTTCGTATTTAGTGATTCAAAGAGCAAATTCCGTATCGAAAAATAGAGTAAAACCACCATTTCATAACGCCAAATGAAGAATGACAATAGAGGAAAGTAATTGAAGACTCTCCATCAGACAAAAGACTATAAACAAAAAAAATGCATACATCAATAAAACTAAAGGAATGTCAGTGGTTTATGATAGGGTAAATGTGGTGGTGGTATTGGTGGTGTCTCCAGCTTCATGTATGCCATCAATAAAATCGCTACTTCACTATTTCCATGAAGCAAACCATAAGGTAATTTATTCCCGCTCGTGTTTAAGCGTAGTACGTTCGTAAGTCGAGTGTTTAACTATGAAACGACAAAACTTACCTCGTAGTAAGAGTATGATCGGCAGATATTTATTATGTATTCCTTTGGGAAGCTGTCCGCATTGAAAGAACTAATACAAACGATTTCTGCCTTTACGTACCAATTATACCTGTTGAGCAATAACATGATGGATGCAATGACCGATTTGAATTTTGTACGTAATTTCAGTATTAATAAAACCATACGACATACGTACTATATCTCCAAACAATTTTAAACCAGCTGTCGAAGTTATTGTTATTAGAAAATAAATTTTAAAAAATTCAACTATAAGTGCAATTACCGTACTGAAATAAATGCAAAGTGAAAAGGCAACAAAGTAAAAAACTTGGGAGCTAGTGGGACTCGAATCCGCGTTGCATGGTTTCGGAATAAGACCGCTACGGACCACGCCATCCAAAAGAACTCCAAAAGAAAGATTCAATCAGGTAAGACCAATACTTAGGCTATTTGACCAATATACTTTTTCCACTTTCCAAAACATTTTTATGTTGGTTTCAGACACTAATTATACCTCCAAAAAAATACAAAATAAAAAGGAATGCTTCCTCCATCTACTTTTAACCCTAATATCCAACTGGCAATAATAATCATCATACATGAGGCCCTGCGAGGAAGAAGTGGCTAAGCGACAAAAGTAAAAATCGCCAGTAAACGCAGTTAAAAGTTGTACCGAATTTGAAAGTGACAACTTTTGAACAACTATATTAAAAAATTCAAAAGTTATGGAATTTTCAAATTGGTACAACTTTTAACTGCGTTTACCGGCGGTTTTTTATTTTTGTCGCTTATCCACTTCTTCCTTGCAGGGCCTCATATACTGTACTAAAATACAACTTTTCTACAAATGCTTCTACAAGTTTATACTGGTTTAGTTGTCGAAAAAGGAACTCAAAAATGTGCGCAATATAAGTGATAAGTTACTAAAATATTTGGTTTGGAATAACAATCTTATACTTTTTGGCCTAAATGAAAAATATTGGAGAATGAAAGTGTTAAATAGCAACTTTGACGTATCCATAAAGCCGAGAAATCCCCGTCCTAATTCCCTTAATGTAAACTATCAACAGTTTTGTAATGGAGTTCAAAGCCAGAAATGTAATTCTTACCACACTGTAAAGAATCCAGAAAGGAAGAAGAAGGTTCCAAAGCGATAATGGAGGTACAAAACCCAACTGTTGAGGGGTTGGTAATGTTTGTTTCCAAGGTATGACTTACACAACTCCTTCAAATACTTCAACATATCGGATTTCAATCTAGGAATACAGAATGCTTCGTTAATAAAGTATAACATTATAAATTTTAAGCATGATATATATTGATTGGCATAACCAGGCTAAAACACAAAAGTGATGAACTAAAGAACTTTTAACTGTTCAGAGAAGCTGTCTTCATCAATTAGAGATAATTTTATAAATAAAAATGAAAAGAACAAATAGAGTTCATTAATACCCATGGCAAGCGATAAAGAAATATACAATTGGTGCCCCGCTCTTATATACAAAATAAAATTGCCTTACCACGGATAATTAATTAGATCCAAAATATCCACCTTAAAGACGAACAACTTTTAAGATTTAAAAATGGAATGATATGGGCCTCTATTTAATATTAGACCAAAATTTAAAATGTATGAAGAGTTAAATACCTTGAGTACTTCTGAACAAAATATTTCTTACAAAACATATATGTACCATATTCCTATAGCCAGTATGTATTGCTAATATTTTAATGGTTATTGTATAAAACCCAAACTATATTTCTAAAAAAAAATTCAATATTTAGTTTTTCTTTCATTCAATGAAGAATCAAAAATAATTTCTAACAAATGTACAAAATTTCACTTCATTCAGCACTGATTTAGCTAAATTTAACTAATCTGGTTATAGGCCTTTATAATGGTGCATTCAAAGATACATACAACAACCCTTACTTATCAATGTTGATGCTATTACTTTTCTTGTTTTTATTATTTCCACAATTACTGTTGTTATTATTATTATTGTTGTTGTTCTGATTATTTCCTTTATTCCACTTCCCTTTTTTTCCTTTATTTTTCTTCCCTGCCCACTTCCCCTTATTTGGGGTTGTGCCAAATGGATTGTTAAAGCACGATTCAGACTGGTTATCATCATCACTTCCTTCATTATTGCCATTTTCTTCCTCATTATCATCCGTGGCACTTTCTTCTTGGTCATTCATATCCAAAGTAAGATCATCGGATTGTCCCATTGCAATTTAAACTTCTTCAAATCTAAAAGGGATTTACAACACCAAAATACTCTCCATCATCAAAATTAAATGGGAAAAATAATGTTTTAAGAAACTTTTAAAGTGAAATTGCTTATAAACAAAACACTTACCAGTACCTCGGACTCATTTAATCACTTTCCTATTAGCTACACTTAATTAATCTACACCTACCTATGTACAACCTAATTTCTATGTTGATTCCACTGGTTAAGCAGAAGCATAATTTTCAAGTTCTAATAAACAGGCTCCCAGTATGGTAAAATTCCAGGTGTCAGACGCAGTTTTGAGGGAGTCCATAAGCCCTAATTACTAGCCCAGCCTAACCAATGTAATGTAGCCTATTGTAATTTAACAGATTATCAAGCTGCTATGGACTCACCCTCTCTCTAAACTGCATCTGGCATCTGGAATTTCACCCCCACTAGGCATATGTTCAAATACGGGATAGCCATTCCATAAACTTCAAATTCACTTGACAATTCCTAATTTAAAAGGGCTGTCAGAGTCTAATGAGATGCCATACGTGGGCTTCTTTTCTCTAAAGTACTGTACAATGTAGATTGTATAATCCTATAAGTAAAACCTGCAATGTTATTTGTTGATGTGCGAGGTTTTCAGCCATGTGGTAAACACAATATGATCATTAGTAGAACTTCAAAGTAAATGTGTACCACTATGTTCATAAAACTTGCTTCTCCCATTACTAAATAAATACAATATGACAATATAAAATTAGCTAAATTTTAGATATACTGTAAAGTTAACATTTCTTTAGCTTTTAAAGCTTACATTAAGTGTGATAAACTGCTACAAAATAGCTCTAAACTACTAGAATGCTTATATACATTTTTCTTTTGTTGATTATAACAACATTCAACATCTCAATAAAAAAATTTGTCACTGCAAAATCATACTCCAAATCTGGGGTACATTTTCTATGCAAGGTGCTGACTAATGGGAAAAATTGGCCAAAATGTACCTAGTTTCAAAACTGAATCTAGTTAATAATATTCTAAAAATGATACATAAGCTGCTTGCACCATTTTTTCTGCTCTATTAATTGATATATGTTTCGTAACTGTAGCATGTTTCATGGCAATGCGGGTGTCTTGTAAAGTTTTACCATTCCTAGTTTAGCAGAGTCAATTTATCAGTGCCAAAATTTCTTACCTAACCTAGGTTAGGTTAGATATTTTGGCACTAACAAATTGATTCTGTTAAACTTGGAATTTACCAATATATGAGAGCTATTTCCACACAAAATCTATTAAAAATGTTTCCTAAGGTTAAATGAACAAACTTAAAAAACGACATCTTGCCATTAACTGTGTAGCCAGGTGTAAGCGCACATTACATGGTAAATACACATGTAAACACAGCATTATGCCAAATTTAATTATTGGTAAATTTGTATGGTAATATTTCTGAAAAACGTGATTTTCAAAATTAAATAAATTTTTCTAAAATTTTATAAACTGTAGCTGGTGTAAATAAAGGTATTTAAAATCTGAATTTCAGCCATTTCCCTTCTAATTATAGCAACAAATTACAAAAGTATACAGTAGGTATACTTCAATGAAAAATCTGGTTTAACTCATTACCATACTGAATCTTTTTAAATAAAATGTAAATTAAATTGAGAGGCAATTTAGAAATTGCGTAAATAGTATATATTTTAGTTTAAGTTATGTAAGCTACTTTGGTAGTTCTGTAAGTAGTTTTATGGTAATTGGCTGACTTGTAATTGGCATTGAGCCAAATTTGATTGGAAAATATTGTGTATAACTTCGATAAGCTAAATAGGCCCCAAGTGGCTTCTTGTTTTCCAAATGGAATGTAATATAAAAATAAATGACTTTGAATAAAGATTTGGGTTTGTTGCCCAGCATTTTTTGTCTAGTAAAATCTGAAAACTATACAATAATTTTTTTTCAGTAATATGTTATTTTTTTCCCTTGAACAAATTCATTTAAGTAGGCATAATCAGGGCCGTAACTAGGGTTTAGAAATTAGTGAGGTCCAGATTTTTTTTCGAGCGCGGCGGGACGAGCAAAATTCAGACCAAAATGACATCTACAAACACAACCCAAGCTATACACTAAACACTAAACACTCGACGCTCCCTCTTTTCAAAAGAAAAGCGGTAATATGCGTTTCATACACGGAGAACTGTTCAGTCTCTTTTTTTTTTTTTTTTAGGAAATAATTACCGAGGTCCGGACCTCATAGGTAGTTACGGCCTTGGGCATAATTGGCGCAGTTAACGTGCAATTTCTTGTACGATTAAAATAATTCATGAAACAAATTACACACAGTCTATTTTTTGGCAATATCTGGAAAAACCCACGTCACACACAGAAATTAGATTAGAGATCTTTCATGCCCAATATGAAAAATTTGGGAAAAAATGTAGCAAATCTAGCACGAAACTTCACACAATAGTGGTGAAAAATTCCAGGATCCCGATACAATTTGACAAGCAATCCCTCTTGGGTTAGGTGATAAAATTGCAAATGGTAGACACGAAGCCCATAGGCTCAAATTACTAACCTAAACTTAATTTAACAACTACCAAGCTTTCACGAACTGTCTCTAAACTGCGTCTGGCATCTGGAATTTCGCCAGTTTGGTTAGGTTAATCCTAGTTTACTAATTATGGAATCTCGTTTCGAAATTGCGTGACGTGACGCGCCTACATTCTGGAATTTTACCAACAACGTGGTCTATGAGTAGCGAATCTAATCACTTTCTATTTTAAGATTTTAATTTTAAAACTAAGAGAAGCACTTTCAATCAAAGTAATTGGTATTATTATAACCTAATTCGTATTATTATAGTATTACACCCGTCTAACGTCCAGCAACTATTATATATTCATTAAGTAGACTTTTTAATTCTAAGACACTTTTCTTCTATAGCGTTTCCATCGCAAATGCTTCGTTTTCGCGATATAAAATTTTTTGGGTTGTATCTAGTGTGTGACTGTGTGTTCGTACGTTCGTTTGGTGTGCGTGCGCGGCTGACCGTTATATGTCTGCCCAATCACTGCGCTCCATCCATTTCGAATTTGAATTACTTTGATACCGGAATGGCTTCGTGTGATACGTGCTCGTTCGATTCACTGGGCAACACGTATTTTATTGAATGATATCTGACACTTGATTCTAGGTAATTTGGGTGCGCTGAATACGAATTTCAACTAGGTTTGGCTCTATCAGGTCCTGATTCTTGTCGACAGCCTATGTGCCATTTTCCAGATTTTTCAAATTAGGACTAAAAAATTAAGTCATGTGTTAATTTTTTTTTCAAGTTTCATGAATACAAGCAGTTCAAACTACAGTAAATTACATTATAACGATAGAAATGACTTAAAATAAAAAAACAAACAGATATGAAGCTTTCACTGTGGCAAAAATTTTCTTTTGTAAGACTTTCTAGCGTATTTGCTTGTTGATGGCAGGTCTCTTTTCAAGCACGCAGTAATCAGCCATCATGTGGGAATCCCAGCGGCCTTGGTACCGTTCCTCCATAATTTTGATATCTTGGTGGAATCTCTCCCCTTGTTCGTCACTTACATCACCTAAATTACTTGGAAATTGGTCAAGATGGCTATTCAAAAAATGCATTTTTATGCTCATATTGCAACCTAACTCTTTGTAGTCCTTAAAAGTTTTTTTACGATTTCTTCGTAGTTATCTGCCCTATAATTGCCTAAAAAGTTTTCTATCAAGTCCACGAATGAGAACCAGCCATTTTTTTCGCGTTCATTCATGACATTAGGAAAATTGCTGTCTTTAATCATTGTTCTTATTTGTGGACCGTCGAAAATTCCCGCCTTGATTTTTTCATAACTTAAACTTGGAAATTTTGAAGTTATGCATTTGAAACACTCGCCGTTCGTATCTAAAGCTTTTACATATTGTTTAATGAGGCCTAGTTTTATATGCAGAGGAGGAAATATGATTTTATCTCTGCTCACTAAAGGTGGATTAATTACGTTTTTTTCTCCGACAGTAAGTGATGTTCGTGCTGGCCAGATTTGTTTGAAATAATGTTCTTCCTTGGCTCTGCTGTCTCATAAGCAAAGGAAGCAGGGATATTTAGTATACCCTCCTTGTTGTCCTAGCAGAAAATTAACCATTTTTAAGTCAACACATATGATCCACTCGTGCTCCCTATATTTGATAAGATTTAAAACCTTTTCTATATGTTCATACTTTTCTTTTAATTTTGTTGAGTGCCCAATCGGTATCGAGCCGTATAGATTGCCATTATGCAACAACACACACTTAAGACTTCTTTTCGAACTGTCTAAAATCATTTGCATCGTAAGACTCAACCCCCATCTTCTTTAACAAACCAACTATGTCGCAGCAATATACTAAACTATCCTCTGTTCTAAAATATTTAACAAGTTCTTCTTCTCTTTTTCTGTAAAATGAAATGTATGTGTTTGAAGTAAGCAAGTTTTTCTCTTTAAGTCTTGAAGCTAAAATTTCCGCAGCCTTTTTTGGCAAATTTAGATCCCTTACAAGATCATTCAACTCGGCCTGGTTAAACTTTTGCGGATCGTTTTGACTTTCAAATACGCTGGGGTCAAAATCGGTGTCTGACTCCTCAAAGTGCATAACAATATTTTCAGGAACATCTTCAACTAATTCTTGAGTTGGCAGACCCTTAAATTTTGGAATGGGGATCTCATTTGAATGTATACAGGTCGTATCGCGGTGTCGAAATTTGGGTACTCGATACAATGTTTATTTTTCTTAGTGAAGCCCGAAGTCTTGACAAAGCAAAGGTAGCAATCGGTCTCGTGGTTAGTAGGCTCTCGCCACACCTGATATGGAAAAAAAATTGTAAAGCGTTAACAAAAGCGACGAGAGACTTGTTTTTATGAATTTTATCAAAGTTATCACCCAAACATTTAACATTTCTATGTGTTTCAACCTTGCAATATTTGAGATTCTTATAAACATTTTCTGTAAATTTTTGTTTATGTACCTAAGTTACAATTACATTTAGGTAAGTTACAGTATACTAGTGATTAAATTACGTAGTTTTATGAAATCATAAACTTACCATCGGAACTCCAAAAGGTATTTTTGAATCCGAACCCTTCGTTCAATGTCGCAGTCTTTCAATGCATATAGTGCAGGCTTTATGTGGAGCCCACGATTTATCTTGGTCCCCCAGTTTTATGCCAAAATAAGCTAAGTAAGCTCTTTTTACGAATCAGTTATATTTGCTCGTTGATGTGGAAGTGTAAAATTTCCACATATATAACAGAAGGAATCAGGTTGTTTTTGCATTTGAACTTTCTAGTGCTTGATGACATATTGCTTGAATGTTCTGCCAATTTGTAAAGGTATTTAAAGCCCTTAATTCATATAAATTTAAGAAAATCTGAAATATAAACACAAAAATTAGTTTAAATAGGTACTTATTATGAAATAGGTACTTACAATCTATGAAATTAAACTAGAAACACGGATGAGTAGGTACATATAAATTACGTCTAATTAAATCAACTATATTAAATCACGATGACAAAATTACTCACTAAATCATATGCCAATTCAAAATTATGTTAATGCCCAAACTTAATTAACTAACTCAACTGACTGACGGACTGACTGACTGATTGAATTGACTGATTAACTCTGGAAACGAGTCGCTTTTATATATTTTAGTTGTCCCTCTAGAATCTCTACAGAGAACAGGAACGCTCGAGAAAATTTTAGAATTCTATGATATTTTTAGCTTAATTTACTAATATTAAAATGGGTTAAAAATGACAAAATTAAAAATATTTTTAGGGTGTTACATATAAAATATACATAATACAACAATACCATAACAATAGGTACAAATACCTAGATAAAAACCTAGTTGCATAATGTGTAACTGCAAAAAGACTTAGCGAGTATTGAGAAAAAAACCTTTTTATGAATACGACGAAAGAGGAAGGGTGTTGAGCAAAATCAGGACCTGATAGAGCAAAACCGAGTAAAAATTCGTGCTCAGCGCACCCAAATTACCTAGAACTAACTGTCAAATCTAATTCAATAGACAAAAATTTGAAATTTGTTCCCCAGTGTTATTACCGCTGTATTGTCGCTTTCTACGAAAATTTAGAAAAAAGTGTTGAGTTTCTGTGTGCTCACGGTGTTCTACCGACAGTAGTGAAGTGTCCACATTGTAAAACGGAGTGTACATATCGTCAAGACCAGAAACTGTGCGTTGTAGAAAAAGTTACGTTGTGCCTAAAACGAAGAAAAGACGGTACTGTGATTATTCTGTCTCAGATTTTAAAGGTTTTTTCTAGACAATACTAATATTCCTCCGTGGAAAATTGTTCTCTTTGTGAATCATTTGATGATCTTTTGATGAGTCGGAAGACGAGGAAGAGCCTCAGCCTGCCCCTGCACGTGAATAAGGTAATTCCTGTTTTTCTTTTAGGTTAGGTTACGTTAGGTTAGGAAGGTTAGGTCAATTTTGAAGGTGAAATTTATGTTTTTCCTATGGTTTTTGATGTGTTTTGAACGAATCTGACCTTTAAAACCGTCGGAAATGACTCGTTTTCTGTGATTTCCCCCACCCGAGAACTCCCGGTTCCCACCAGGGTCCCCCCAGATTGCCGGCTGGGGGGAGGGGGGTTATCTCAAAAACGAGTCATTTCCGACGGTTTTGAAGGTCAGATTCGTTCAAAACACATCAAAAACCATAGGAAAAACATAAATTTCACCTCCAAAGGGAGACGGGTGTAATACTATGAATTTACCAAACTAATTTTCTGGGCATCAAGTGTCATCTTTCCTGATACCAAAAGTACTAAATAATCTCGCAACCAGTATTTTCTTGAGGGGTGGTTCCAATATTAAACCACTTACTAAGTTAATTTTAGCATATTAATTATTAAGCCATTACAGGAATTATCAAGCAGTTCTATCTTAAAACAATGAACAGCCTTTACAATTTTCTGCAATGTTAATATGTAACAATTTCGGTAATCCTTTAGAATAAGTTTGAAATTATTTTTTAAAAAAATTAAAGATTTCAACATTTATTAAATTTGCTGTCGTGATATTTTCGTTAGTTTTAACGGAAATATCACGACTTAACCTAACCAATCGGCAAGGGCGCACAGTTGACCTAACCGGGCATTCAATAATTTTCACGTAGGTTTCGATTAATTTTAAGCAACTTTTACCAAAAATGTGTTAGTTATAGCTACTGCATGTATACACACACACCTCGTTGCTGTTGCGTACGTTGGTCTCTTCACACGGCGGTCAAGCTGGTGGCCCCGCATCTAGGTCTGGCTTGGTGGAGGAGCGAGTTGCTCTCTTGCGCTCTCTACTGTACATATCTAGGTACACCCGGCTCATCTGGTACCGTCCTGAGCCAGGCATCTAGTCTTCTCTTGAAGACTTCAATTTTGACCCCTGTAACGATTCTGAGGTCATTTGGAAGCTGGTTAAAAAATCTTGGCCCCCTGACAACCAAGCTATTTTCCTTCAGTGTTGAGGAGATCAGTTGTCGGGCCTTTAATTTGGGAATACTACACATCCTGCCTTTCCTATTTTCCAGTGTTGTTTGAATGGTAATTGGGTTTAGTTTGAGGTTTGGTACCAGTTTCTCGCTCATTTTCCATATGTAGATTATGGTGTACCTCTCCTTCTTTCCAGGGAGTACAGATTTAGTTTATGTAGTCTTTCCCAGTAGTTGAGCTCTTTGCAGCCATCAGTCTTTACTGTGAAATGTCTTTGAGCTTCTTCCTTTTTATATGGGGACGTCAAAACTGAGCAGTATTCAAGTTTTGGTCAGAGCTGGGCACCGCAAACTCAAACTCACTTCCGCAATCGCAAATCCGCAAACTCAAACCTTACCTTCCGCAACCGCAAATCCGCAAACTGCTTGCCATTTTTGGTGCCGCAAACGCAAATCCGCAAACGCAAACCATATTTCCAATTTTTACAGTGCTGGGCACTTCCGCAAACACTTCCGCAAACCGCAAATTCCGCAATCGCAATTTTAACTATAAAAAGTATCCAAAACATTAAAGAGGTATAAAAAGTTTTTATATCTTTTTAATGTTTAATGTTTTAGCCTTGTTTTTATTAAAAACAAGGCTAAATAATTTATTACAATAAATCACTATTGTAGAAGAAATAAAAATACTACATATATTGATATATTATATTGAACAAAACACCTCCTGCAAGTAAATAGTAAATAAATTAAATAATAAATTTAATCATTTGAATTTCATAAATTTTGAGACTTAGACACGTTAGAGAAGACTGTACTGTAACTGTAGTAACTGTACACACATTACATTACACAAGTTAAATTAAGTTAACACTGTGACTGTACACAACTTGAACTCACTGTACAACTCAACCCCTCTAGCCTCTACAAGTGTACGCCTCTGGCTTTGTCAACAAGTTCAGTCGTCCTCCTCCAGTAACTGAGCCAAATCCAGTTTTAATAAGTCCATGTTCCCCTTCATGAACACGAGACGTTGGAAGTTGTCAGAGGTCAGGCTGGCCCTTTTGGGTTTCATTATATCTGACCCATGGGAGAACAGTCTCTCCACGGCCGCAGAGCTGGGGATGGCCGTGTTATACTTGAGGAAAACATGAACCCAGGCGTTGCGGTGAAGTTTGAGGAACATGCTCTGCTCCAGCTCCTTGTTCTTCTCCTTGTCAGAGGACCAACTGTCCAACTCTTTCGCCAACTTGTTAGAGAGGCGATTGGAGTTGCTGTTGCTGGTCTCCCTCTCCATTGGCGTTGGGCCATAGGTCCTCAACTCCTGGAAATAAATTAAATAATTTAATAAATAATACAAAAAAATAGTAATTTACTATTAAGTATGACAGTCTAAGTTACTAACAGACTCAGTAACAACAACTAACAAGTCAGAAATTGTTCAAATTGTTCAAATTGAATGACTGAGTGTGAGTGAGCTCAGACTATGAGTAGTACTAACAGTAACTGGCAACTACTACAACTAGGCTACGCAGAGTGCGGTCACACATTAATTTATAACTAAATAATTAAATTTTAATCTACATAATGAATTAATGATTATGTAAATAACGAAAATGATCAGTAAATCACCTTGAAGAATTCGTCCTCGTCATCGTCGTCCTCGGCACTGCTGGGTCCAGTGACAGCAGCGTCACAGCACTAGCGGGCTTGGCCAGTGGCCACGTGGGAAATTTGCGGAAAGATTTGCGTTTGCGGTCTTAGTTCCGCAACGCAAATTCACTAATTTGCGATGACTTTGCCGCAAACGCAAATCCGCAAACGAAAAACATACTTCCGCAATTGCGGAATTTGCGGTTTGCGGAAGTGCCCAGCTCTGGTTTTGGTATAATCAACATTTTTAGCAGGGAAATCATTGCTGTTCTGTCCCTTCTTTTGAACGTTCTTAGTACCTGTCACGCGATTCTTTTTGCTTTATTTATCGCTATCTGATTTTGTGTTTCGAATTTCCCATCATCGGTCATTATTACCCCCAGATCGATCGCTTTCGTGCTTCTCTGAATTTCCTGTCTATCTGCAGCATAATATGCAGTCTGTTTAAGTTCCTCTTTTCTACTATATCTCAAGAGCTGAAATTTCTCGGTGTTAAATGTCATGTTGTCTTCTGACCATTTGTATATTTTGTTCATGTCCCTCTGCAAGGCCTCCACTTCATTTACATCGCTGATTTTTCTGCTGATCTTTGTATCGTCTGCAAAGGATGTTACTATACTGTTGTTGTTTACTCCGCTGTCTATGTCTGTTCGCATGATAATGAACAGGAGTGGGGCCAGTACTGTACCTTGTAGTACTGAGCTGCGTACTTTCGATTCTAAAGATGATATACCTTGAATTTTGACAACCTGTAGACGTTCTCTGAGGAAGTTGTAGATCCATTTTCCCACTTTGCCTGTTATTCCCATATATTTCATTTTACAGTATGTGCTATTATACCGTGATCACATCTGTCAAAAGTTTTAGCAAAATCCGCGGATATAACATCGTAGTTGTCAATGCCATCTAGTGTGTCTAGGATATTGTTGTATTGTTCTATTAGTTGTGATAGGCATGATTATTATACCGTGATCACATTTGTCGAAAGCTTTAGCAAAATCCCTATATATGACATCGTAGTTGTCATTGCCTTCCAGTGCATCTAGGATATTGTTGTAGTCAGGGTCGTTTCCTGGCATAAGCAGACTAAGCGGCCGCTTAGGGCCCCGCTGCTACTAGGGGGCCCGTAGACACTAGACAGGCTCCCAGGTCATAGCTCAGTGGGTAAGAATAGGAATATAGCTGAAGTTATTATTAATATTATTGTTATTATTATTATTATCCTTATTATTATTAAAGTTTTTGTATGAGACAAATGTGATAATACGGAGATAAACGAAACGTTTTGGTCGTTATGTGTAAATAACTATTGTGATATCTTATTTCTATATTATTTAACTTTATTCTTACTTATGCTTATACTTTCCTAAATGCTTAATTTTTCTAGTATTGTAAAACATTATTATTATTATTATTATTATTATTTGCAGATTAGTTGTGGTTAACTAGATGTGACTTCGTGCATCTTGGACAATGAAACGACATTATCCATCAGGAGCTGAAAAACGGAAAAAGAAGAAAATAGAGGAGGAGAAGCTTTCCAGTAGCACAGGTGAGATGTGCCAGTGGCGGATCTAGCTAAGTGCAGGCGGTGTAGTGCACCGGGGCCCGGTTGGTTGATATTTGATAACACCTTGGCAAGGAAAACTAATAATTTTCAAGTATTTCATATAAAAATTAGATCTAAATGTGCATGAAAATATAAGAGTCCTTTAAACTTGTTTAATGTATTTAAATGCATTTATAAACATGGTTATTCTTTCGACTACGGGCCCCTTTCTGGTAAAACTGTATACTATATATGTTAAATACATAATCGGTCAATCAGTTGAGAAATAGGTTTGGCGATCTTAAGGATGTAGCAGATCATTTCAGCATTTTGTTGACAGTTTCAAGTGCAGAAAGATCTTTTTCAAAACTTAAACTAATAAAAAAACTATCTTCGAAATACTATGAGTGAAGAAAGATTGAGCGGACTCTCAATTATATCAATTGAAAACAGGAAAGCTAGAAGTATTAACTTGGATGAATTAATTAATGAATTTGCTGAAAGAAAGGCAAGAAAAGCAAAATTTCTGATGTAATCTTAAGTAAACTTTTATTTTGCAGTATCCTTTTTAGTTTTTAAAGTTCAATAGTCAATACTTTGCATAATACTTTGCCTTCTATGACCCATGCAACCCTTGGTCTTATGACTAAGAGTCTAAGAGAAGTTGATAATTATCATCATAGTACTATTATACGTTAGCAACAGCCTTGAGGTGAATTAGAATAGATAGAAAACACAAATTGATGGAACCAGTTTTAAGGGCCACCTTGAGTGGATCGAAAGGTTTTTGTGGTTCATATGTATAAACTAAACTAAAATCTAAATTTTGTGGGGCCCATAAATAATTTTTGCACCGGGGCCTCTTGCTCCGCCACTGAGATGTGCCACTTGTATATTCTTATGATTACAGTTCAGGCAACTAGGTTAGGTAGACCATCAAGCTAGGCAAGTGCTCATGAATCGTGTAGAGTAAGCTAGTCTCTGTAATTATAATATTTCGAAATGTGAAGTTTAATGGATCACATCACCTCAAATTCTCTTCACACAGATCAATTATCAAACAAGATAAGAAAGAGTATTTTAGCAAAATCTAACAGAATATGTAATGTTATGCTCTTCTCAGGAGCACTATTGAAATATTTGGAAAAGCCATCCTCAGCAAAGCCTGATGAGCATCATGAACCAACAGCAGGACCATCCTCTATGCAACCTCAAACACCAGTAGAAGTAGAGCCTGATGAACCAACAAGTGGCCCATCTTCTGTTCAGCTTCAAACACCACACACAGGCATTTCTACTGAGCAATAAGAACCAAGATCTGCTCCACCGCTTGATCCGTATGACTGGCCAGTTGGCCTATCAGATACCTTGAAGACAGCTCTGGTGTCTCGAGGACCATTTCAAATCAGTCCAGATTTCACATTCCCTAAAAGAGAGGACGGTAGAAGCTTTCATCACCATTACATGTACAGAACATTAATTAATGGGGAAAAAATATCATAAAGCGAAGCTGGCTGATGTACTCTAGAAGGAATGATGCTCTTTATTGCTTCTGCTGCAAGGTGTTTTTAAGGAAGTCATACAAACTAATTATGGAAGGACTTTCAGACTGGATAAACGTTGGTTCGCTTCTGAAAGGCCATGAAAATAGTTCAAAACATGCAGATAACATGACAACATGGAAGGATCTGGAACTGCGGCTAAAAACTGGGAGGACCATTGACCAAACTGAAATGTCATTAATGGAGGTAGAGCGAAGACGCTGGCGAGATGTTCTCACACGTCTTGTAAGTATAATCCAATCACTGGCAGAGAGAAACCTTGCTTTCAGGGGGTCTTCCTCTACATTGTACAATCGAGACAATGGCAACTTCTTGAAGGAGGTTGAGCTGCTTGCCAAATTTGATCCAGTAATGAAACAACCAGTGCTGGGCACTTGCGCAAACACTTGCGCAAAACGCAAATTGCGCAAGTGTGATTTCGGTTGCGCATTTGCGTTTGCGCCAATTCTTGCGCAAACTTGTGCGCAAACGTGAAAAAAAAACAAATATTAAAAATAGTGGATTTAGCTAATAAACACGTGACTGCCAGACAGGTGGCGCCGCCAGACAGCAGTGAGCACTCAGTATACCAACAACCAAAGCTGGGCACAAACCGTTAATCCGTTAATCGTTAATTAACGAAGTTAACTTTTTCGTTAACGATTTAACTTTTAAGTTAACTTTGAAAATCATTATCGGACTAATTAACTTCCGTTACATTTAACTTCCGTTAACTCAAGTCCGTTAACCGAAAAAATTCATAAATAAACGTTTAAAAGTTTCTATTATTTTCAGTGCTGAGCAGGTGCGCAATTAATCCGCCACTGTTAATAGTGATGAACGAATTTCCATTTCCGCAGTGCAAAATCAGGCGATATATTTGTTTCCGTCGCCACAATTTGTGTCTTACCAAATATGGTAGTTATTTATGGCATTGGTTTGAGCAAAACATGGTCGACTGTAAAATCAGGCGGAAAGATTTGCCATTTGAGTTGAATGTTTCAACTTCTTTCAAGAAATATCACGAGCATTTTAAGGCACTTTCAATAATATATATGTAACAATTACAACAAATAACTACATTCGTTTCATTTGCCAACTCCAAGGACTTGCTGACAGATGCTGCCTTCTTGGGTGAGCAAGTGTTGGTGGACTTGTTCATCAAGTTCAACACAGCCATCCCCTCCAGTGCTGCAGTGGAGCGTTTGTTCTCTATGGGCAAGGACATCCTGAGGGCCAAGAGATCATCCCTGTCTGATGAAAACTTTGATATGCTAATTTTCATGAAGGGCAACATGCATCTCATGGACAAAATGGAGAACGAGAAGAAGAGGGAAAATTAAATTATATATATATTGTGTTTTTCATTTTTTTTATAATAAAAGTTAACGTTAACGGTTTATCGGTAACTTCCGTTACATTTTTAACGAATTAACGGATTAACGGTTAACGAAGTTAACTTTTTGGTTAACGGATTAGCGGTTAACGAAGTTAACTTTTTGGTTAACGGTGCCCACCACTGCCAACAACGCTAGTGAAACACGTTTGTTTGATTAGTTGATTTTAATTTTATTTCAGAGTTCAAACTACTAACTACTCTAGTAACTTCTAGAAACTTCATAAGTCATAACTACTGTCTATAACCAGAGCTGGGCAATAAATACACTGAATGTATTTAAATACTAAATACTAAATACATGGGAAAAATGTATTTAAATACTAAATACTAAATACATTTTACGGATGTATTTAGATACTAAATACAAAATACATCAATTGTATTTAAATACATTTTAAATACATACAAATTTTAACATATGCATTCACTAATTCATGAGTAACAACAATATAAAATGCTTGATAAAGGATAAAGAAATAGTACAATCTAATTTCCGATTATATATTTCCCTTTTAAGAACAAAACAAAAACAAAAGAACTTAGAACTTACGATGTTCAACCAGTGACATATTATACTCATTATATCATTGCAAAATGAGTAACAATTAATGAGTAGATGAGACATAAACGTAAACATAACGTAAACATAAACATAAGGCACCTTACGAATTCTCTTTTATTTCACGGTTGCTGCGGATCAAAACCAATCTTTCAAAAGTTTTGTCTGAAAGAGTTTCTTTTGGGAGTCAAAGTGATTCCCGCGAATGAGAATATTCGCTCTACCGGTGCCGAAGATGGTAATGTCGTGTTATAGCGGAGGAACAGTCTTTTTATGAGAGGATGTTTTCCCAAACTGTTGAAACATGAACCATGCTGTACTACACTGTCGACGCGTCGTACTGTGCTAGTACAGAACGTGTATTAAACCAGTAAAAGTATTTACATTTTTATATTTTGAGTATTTAAATACAAATGTATTTAAATACTGCCCAGCTCTGTCTATAACTAGTGAACCATGGACAGCCTCAGACATCAGTCTCTGTCCAGCCCCACCTCTGCCCCCAGCCCGGCCGGCAGCGTGACCAGCCATGGCTCAGAGCCTCACCAGGAGGAAGAGGACCTCAACAACCCCTGGCCCCACCTGGACACCTTCTTTGGACCTTTGACCAGCAAGAAGAGGGTGGTTGAGAGGGGCAGGGTGGTCTACAGGGGCAGCATCATCTGTAAGAGGTGCAAGGCCAAGGTCAGCTTCAACACCATCAGCATGTACAGTATTGTACACCCTCAAGAGCCACTACCAGCATGTGAGTTTAAGTTTATTTATAAATTTAAAATTTTAAAAAAACTTGATAAGTAGTTAACTTTAGAAATTATTATTTATTAAAATATAATTAAATATTAAATAATAAATTATACTTTGTCTCAATTCAAACACTTCTGTTGTATATCACTGTCATTACAATATAATTTATAATTTTTTTTTCAAGGTCCACGTTTGCGTTTGCGTAAGCGCAAGTTTCGAGAAGTTTGCGCATTTGCGCTTGCGCAAGGTATGGGTTTGGGTTTGCGCATTTGCGCTTGCGCAAGTGAATTTTCGTTTGCGCTGCCCAGCACTGGAAACAACACATCAGCACATCACTACGCAAAGATAAGTCACTTAAACAGAGAGAACAACCAGAAACATGCAGACAGACAAACAGCCAGACACAAGAAAACCTACAGACTCGACATGACCATTACACCCTTCAATACAGACCAGACCACCAAGATCATCAAAAACATTAAGAATTCGAAGGTTACTGGACCTGACAACATATCTAACATACACCTTAAACACTTGGGCCCACAAGGAATATTAGCTCTCACAAATATCAGCACATATTCATACCAACACTGTATTATTCCTGACATATGGAAACAAGGTAAAATTATTACACTACTCAAACCAAACAAAAATCCAACAGAACCAGCTTCCTATAGACCCATTACTTTACTATGCACACCTTCCAAAGTAACAGAAAGACTAATCTTACAAATCACCAACCCACACATACCACTATCGCCTACTCAACATGGATTCAGACCTCACCACTCAACCACGACATTACTCACTAACCTCACGCAGCACATCATGGATGGCATCAACTCCAGAAGACCAGCTCAACGTACACTATTAGCAACAATAGACATTAGTAAAGCATTTGATGCTATCCCACGCTTCCCTCTCATAAACAAAATACTCAACACAAACATGCACAATAACACCAAAAGGTGGCTGAGCAACTATCTCTCAGGAAGATACTCACATGTCACATTTAATGGCAAGTCATCCAAAAACAAACTTTTTCCGAACGGGGTCCCTCAAGGCTCTGTTCTCTCACCAACACTCTTCAACTTATACATGCATGACATTCCAACACCCATAGATAACAAGCTTACCTTATCATCATATGCAGATGATATCACTCTAACATCCACCCACAACAACATCGACACCGCTACAAATAACCTACAAACATACATAAACAGTATACAAGACTGGCTCACACACAATAGACTCAAAGTAGCGCCCACAAAATCAACCATCACCTTGCTTACAAGCAACACAAAAGAACACCAGGTAATTCCACAGCTTACACTAAACAACATCAACATTCCACACACTCACAGAACCAAAATACTTGGTGTCACATACAACACATCATTATCTTTTGCAAACCACATTCAGGACATTAAAACCAAATGTACGTCAAGACTTAACACGCTTAGGGTACTAACAGGCACAAACTTTGGACACCAGCAGGAAACAACATCACTCATATACAAACAATATATTCGCTCAGTTATGGACTATGCTAGCCCATGCTGGGCACCCATTATCTCAAACACACACATAAACACCTTACAAACAATACAAAACAACGCACTTCGTATCATTACAGGATGCACTCAAACAACACCAATAGAACACCTGCACACAGAAACAAAAATACTAAAAGTTAGGGAACATTTAGACATGAGAGGAACACAATTCATGGCAGCAGCGACAACTAACCCACAACACCCTTGCCACTACATGTACAATCATGCACCAACACCTCGCACCATTAAGGTAACACCAGAGAGATATTATAACGAAATACTCCATTCCATACCACGCCCCACAGACATCACACAGTACAGAAAACACATACACACACCTAACCCACAAAGCACTGACACGACTCGGTCCGAATGCGGTCCTAGGTGCGAAGCCGCCACCCATTAACAGGTCAGAGATCAGCCTGAGCAGATCGGATCGAGTTAACTTAGCACGATTCCGATGCGGACATCACCCAAACTTACGGACATATAAACACAGACTAGACAACTCCATAGACGACACCTGCCACCTGTGCCAAGACACACCACAAACAATTGAACACATTATGACGGACTGTACCGCTCTAGCACAACAACGAACACAACACAACATCACTAGTGCGCTGAACCTCTGGTCCACTCCGGAGAGGGCGATCGGTTACCTGCGTGCCGCCGGCTTGCTCGATCAGGGTGGGCTGATCGGCTAAACAACAACAACAACAACACATCAGCAGAGTCGAAAGCGGCCAATATAGTCATTCAAGTTACCTAGGAAACATCATTCAAAATGAGCTCATTGGGTCCATTAGTGGGAAGATCTTGGATGCCATTGTTGTAGAAATAAAACAAGCTAAATATTACTCACTCATTTTAGACTGCACTCCAGACATAAACCACCAAGAACAGATGTCGATTATTATCAGAACTGTTAAAATGGGTGAAGTACCAGAAATAAAAGAATACTTCTTTCTTGAGGCTTCAGAAAGTACAGGCCTGGGTTTATCAGTTCTGATTCTGAAGAAACTAGATGAACTGAATATTCACTTTGATGATTGCAGAGGACAGTCATATGACAACGGAGCGAACATGAAGGGCAAGAACAAAGCTGTTTAGGCAAGGTTATTAGAGAACTGTCGTGCACTCTATGTTCCATGTGGGGCTCACACTCTGAATCTTGTAGTGGCTGATGCAGCTAAAGCTTCCACAGATGCCATCAGCTTCTTTGGCAACGTACAAAAATTGTACAACCTTTTTGGAGCAGCTACACAGAGATGGACAATCCTAAAGAAGCACGCGAACATAACACTCAAATCTTGGAGTGAAACCAGGTGGGAGAGCCGGCTTAATTAAGAGCATTGAGGCTCTGCGATACCAGAGCCACAACATCAGAGAGGCCCTGTTGGAAGTCAGAAACAATGCCACAGATGCCATAGCCAGGACTGAAGCACAAGCACTTGCAGAGGAGGTAGGGTCTTATCGCTTTCAGATTTGCACAGTAGTATTGTATGACATTCTTCATGCAGTTAACCATGTGAACAAACTTCTGCAGTCTCCTACAATGCAGTGTGATGTGGCAATCAACCTCCTCACAAAAACAAAAGACTCACTCACCAGCTACAGAATCACAGGTTTTGTTGCAGCACAAGTCGTAGCTAGGGACATATGTGAGGAAATGAATGTGGAGGCTGTGCTGAAGGAGAAGAGGCTCAGATCCACAAAAAAACACTTTGCTTACGAAGCTCCTGAAGAACCATTTACAGAAGCCTTAAAGAGGCTGGAAGTCAAATTTTTCAATGTGGTGGTGGATTGTGCCATCGGGTCAATAAATGAGAGATTCAAAACATTAGATGATGTGAGGGACATATTTGGGGTTCTCCTAAACTTCACCACAATGAACGAGGAAGACTTGTCCTGCAAGTGTAAAAAGCTCTCGAAGATACTGAGCTCTGGAGCTGACTCTGACATTGATGGAAGAGAACTGGCCCTCAAAATTAAGAACTTGCCGACTTTACCTTCACACAACATGACTGCATTGGAGCTTCTCTCCTTCATTCATCAGAAGCAACTGGAGGAACTATACCCCAATCTCTGGGTTGCACTAAGAATTGCCTGCACTCTACCTGTGACAGTAGCGTCAGCCGAGAGGAGCTTCTCTAAGATGAAGCTAATCAAGAACTACCTCAGATCATCAACGGGACAGGATCGCCTCAGTGGCCTTGGCATCATAAGCATCAACCAGGACGTTGGCAGGGAGATTTCATATGATGATGTTATTGATGATTTCGCCCAGAGAAAATCTAGGAGGCAAAAATTTTGAAGATGCAAACTGTTCTGTATAACTGTTAGCTATTACACGATTGTATCGTAGAGTTAGTAATTGTTTGGTAGTTGATAATTGCATTATTTTTTTATACATAGTTCTGTGTCATTTATTCTAAATAATGTATAAGCTAATTTTCAAGAATTTCATGAAGAGTATTTTTTCTGTTTGTCTTCTGAAAGTAAGTACATATTTGTTGTTTTGGACATAAATGTTTCATTAAAATTGGTTCATAATTGTTTTTTATTAACAGCCATTTTTTGTATGTGTGTGCTGAGGTGATGTAGTAAGGCGTGAGTTGGTGGATGGAGGGGTGGGGCCTCAAATGGGTATACTGCTTAGGGCCCCCTAATGGCTAGAAACGGCCCTGGTTGTAGTGTTCTATTAGTTGTGATAGGCATAATCTACCTGATCGGAATCCGTGCTGATTTTCGTTGAATCTTTGCAGTGTCTCCAAGAAATCGTAAATTTTCTCTCTGACTATTCTTTCAAATACTTTGGTGAGGTGGGACGTCAATGACACTGGTCAATAGTTCTTTGCTTGAGATCTATCCCCTCCTTTATACTCGTTTATAGGGACAATGTTTGCTCGTTTCAAGATGCTCAGTATTTCCTCAGTGTCTAGGGATCTTCTCCATATCCAGTATAAAGGTGTAGCTATTTCATTTTTACAGTTTTTAATCAATAATGCGTTTCAGTTGTCCGGACCTGCAGCTGAATGTGGTTTCATTTGTCCTATAGCTCTCGCTACATCTTCTTGGGTAAAATCAAAGTCTGTTATACACTCTCCTTGCAATTTCTCTTCAAAGAATGCATCTATGTCAGGTATCGCTTTGTCACTTTTTGGGGTACTGAAAACTGATTCATACTGGGCTCTCAATGTTTCAGATATTTCTTTTGGATCATCGGTTAGTTCATGATTTCTCTTCCTTAAAGGGCCGAATAGCGGCGCGCGTTTTTGTTTTCCTTTTCGCATAGCTATAGAAGTATTTTGGATTTTCCTTCATTGCTTCTATCGCCTTTTCCTCTTTTTTCTCTGTATGGTCCTTAATCAGGGCTTGTATTTCCCTATCGATACCCTCCAGATTTTGTTGTATTACTTTCCTGGCATTATCTCCGCAGTTGGCTAACTTCGCCTCCACTCTCTTTCTTTTGCGGAATATTCTTCTCTCTAGCCTCTCTAGCCAGCTCCTCTTCCTTTTTGGCCGTGATTTCGGAGTATATTTTTCTAAAATTCTCAGCGTCTTTTCTTCCAAGGTTGTTAGCATTTCTTCAGTTGTTTTATTCTCTAAAACTGTTCTCCACTCTATTTGGCCCATGTGCGATCCTGATTGCTTCCCAATTTATAGTCTTAGAGTTTAAGTTAAAGGCCCCAAGTTTGCTTCTTTCCTCAATATGTGTATTGTCTTTCAATGTTGTCGTCATATTTGTTGATATCTCGATTAAGTTGTAGTCTGAGATAATGGTTGGTGTTATTTTTATATCAGCAATCAAGTTCGTGTTATTCGTGAATACCAGATCTAGGCAGTTATTTTTTCTAGTATTTTCTGCTATTTCCTGTGTTAGCATAAACTCATTTGTGAGAGCCATCAACATTTGTGCTTGCTCCTGGTCTTCTCTTGTGCCCCCCCTTGTCTTGGTATATATTTATTATATATATATATATATATATTATATATATATATATATATATATTATATATATATATATAATATATTATATAATATATTATATATTATTATATATATATATTATATTTCCTATCCACCTTTTTGTATTTTATAAATGGGAAGTTAAAGTCTCCGCAGATCATTATATCGGGGAATGGAGGGTTTATGGCCTATATTAGCTTTCTGATATCATCAATGGCCTCCGAGAATTTTTCGGTTGGGGTGTTTGGAGGTCTGTAGATGACTATCAATATCACGTTTAGTTTTTCTATTTTCACTGCTAGAAGTTCCACAAAGCTGTTTGATTTACTTATTATCGTCTCTGTCATATGACCTTCATGTACATACAGAACACAGCCACCTTTACGTCTCGTTTCGTTGTTCTGTCCGCTCTTAGTAAGTTGAAGCCCTCTATATTTATCTCTTTCTTATCAATACAATGTTCGCAGTTTTCACAATTTCCTTGGCAATCCTTAAGATGAGTTTCTGTGAGGCATGCGATGTCTGCCCTTGTTTCGTCCATAAATCCTTTCAGGTGCGAAACTTTGTTGAGTGATTGGTTTGGTCTTATTCCTTGAATATTAGCCAGGATAATATTTATGTTCTTTGCTTTTCGTTGCCTCTTGTACATTTCAAGTTCGTTTTCCATCGGTTTCGCGTGTTTTGTTGCCCTATGGTCTTCCGAGAGAGATCCGTTTCCGACTACCTGTTTTGGTAGCTTCTTGCCCGGAAGCGGTTTGGCTCGGGGGTTTCCGCTGTGTCAACTGCATGCGTTGGATGACATTTAGCAGCCGTATCATGTCTGCGATGTTGAAATTTTTTTTTGTTTGCTTATTGTGTTCCTATTGTTATTCCTATTATTATTGTTGTTATTCCTATTATCATTTAAACTTTGTCATATATATATATATATATATATATATATATATATATATATTATGTATGTATGATGCAAACCCACAAGGAAAAAGAAAAACGATTCCAAGGCCTTTCGTGTATTCAGAACTACACCTCGTCAGGAAATGAAGAGAGAAGGCAAGATGCCCATAAATATATACAACGTAGCGGAAATGAAAACAATTAGCATATACTTAACAAGAGTTAATGAGAGGCAAAAGGAATTTTAACAAGATATTGTCAATTTTATACATTCCCGCACTGTTCTTGTATGTAGGTGTCATTGTACGCGTGGGTTACGTTCCTGGAAAACAGCGCAGCACGATTCTGCGTAAAATGAATCCTTATTTCCCATAAGTCCCATGTTATAAATGCGCGTTACGTTCCTGAGTGGCGCGTAGCCACCCAGGAAACATTATAATAAGTCAATTTAACCATAAAAACAAAGTCAAATAGTAATGAACGTACATCATATTACTCATAGAACCAATTTGATATAATAAACAACTTATAAAATAATATTTAATCTTATTTAATCCTAATTAATATTGTGCTGTACTCACCTATGAAAGGGCCTGAAGTCAGCTTACTGGGCACAGGAGGTTGTTCGTTCGCGCGGAGGTTGCGGGCGGAGCACGTTATATCAGTTTATATAGTGCGTGAAATTAATTCTTTCCCTAAATAATTTAGCGTGTTATAGCGATTCCGTGTAAAGTAATACCACGTATAACGAGACCTACCTACCTACACACACACACACACAACACACACATATATATATATATATATATATATATATATATATATATATATATTATATAATGAATTCCCAATGTTACACCAGAGATTTGAATGAAATTTGCCGTTGCTCTGAGTGCAGGGGTATTAATACAGGAAACACCTTTGGACACGAAAACTTATACCATTGATTTGCTGCACGCATTGGTTTGATATATAAAAACGCATTGGTTTGATATACACCTATACTTTCGATTTTCTGCAAAAATGAAACTGGCGATAAATATAACAATTTGGAGACGCGAATTTGGCGATAAGCCACGTTTGAAACCTGGTGACCCTGCATTGCTATGGCAGCGCACGAAGATGGAGGACTTGCCTGTAGTCTAAATACAGTACAGGGTGGTCCAATTACTCCCTCTCTTTTGTACAAGTTACTGGCTAACAGCAATTTGGCTGCAACATTTTCTAATTCTGCTATTGCATTAAGAATGTTTTTGACTCTACTCTGTACAAACGCAAATAGTGAACGATCTTTTTCTGTCCTAAAAAGAGTGAAGAATTATATGAGAAGTTCCATGTGTCAAGAACGACTTGATTCATTAGATAACACTGCCCCAATTCCATAAGAACTGCTATCCGCTGAAACGACGAGAGGAAGTTTAGGATCATAATGCACTAGGAGAGTGGACTTTAGTAGTACGTCCTTGGAAGCCTCAAATGCTTCCTTTTGGGTTTTCTCCCATCTCTACTGTTCCTCAGATCGTAATAACTTATTTAGGGGTTCAAGGAAAGTCGATGCATTAGGCAAAAATTTCCTATAAAAGTTTAAGAGACCTAAATGAGCTTGTAACCGTATGATGTTTTGTGGAGGTGGTGCATTTTTATTGCCTTTGGCCCCTTTAGTTTAAACACCGTTGGATGAATGCCTGAGGCATCTATGCGGAACCCCACATATGAAACCTCATTAGTGACCCATTAGTTCTTTCTTTAGCTTAAGTCCGGCATCCCGGAGTCTTTTTAGAACTGTTGTTAATCTAGTTAGGTGTTCTTTTTTAGATGAACCTGAAATGAGGACATCATCTAGAAAACAAAGTACACCCGGAATGTGACCTAGAACTTGGTCCATTGTTCTCTGAAAAATACCCGGAGCCGATGTTATTCCATAGCATAGCCTATTGTACCGATATAGGCCTCGGTGCGTATTTATGATAGTTAGCTCTTTAGAATTTTCATCTAAACCTAGTTGAGCATAGGCTTGGGATATATCTAGTTTTGTGAAATATTTACCCCCCAACAAGAGAGCTAAATAATTCATCAGGCTTGGGTATAGGGTAGCAATCTAGAAGAACTGCTCTATTTGCCGTTAAACGGTAATCCCACATAACCGCACTGTCAGGTTTTAGTACAGGAACTACTTGGGTAACCCACTTAGCGTGTGTGACTGGTTCGATAATTTTATCTTTGAGCAGCCTATCAATTTCTAAATCTACCTTCTCCCGCAGTGCATATGCAATTGAACGAGCCTCACAAAATTTTGGAGTTACATTAGGGTCTACTTCTATACAAACCTGATGGTCTTTTAGTTTGCCTATTTCAGGGCCAAAAAGAGAAGAAAACTCCATTAACAATGACTCTATGTCAGATGAATATGCGAATGTATGCACATCTGCCCGACCCTTTGGCAAAATTTTGTCAATAGGCAATTTCAAAGCATCAATCCAATCATGGCCTAGTAGAGTAGGCCCTTGCTCATCCACCACTTAAAGAGTTAAGGGATGAGACAAAGTTTTCTTGTTGAGTGTAACTTTGATGGATGCATCTCCACAAATAGGTATTTGTATGTCCCCATATTTTTTTAGTATTGTTTTAGATGCATGTAGTTTAGGTGTATTTTTTAAAGTTTTGTCAAAAACTGTTTTAGACATGACAGTTCAGGCAGTACCTGTATCCAGTTCTAGAGGAACTGTAATTCCATTTAGGCGTACATCTACAATATATGGACCTGTATTATTGTCACTTTGCTGCTCATAAAATAGGTACTCCACTCCAATGTTCGAAGTATTTCCATTTGGAGGATTCCCACTAGAAATGTTATAATTATAATTTCCACCCCTTGTTTTCTTTGAAAAACAAACTTTAGCTATGTGGCCTATTTTACTAGTTTCGGCAAAT
This sequence comes from Bathynomus jamesi, assembly GCA_023014485.1. Classification (NCBI taxonomy): domain Eukaryota; kingdom Metazoa; phylum Arthropoda; class Malacostraca; order Isopoda; family Cirolanidae; genus Bathynomus; species Bathynomus jamesi. The sequence continues at coordinate 751,887 of JAJOZX010001107.1, read as the reverse complement.
TGCTTCTTTAAAAGGACAGTCCTTCTTCCATTGGTGTTTTCCACACACAGTACATGGCTTGGAAGGCTTTTCCTCCTGTTTAGCATTCGAATTAGTAGGTTTAGTCGTATTTGCCGCATACCTTTTATTTGTTTGTCTAGTAGGCTCATTAGGTCTGCCAGGCCTAGAAGATTTAAAGCTATTTACGTGTTGGGCCTTACTACTGTGACTGCCAAAAGCTCTAACATCTTTAGCAGCTGCTTCCCTAGCCGCAGCTATTTCTACAGCCTGACTAAAAGTTAGGTCCTGTGTCGTTAATAGGGCTCTCTGGGTAGACTCCTCTTTGAGACCCATTACAAACCTATCTTTCAGCATTTCGTCTAATTTGTCCCTAAATTTACAAGTACGGCTATAGGCTTTTATAACTGCAACACCCCCCCGCCTGTGGCTACCTTGTTGTGGTGGGTGGGCTCCCGTGTTGACCCAGTGGGCTACGTCGGCGGGGGCTTAGCGCCCCTAGAAGGGTCACCCATGCCGGACAGGCTAATGGGGAGACCGGGTTAAGTGCCACTAAAGTCTTTGGCTCCCAGTACGGGTCTCCATTGCTGTCCTCCGGAGGTGACGCCCTTAGAGCGTCACTGTGTTGGATGGTTGGGTGTCCTGGCCGGTGGAATTGGGGGGCTGGGGTCTTTGCGCCGTTTGGAGGCAAACTTTCGCATCACGGGGCCCCGTTTTTAAACCGACGGTGTGTCCCCTGGGGACGAGGTACCCCGCCCCCGGCGGTTTGCGATCGGCCTCCCTTTCTCATCAGTAGGCAGTTTCTCGCGGCCCCTGGGTACGTTTTTCTCAATCTAATAACGTATGGACAAAGGTGGGCACCCGGGCCTCAAAAAGGACCGACGGTCCCGGTCCCGGTCCTTGCCTCAAACTGGACCGACGGTCCAGGTCACGGTCCTTTCTGAAGATAGGACCTAGGAACGACTCGGTCCTCGGTCCTTATATATAATATAAGTGAAAAATTTGATTAAAATGAAAAATGAAATTAAAGACACCGGAAATCTTTAATTTTATTAACGTAAATTATAATTAATACAATAAATAAATGATGAAAAAAAGTTATTAAGTTAAATGCTTGAGTTTCCATCTTCTTTAGAACTTCCAATAATCACTAAACACACTAAAATCACTAAAAAAGACCGTCCGGAATTGCTTAAAAATGGACCGTCGCTCCTCATTTCGGTCCTCACTGAGAAAAAGACCGACTTTCCCGCTCACGGTCCTTAAAAAGGACCGAGTTCCTGGAATTCGGTCCTTTTGGAACTCGGTCCTGCCCACCTTTGCGTATGGATACTTGTACTTCTTACCCTAGAATTCGGGTGGTGGCCGATCAGGCCCCCGAGTCCTCTACCACTGGCAGACCACGTCGTGAGGGGGTCGCCCCTCCTCTGGCTACGGAACACTCACATTCTCCTTCCTCGTCACCGACCGCAAATTGTAGCGCGACCATGCCTTTGGACACACCTCTTCTAGAGCAGGGGTCCCACCCCAGCTTCCCTCAGCCAGCTACGGGCAAGACAGCAGGGTCCACGAAAGTCTCGCCCCAAAAACCAGACCTCTCGCTCTCTCCGTATGCCCCTCTCACCCGTCATCAACCCGCCTCTCCACGGAGAGAGCCCCGTGATGGACGGGGAAGTCGGTGCCCACGTCCGTCCTATCGACCACTAGATGTCCCAGTCCACTTCGAACCAACAGCTTCCCTATCCCTACCCAGTATTCACAAATTTTTAATTATTCGCCCTACTTCTGGGTCCCTTCCGTCCAACTCTGAAAGGACATTTCAGGTGATCCGCACGCGCAGCAACTGTAGCCGTTATGACGTCCGACCACAGAAGGAAGGTTCTCTCCTTATAAAATCGCGAACAGCGGCAGAAACGAATGCCCTACTCTCCCTCACAGAAGTCCTCGGATGCTCGGTGACCGTTTCCCCTCACCCTCCCCTGAACCAGAGTCAGGGCACTATCTTCGCTACTCGTTTATTGATGATACCCGAGAACGAGTTATTAGAAGACCTCACACCCCAGGGTGTCATTAAGGTTCATCGATTCACGTCTCGTCAAGGAGGTACCTCCTCCCCCACCCCGCGCCTCCTCCTCACGTTCAACACTCTAGTCCCTCCCGTCGTGTTGTGTGGGGCATGGGAGACCGCGCGTCATGCGAGTTCTCGGTCTGCCCATACATTCCAGACCCGACCCGTTGCTTTAAGTGCAATAAGTTTGGGCACGTCAGTTCAGTATGCCGACAGTCACAACAACTGTGCGTACGTTGCGGGGACATCGCCCCCCAGAACGATGTCCCACCTCGCCTAAATGCTCAAAGTGTGCCGGCACACATCCTTCTTCGTCTCGTGAATGTTTTTTTTTTTAAGTTTGAGAAGGAGATCCGGGCCCTGCGGGTAGCGGACTTCATCAGCCTCCGACGAGAGGCGCGAGACAGGGTGCGGAGTCGGGAGGTGAGGCCGGAAATCTCTTATGCTGCAGCCCTCGGCTTAGTTCCCTCGATTCGCCGTCCGGATCCGCCACTCAAACCCCTATCGACTACTAATCCCCCTTCCCGATCGGGCCCACGCAGGGCCCGGCAGCCGCCTCTCCCCCCACCATGCCTACCCACCATGAATCTCCAAAGCTACACACTTCTCAGACCTCTGGAATCGGGACTCTCGGTTCCCGTCTCCCAGGGACTCCGCTTTCACCGCACTCCGAGAACACACCCAAACCTAGCGCCCGGGGTAAATCAACGAGGCGGAGACGCCGGAATGAGTCTCCAGACTCACCGACCATCCAACAAGCCTCCTCTTCTCCTAAATCTAAAAGGAGAACTCGAGCACCTACACCCTTAACTTCGCCTACGATGACCCTTTCATCCTCGCACTCACTCCTGCAGAAGTTGACAGTCGTTGCTAACGTGCACGAGCCACCACTTAGGGCGAGACATGGGGCAGATCACCCCACATCCGAGGATCCAGTGGACGCGGCACTGGCACGCCAACATGGTGTGATAGTGTGACCAGAGTATCCTTGGTCGCACCTTCGAACCTCATGGATCTACCCTTACCCCCCCTGGTGCCATCTTCTCTACCCCACCACGGGAGCACCCTGGCTCATCCCCTTGTACCTCCACTGACCCGGCCCCTCTCATATCTCCGGCTCTTCCCTCATCGGCCACCCAGACTTTTTCCTCTCCCCCACCTGCCCGGTTTTACTGGTACCCCCTGTCTTCATCCGGGTGTTCCGTAAAACCACAGACAAACAGGGAGGTGCCAATTTGGACAACGGAATCCTCCCCCGTTGCATAACCACTGAACCCTGCCTAGAGACTACTCGCCCTCTGAGCCCGCGACGGTCCCTGGCCTGCCGCGATCCACGTCTCCGGTCCCGTTCGGTCGACTCGGCCCCACAGTCCCCGAATGGGTTGACAGGTCAGCCAATTCCCTCCTTGGTGAAGGGCAGGTGACACGACAGGCCTCCGACTTACCCCCCCGCCATCATGGACCTAGATCTCCATCCACAGTCCAACTCCCTAGCACCTTCACCCTCTCCACTTTTCCCTCGTCCAACAATGAACCCTCCGAAAGCGACGATCCTACAGTGGAACTGTAGGGGAATCTTCGCAAATTACGAAGGCCTAAATTCGCTGATTGCTACTGCTCGTCTGGTATGTGTCTGTCTTCAGGAGCTAATCCTTGGGACCAGACCGATGCCCTGCCCTACTGGATATTCTAGCACTATATCTCCGTCTCCTACCTGCACACGAAGGGGGGGCTGCCACCCTCGTCCACCGTCAGTCCCCTTTCACAACCTCCCTATTAGATCCCCGTTACAGGTGGTTGCTGCCAGGATTATCCTGGACAAGCAATACACAGTCTGCTCGATCTACCTCCCCCTTCACTCCCAAGTTTTCCGCGATGACCTGGTTGAGGTTGTTCAACAACTCCCCAGGCCCTTCCTACTCTTGGGCGATTTCAATAGTCGCCACCCCTTGTGGGGTGATACGAACTCCATTTTTGTGGCTCCGACACTGATTACCCTCATGGCTGAACTCTCCTTCGAGTACCTCAACGACGGCTCTCCCACACATATCACGCCACCAGATGCACCCCCGTCCTGTATAGATCTATCGTTCATCTCGACGGACGGCTTCCTGGACTTCACCTGGCAAGTGCTTCGGGATGACCACGGCAGTGACCACTTCCCTGTTTACCTCACACTAAATCGGCACGATCAGACCGTTCGGGTACCGGAGAAGTGGATAACGGCCAGAGCTAATTGGCCACTTTTCCGAGACAACACTGCCACACGTTGTACGACGGCCCACTTTCAATCTTCCGATGAATGCATTGCGTACTTTGAGGCGACTGTTGTCGCAGCTGCAAGCACCAGCATTCCATCTTCTGCCTACCTCCGAGCCCGACGAGTACCCTGGTGGAACCCAGAGTGCGCGGAGGCCACTCGTGCCAAGAAGAGGTCTACCCGACGATTTATCGTACGCAAACCCCTACCCATCGCATGGAGATGCAGCGGGCCAGAGCCGTTGCTCGCCGTGCGATGAAGAAAGCGCGCCGAGCTTCCTGGCGTACCTTTGTGTCAGGTATCACCTCCTCCACACCATCGGCTACCATCTGGAAAAAGGTACGGAGTGTCGAGAGACGACACGCCCCCTCCCGACCTCCGGTCCTCCGAACTAATGACGGGCTTCTCTATGAACCTAGGTCAGTGGCGAATCTTCTAGCATCTACCTTCGCTGCCGTCTCCTCCACAGACAGCCCCCACGCGCTGGCCCCTAACAAGAACTGCTCACCATCCCTCGACAACTCCTACAATCGGCTGTTCACCATGCGAGAGCTACAGGCGGCACTGGCCTCTAGACGGTCTCCTTCCCCTGGCCCGGACGGCATCCCCTACTGTTTGATCCAACACATCCATCCTACTATGCAACTGTTCCTCCTAGATCTCTACAACCGTATATGGATTGAGGGCACTTTCCCCTCTCGGTAGAAAGAGGCCCACGTAATACCAATCCCCAAACCCGGCAAAGACACCCTTGACCCCACTAATTATAGACCAATTGCATTAACGTGCTGTGCCTGTAAAATTCTCGAGAAAATGATCGCCGCGCGACTCTCCTTTCTCTTTGAAAACACTGACTCCCTCCCGGCTACCCAGTCTGGCTTCATACAGTTCCGCTCCACTACAGACCCCCTCCTGCTCCTCAGCCGAGATATACAGAACGCCTTCAATAGGGGACAGTTTGTCCTGTCCACTTTCTTCGACATCCAGAAGGTCTACGACACCACCCATCGACGTATAATCCTCAGTGAGCTCCGAAATTTGGGTTTCGTCGGAGCCCTGCAGACCTTCATCAGGGGCTTCCTCTCCTCTCGGATCTTTCAAATACGGGTGGGCTCAGTCCTCTCTGACACCTCTGAGCAAGAGGACGGGGTGCCACAGGGAAGCATCCTCAGTGTCATATGCTTTTCACTGGTAATGAACACAGTAGCAACATTCCTTCCACCCACCGTCCGTTCCTCCATCTACGCAGACGACCTTGCGAGATGGTTCGCGGGGCGGGAACTGCCCGTCGTCCAACGACAAATTCAGCTCGCCATCCATCGGGTGGAGAGGTGGTCGACATCAGTTGGTTTCCGCCTACCCACCTCTAAAACCAAAAATATGGTCTTCAGCGGAAGAAGATCCACAGCCATACCTGCCCCCTAGGTCACGCTATACGGCGAGCCCCTCGAAGTGGTGCCCACCGCGCGGTTTCTGGGCATGACCTTCGACCGACGGCTCAACTGGGTTCCCCACCTCAGGCACCTGAAACACACGCTCCAGCGTCCCCTCTTTCTCCTAGACTACCTTTCCCACACTACGTGGGGCGCTGACCGACGCTCGCTCCTTCGTCTTTACACCTCCGTGGTCCAGTCAAAGCTGGACTATGGGAGTGTTGTATACGGGTCTGCCTCCAGCACTTCCCTCCAAATCCTGGATCCGGTACTTAACAGGGGCCTTCGCCTCTTCACCCACCGATGCCTTCCGATCCTCCCCAGCTTCCAGCCTCCAAGCAGAATGTAACTACCTCCCTCTCACCCACAGACGGGATCTGCTCCTCATGCGGACCTACCTTCGCGCGCAGAGGCTGCCCTCGTCACTTCTGTGCGCGGCGATTTTAGAAACTCCGCCCCAGGGTCAGAGCTGGCACTTCACGGAAGCGGTCCGCTCTTTCCTGGATCTTTCCAACATGCCCCCTCCTTCAATCACCTCCATCTCGTATCATATCCATCCTCCCTGGCTCCTCACCCTTATTGAGTTTTGCAGGGACTTATGTGCCCTGCCGAAAGCTACTACGACCGCTACAGTATACAAGTCGCTCTTCCAGGAACACGTAACCCGACACCTGGACCCTGTCCCCATCTATACGGATGGTTCCCGATCAGAGGATGGTGTGGCTGCCTCAGCGGTGATCGTGACCCAGCCGCTCTCTAGAGCCGTTCCCCTTCCCCGTGAGGCCTCTGTCTTTTCAGCAGAACTCTTCACTATTCTGGAAGCCCTCGACATTACAAGCACCCACTCCGCCAACTCCTATGTCATCTACTCAGATTCCCAAAGCGCACTGCTCTCCCTTGAAAAATTTAACCCCCTTCACCCACTTGTCCGCACCATGCAACAAACCTTCCACTCAACGGCATCCCAGCATAAGACGGCCCCTTCTGCTGGGTCCCGGCACATGTTGGTATCCGGGGTAATGAGGAGGCGGACCGTAGGGCGAAATCCGCTTGCTCATTGCCAGTCTCCACCCGGCTCCTCCCTTTCACGTATTTTTTCCTGACTTTCCGCTCCCATTTCCGTTCCATCTGGCAACGGGATTGGGACCAGGCTATACACAACAAGCTCCAGCGGATAAAACCACACCTTGGATATTGGGCTTCCTCGTTCCATAAGTCCCGTCATAAAGAAGTGGTTCTAGCCCGTCTCCGCCTAGGGCACACACGACGCACACACGGTCACCTTATGGCTAAATTACCAGCCCAGCTCTGCCCCACCTGCCATACCCCCATCACCGTCGTCCACCGCCTGGTCGAATGCCCGAACCTGTTTGACCTCCGCCATAGCTATTTCTCCTACCTGTCCCACATCCCCACGTCCGAACGTCTTTAGTCCATACTCGCTGAAGGCCCCCACTTCTCAGCGGAAGCGATTTTCTCATACCTCACCCACTCTCAACTACTTCACCGCATCGAAATTCATACCCCCCTCCCACATATTCAATAACCGAACCGATAATTATTGAATGTTTCACCAACACTGTTCAAATATGACCTTCATATCTTGCGCAAATGAACCGAAACAAAGTTATGAAACATCAAAGTTTTTCTATGTTTTGGTTCATTTTCGCTAGAAATGAAGGTCATATATGAACCAAACACATCAAAATACATTAGAAAAATGTATTTTGGATATTAACAAAAAAGCAAACGGGCTAAGAACATATATATATATATATTCAGGGACGCCGGAAGCAATTTGATATTGGGGGGGGGGGCAATCTCAGTAAGGGGCGTTTTTTTCAATATAAAGTTTTAAGTTTTATCATCCATATGCACCTATGTAGTAAAGAAAATGAAAGCAGATGAAATAAACCACCGACATACTTTTATTTACATGTAGCATAAGAATAAGATTACTTCAAAATAGTAAATGCGTTGCGCCGTTTTGAGTCACCTCGGGTGACGAATTCATTGACGAGTTCCCGAAGGTTTAGATTGTCTAGTCGCTCTTGGTAAAGATTCAGCATAGTCACTGAGTTGAGCCGACGTTGGGTCATTGTGCTGCGAAGGTAGGTTTTCAAACGCCGTAGCCTACTAAAGGCACGCTCAGGGGTAGCCGTTGTCGCAGGGTGAACAAGATAAAGTCGACAGAGCTGAATCACCTGTGGAATCATGGGCTTCACTGACGATTCTCCAATACGCTCAATTATCTCCTTGCAGGTCATGCTTCCATCAGATGCAGAACGAAGATTTCTTAGGCCCTTCAGTTGTGCGGCAAGTCGATCTACATCGAGGTCATCTTGAAAGTGGTTCTTGAGGAGAGTTAGATTGACCTCGTTCAGGTTTTTCTTATTCCATGCGTCGTGTAGAAGAGATTCAGTTGCTAGTAGAGAAGGCAGACCCTTGAAAGTAATGCGCTCTTTCAAACCTTGGATCACATTGTCCAGAGCGTCAAAAAACACTGCACGATACATGTCTTTAGGATTTTCAAACTTGTGTCTCTCGCTCTGCTGTAGTCTCCTTGGTGCTCGCGGTTGTCTGGGTAATGTTGGAGGTTCAACATCATTGGCATCTGCTGCTACGCAAGTTTTCATCCACATTATTCGAAACTGATATTCTTGCCGCATGAGTTCCAACTCGGCAACTGCATATTTTGTCAAAACGACACCTTCTCTAGCGGACAAGTCTTTTGCTTGCAAAGCCCGACAAAGACGCTCAGTTACTTCAAAAATTGCTAAAGACATTGCCAAACATGTGTGGTAGTCAAACTTGTACGTCACAGAAGAGGGCGCCACTGCCACAGACGGAGGAGTCACAGAACTTGTGACAGAAGAGGGCGCCAGTGCCACAGACGGAGGAGTCACAGAAAAGGGTGTCACAGGTTGAGGAGGCACCACTGGTTGCATGAAATCCCATATACTTCGACATTCTTTGGCACTTTTTTAAGGTCTTTCTTTCTCTTCAACTTCCGACATTGAGCACCAGATGCACGGCGTTTCATCTGAAAAAACAATGCAATTCATCTGTAAGAACAATACAATTCCCACATCTCATGGAGGGCGTATGTATGGTGTAGGGGCGTACACCTTACCCTAAACAACTTTTGGGGGGCAAGCGCCCCCCCTGCCCACCCCACCCCACTTCCGGCGCCCTTGATATATATATATATAACTTAACCTAACCTTACCTTAACCCGTGTGTTCTCCGACTGCATGTGCTACCCCCAAGACCCCCCATAACAATATATACGTACTAAACTTACCTTATTGTGGAGGTTCAAGGTCACTATTGGTGAAACATTCAATAATAATCTTATTAAGGCTTTTTTTACTCTTTAATCTTTTCTTAAAAGTAACAGTAACACGTTACTTTTTCATAGGAGTAACTGAAGCGGTAATGACATTACTTGTTTATCAATGTAACGGTAGCATTAACGCCGTTACTTATAGAAAGTAACGTGCCCAACTCTGCTTCTGGAACCCATCTGCAAAAAGATTGTGAGAAGGGGTGTTTAAGAATCTTTTTATTAATGAAAAATTGAAAAACTTTAGAAAGACAAGAAATCAAAGCAATTGGACAAGTTGAATGAAAGTGAACTTAATTTCTAATAGGAAGGAAAAGTACCAGATGAAAGACAAAGACGAAAGAGTTTGCCTCAGCACTCAGAGTCAGCAGTTGTTGGAGAGGTTCTTAGCTGGATGCCAGAAAGAGCAAGAAGAATTAGAATTGGATAGGTTTTCACATTTTTGTCTGATGAAAGAATTTTTGGCGAGTTGAAGAACAGATTTTGCACGATTCTCGACAGAAATATAAGCTAAGTGAGAGTTAAGGGTTGGATGGCGATGGTACCTTCTGAAAGCCTACTATCTGTTGGGGATAGCATTAGAACTAGTAAAACCAAGGAGTTTTTTGTATTAGTAGTAGGAATAGAATATGGAATGTACGCCTTCATAAATGCAAAAAAAACTTCACTTTTTTTCTACGTGAAGGTCAAAATATAATTAAAACCCTCTCTAATAGACAGAATTTATTTCCACAACAGTTTCGATGCCCACTGGCATCCTCTTCGTTTTTCTGTATCCACCCGAAGAGGATGCCAGTGGGCATCGAAACTGTTGTGGAAATAAACTCTTCGTTTTTCTGTATCCACCTAAAGAGGATGCCAGTGGGCATCGAAACTGTTGTGGAAATAAACTCTGTCTATTAGAGTGGGTTTTAATTATCGTACGCCTTCATGCTGGGGAGAATCACCTCCGTGATGTGCTCAGCACACTCGGAAGGGCCCCCCGCCATGGAAGCAGTAATCATTCTTTGAGAAATCAGAGAAGTACTGCCTAAGGGCCTCCCAATCAGTGGCGCTAAAGTGCCAAAGGCATCTCCTCTTGGGAGGATCCAAAGGCCGGATTGGAGCGATAGGACAGGAAACAGATACAAGATTGTGGTCGGAGGAGCACAACCGAGAAAAAAAAGTCTGACAGATTAAGAAGGATGAAAGGTTAAAAATAAATCCAGAATGTTGGGACTATCTCCAAAGCGATTGGGGATACGAGTAGGGTGCTGTACAATCTGCTCTAGGTCATTCAGGATGGAAAAGTTGTAAGCTTGTTCACCAGGGATGTTAGTGAAATGGCTAGAAGGTGGTGGCGAACATTGAAATCTCCAAAAATCGAAATTTCCTGCAAAATTAGAGTCGGTTAGAATATATAACACTTTGGAAGTGATGTAGTTAAGGAATTTTGGATAGTCAGTAGAATTAGAAGAAAGGTAAACAGCAGAGATGTATTTAGTTTGAGATTGGTATGTAAGTTGTAGCCAGAGGGTATAGAATTCAAAGGATTCGAGTTCGGAAATATGAGAAGTTGGATCATTGCGTACATATATGCAACATCTATCTTTGGAGTGAAATTTTGTATAAAGTATTGGGCGAAGGAAGTAAAACAGATCAACCAAACCAAGTCAGTGACAAATAGTGGTAACAGCAATAAAGTGAAGCTGCGGTTGGGGAATTACAAGCTCTGGTGCTACTGTTGACTCCGGGCCACTTTACCTCGATCACCACCACTTCTGAAAAAACTGGTAAATATGGATATTACGGCCTCCACCCAATTTTTATGCCAAAATACATTTTCCTAGTAGTGTATGATGTGCTTTGTTCAAATCTGGCCTTCATTTTATGTGGAAATGAACCAATCAAAAGTTATGAGACTTCAAAGTTTTAACATATTTTGGTTCATTTCCCCATAAAATGAAGGCCAGATTTTAACATTGCACATCAAATACTACTAGAAAAATGCATTCCAGTGTCCAAATTGCTAGAGAACCTACCTAACCTAACCTAACCTAACCAACCTAACCTAACCTATGCAAGTTAAGAGATGGAGATATCCGAGCCTCACCTAACCATGTATCTCTAAATTGAGATATCGAAAATGCACATTGTGAAAAATGCTCTGTATGAATTGGTCCCCAATTAACCCACCCCTTATTTCTCCAGTCTAACTATAGAGTAGATTAAGTCTAGCCTTGTAAGGGTCAGCCTAGAGATTCCGGAAATGGTCCAGAGTGGGCAGATAAATTGAGGTCCACAGTAGGATTCCTCACCAAATTAGGTTAGGGCAATCTACCTTCACCTTTGTTAAGCTATGAGTTGATGCTAGATCTTAGGCCATAATGTAGGCCTAATTTGTCTGACCCAGCTTAATTTAATGCTTTTACTTCTAACTGGGTTAAAAACAAAATTAGTCACTTACTGCTAGTTATTAGAGAGTCTCTTTTCTCCTTCCTGTATAATTGTTGAGAGCGTACTTGCTGGTGGGGATCTTTTTTCGGTGTCTGTTCTTCTCCCTTCTCTTGTTCCGTCTTGTCGCCCCGTTCCTCATTTTCATTCTCCCTTGTCTTCCTTTTTTCGGGGCTTTTTCCACCAGCGTGGTCTTGGTTTTTTCTTCAGTTGGTTGATCGGTAATGTATATCTATTACCGAGCACGCTCTTGTCACACAGTATATAAATACTAGTGTGGAGAATAACTCTGGTGAGTAACCAATTAGCTTCATCCACCCAGTTATTGACATAAAAGGAATTTAATAATTGTTAGATTAACTACCTACTTACTCAGTGAACCATTTTCGTTACCTCCCAACTACCCATACATCAGTTTTCCATATACTGGGGGCCCTGGGAGATAAAAATTTTGGTGTTAGTGTCACCAATTTTTATGTCTGAGTGTAGACTAGCTAACTATTTGACTGTAAATGCCTGTTAATCTGATTAACAGTGCCTATCCTCACCTTCTCATGGAGAAGATGTAGCATTTAATTAGAAGAGAAAATATACATCCATAGGATGAAACTGTCTATGGTCTTTACCATAAGAAAAGAAAAAGTGAAAGTTAGAAGATAAAATTACAATTCCCCAGCATCTATTTTTTGTTGTAAAAATAGTCGCGCCTTTAATGCTGTTTGTCGCTGAGGTCTTGTGTCTGTCAATGTTGTAGTAGGATGCGTTACCACTCCTACTGTCAAAGGAATAGTTACTGGAAGTTCAGTGTCTCCAGTTGTTACTGTCGGTGGAGAAGGTTCTCCAAAATCCATTGTTTTGGGTCCAGACTCTAAAGGGTACAAAAGAGAAATGTCTCTTGTTGTGTCACCCGTTGAAGTCCTTAATTTGACCACTCTTGTTACCCCGTCTGCCCCTGGTCTGAGTTCTAAAACTCTAGCCAGAGGCCAGTATTGTCTTGGAGTACTGTCATGTATGAGAACAAGGTCCCCTACCTTAATTGTGTCAGACCAATCCTTCTTAGTCATTTGTTTATGTCTCTCCCTTAGACCCATCAAGTACTCAGTTTTCCACTGTTTAATAAAATGAGCTTTAACTCTATATATAGTTAAGTGTTGTAACTTAGTCTGGAGTTCATTGTGTCGTTGAGTCCAGTTTGGGTCTTCTGAAGAGTCTATATTGTAGTCCGGCAGGAGACTAACTTGTTCTCCCCGAATCAAATGATTTGGAGTTAATGGTTCCGGGTCATTAATGTTGTCACTCACATAAGTGAGTGGTCTATTGTTGATGATGTTCTCAATCTCAGCCAGGAGAGTGAGCAACTCAAATAAGTGTATCTGTTTTTTACCAATTACTTTCTTCAAGCAATTCTTTTCTGTTTGTATATTCCTCTCCCAGATAGAACCATACCAAGGAGAGGCAACTGGAATATACTTCCATTTTATGTTTGAATTTTGTATATATAATTGTGTGAGTTCGTTGCTTAACAAGTCGTTGATGACTTGTTCACCAGCCTTGAAATATGTAGCATTGTCAGTCCAAACTGTCTTGGGTACTGAATGTCGTGCACAGAATCTCTTAAAGACAGCAACAAAAGATTCTGCTGTAAGGTCCTCCACAACATCCAGATAAACAGCTTGTGAGGCAGCACATGTAAACAGTACAATGTACATTTTTTGTTCAGTGTCAACCACCCCTACAGTCAATGCTCCTGTATAGTCAATGCCTACAGTCTCAAAGGGTCTGTTGAGAGTAACACTCTCCTCTGGCAAAGCAGGAGGATTTGGTTTCCTATAGGGCCTAGCATGAATACACCTACATGTGACACACTCACTCAGGACTGTTTTAACAGTGATCCTTCCCTTGGGTATCCAATAAGTTTTTCTTAATGTAGTTAGTGTCTGTGGTACCCCCATATGATGTACATCATTGTGTGTTTGTCTGATGATTAATGTGGTCAAATAGCTAAATCTAGGTAAAAGGATTGGATGTTTGCTTTTGTATGACAGTTTTGATTTGTCTAATCTCCCTTTACACCTTAGAAGGCCTTCCTCATCTCTGAACAAATTTAGATCCACAACTACTGATGGTACAGGTTCTTTTGTTTGTTTCCCATTAGTCAAGAATTCTAACTCTTTATTGTACTCCTTTTGTTGTGCATGCCCTATCCAGTACTTGGTTGCAACTTCTGTATAATTATGATTGTTTTTATTTAGCTGTTTGTTTATTGTAGTTAAACAGTTGTGAGCAAACCTCAAACAGTAGGCTGTGACCCTGACAAGTTTACTGAAATCAGAATAACGTTCATAATTAGTGATTGGTTCAACCTTTTCATTTGAAAAGATTAAATTTAATGTCAAGTTAACTTGTTCCACAGGCCATTGGTCTGTATTACAGAGCCACTTAGGTCCCATGAACCAAGTTTTGTTTGACTTCAACAACTTGTAGGATAAACCTCTGGTCAGAAAGTCTGCTGGATTTTGTTTAGTTGGAACATAGTGAAAGTTTACTTGTAGGCTTTCATTAGCTTCAGCTATTTCTTTTAGCCTATTTCTTACAAAGATATTCTTACTATTAATGCTATCATTCCGTATCCAGGCAAGACAAATCTGACTGTCAAGCCAGATGTGGATATCAGTTATGTTCACATCATGGTAAGCATCCTTAAGCAATGAAATGGTTTTAATGGCTAATGCAGCAGCCAATAGTTCCAATTGAGGTATGGTTCGGGTAGGTTTGAGAGGTGCAACTTTCCCTTTTGCATAAATTAGATGACTTTCTATAGGACTTACAAGATACGCACAGCACCCATAAGCTTGTGTGCTTGCATCAGCAAACACATGGTCTCTGGGGCTTATCCCTAAACCCACAGCACCTTTGAATTTTAATGTTCTGCACTTTTGTTAAATCAGCAGCTAACTTCTTCCAAGATTTTTGATCTTCATTTGTTATTGGATCATCCCACCCAACATTTGTCCTCCAAACTTCTTGGAGGAGAATCTTTGATTTTATTGTTGAAGGCAGGAATAGACCCATGGGATCAAAAATTTTGGAAGTCTCTGATAATTTGTCTTTTAGTATTTGCTTCCTCATCAAGTTTAAAACCTTTAGTACAGATTGAATCATGACTGTTAGAAGTTGCATCCAAATACCAGTTCATGACTCTAGATTTGAAAAAATTTACTGGAGCATAGCTCTGAATTTACTTTTTTTCCCCTTACACCACTAGATAGGTTAATGATAGTAAACTCTTGAATTGACGACATACCAATTACAAATTGTTTTAGCTAAACATAATAATACAATAATGTACAGTTTATAACTCACCTTAAGTTTATTTATTCATTGCAGCAGCAACAGTGGACGATGTTAGACCTTGCATGTAGGCATTTGTTGTGAATTTACCGCCATGTATGCTTGGCCACTGATCAATGGCTTTCTGTGTGATCATTACAGCAGATCTAGTGCCTGGAGCTGGACCCTCCTTCACAATTCTGCACAGCTTAGTCAAATGAGATGGCTTAATGGATCCTTTGTGTTCAGATTTCTAAACCATCCCAATATCGAAGGATATTATATTGCCCCTTTACAAGTCCCTAGTCAGGCCTCATTTGGAATATGCCGTTCAATTTTGGTGCCCGTACTTGCGTGAGGATATTGATAGGTTAGAAAGGGTTCAGCGTCGTGCCACGAAACTTATTCCGGCATTGCGCAATAAGCCTTATGAAGATAGGATTAAAGTGTTAGACTTGTATTCACTCGAAACTAGGAGATTAAGGGGGGAGCTTATTGAAGTTTTCAAAATCGTTAATAACATCGATAACGTAAATTTTGACAAATTGTTCACTTTCGATAATAGTAATACTCGCAATAACGGATTCAAGTTGCGTGGCAGACGTTTCATTACTAATATCGCTAAAAACTTCTTTACGTTTAAAGTAATTGATAAATGGAATAATCTTCCCGCGTCAGTCGTTCATTCTACCAGCGTTAATGTGTTTAAGAACCGTCTTGACAGACATTTTAAAAATATTAACGTTGTTTAAAATTAAAAAAGAAAGTTAACAACAGGAGCTCTGGTGGTGGTGCTCGAGGATGAGTCTGTTGACGATGAATGCCAGCGTGTGATGCCAGCAATAAAAAAAAAAAAAAAAAAAAAAAAAAAAATTAGACTAACACGAATGTAGATGTAGCTCATAGCGTAAACTAACCCACTTTTTGTTTAACTTTACCTACTTTTTTTTTTTCTTATCCTCCTTACTTTGCATGTCTCTAACTCTTTTCTTGCATGTTTGTAGTTTGCATGGTATGACAGTGAGTTAAGACTGTGTTTGCATGGTTTGTAAGCGTTCTTATTTTACTTCTTTTCATCTTTCACCCCTCTCCTATATTCTCCGACTATTTTTCTGACTTGTCGGCAGTGGCCGGCGGATGATGATGGTGAGACTTTTTCCCTCTTTTTCTGAATGAATGTTAACCCACGAATGATAGGTGTTGCTCCTTACTTAACCCCTTATTCTCCTCTCTTCTCTTAACCCCCTACTCTCTTCTTTCTCTCGGGCTAGCCTTAGAGTGGATCTTAGGGTCTTTGTTAGCCTTAGCTTCTGTAGATCTGTAGATCATCTTCATCCTCAACAGCTATATCTACATCAGGCATATTAGTGTCACTATTTGCAATGTTTTCCATTATATCACTTGGTACTGAAAATGAATCATCAGCATGCCCTAGATCCTTCTTTTCCACCAATTTGAATGTAGATTTGATCAAATCATTGTTCAGGATTTCTTGTATTGATTTACACTTGCTTAAATGAGCTATGGAAATGTCAAATTTGTTGCTTTTTGCTTTATTAGATTTGGATGCAACACTTGAACTTGAAGGCATATTTTGACTCTTCTCTTTATTAACCACAATAGCTTGGTGAGTTTCTTTTGTTAGGCGCAAAATTGCATTCAATGTCTTCTGGATTTGGGAATTTTCAAATTCCTCTAAAGCAGTTTTGTTAGTCTGATGCGCAGATTCCTCACTTACCTTTTGTTTCTTAGGTGGAGGATTAGCAGTTGATGAAGTTGGTTCATTTTTCTGAGGTCTAGCACTGGCACATTTTGTGAACAAACTAAATGACTGCTTTGCCATATCTCTTTGCTGCACTTCATCCTGGTATTTCTTTACTGCAATATCTAAGCTGTGGGCCCAAACTCTGGGACCTCTTGTATTGTAACAAATATTTTTTTTGGAATTAAAATGTTCCTCCCAGTTTTGCTTCTTTGAATATTTGTTCTTGCATTGACCACAAAAGTAACCCCTTTTAACACCCTCACTTTTCTTTCCAACTTCATCAATATTAGGATCCATTATTGATTATTGACTACCTGAAAAAATACAAAATAAGTAAAAGTTAGTAAATATAGTATGGTAAAAGTGAGTAAAAGTAAGTAAATATAGTACAATGAAAGTAAGTAAAAAGCGCTTTAAACTTAGTAAAAGTAGGTAAGTTAAAGTAAGTAAAAGTAAGTTTAAACTTAACTAAACTTTTCAATTCTAGAGTCATGGTGGATTACTTAAAACCGCACAAGTAATTATCTGGCCAATTTATCAAACCTGGCCGAGATCAATGGAACATAGTCCAATCCTGATAATTTTATATTAAAAAAATATACGTTTTAATAAAATTTTAATTATCAAAACATTGAAGCTTAACAAAAAATAAAAATAATTGTTAAATATGGAATTACCAACTAAACTTAAAATAACTAAATTTGTAATTTAAAAAAATTGGTTTGTACAAGAATGTATACGCAAAAAAATTGCATAACGTCTAGCGGATGAACAAAACCCAAACCCAAATTTACTTTTTCTCATGCTCAAATTTACTGGAGCAATGCTCCCAAGATCCCAGGAATCTGGAGTCATGTACCAGTTCATACCTAAAGTTTTAACTCTGTCTGATGGCTCAGTAAGACCATTATTATCCTTTAAAATCCTTTTGTTTAAATCCTCATCATTTGAAATCCACTCTCTAAGTTCAAAGTTACCTTGTTGCATAATGTTCTGAGAGTGTTCATAGACTTCAGATAATTCAGATTTTGTTGTTGTTGAGCCTATTAGATTGTCTACATAAAAATGTTCCTTGAGGAAGTTCAATGTTAGAGTTATTAAACTGGTTCAAATGATGTCTAATTGTCAATGCTAATAGGCTAGGTGAGCAATTGGCTCCAAACAACACAACATTAAATCTATAGGTTATGAACCCTTTATTCAAATCAAATGGATCCTTGAACCATAAGAACCTAAGTTGGTTCTTATCATATTCATTTTTAAGATTTATTTTCAAAAATGCCTTTGAAATGTCACTTTGTACGGCATATTTATCTAACCTGAACCTCAGTAAGATCTTCACAAGGTCAGAAATGAGATTAGGGTCATTCTCTGTCAGATCAACCAGTGCCTAACACCCTCATCTCTCAGATTTTGCTGAAATTTGGTTTATAGGGAGTTTGTGGGCCCTGAATCCATTTCTGAAATTATAAGGTCAATCCGACCAACGGTTCAAGAGATATGACCTCGGGAAATTTGAGGTCACTAACATTTGGCGACCCATAACTTGGGTAATAATGGTCACAATTATATAAAAAGTATATATATTTAGAATCAGAAAACGACAAGGAATCCAAATATGCAAGTTTTAGAACTCTAGGTTGAAAAATAAAAAAGTTACACTGTAACCAAAATTTGAGGTCACGATTTGACCTCTGGGGTATCAAATGAGAATTTTTTTTTTAAATGTAAAAAATGAAGGCATAGGCATTGGCTATTAGAATCAGCAAAAAAAAGTTTGTTTGTTAGTATTTTTCATGTAACTAACATATAAGTGAACACCATATTCATAAGTTGTGCGTCAATTCTACCTATTTTTTCACACTTAAGCTCATAATTTGACCTATAGAAATTAAAATTACATTTTTTATAGATATAAAAAACAAAGTCAGAGTTCTTGACTAATAGAAACAATCATAAAAAGTTTGTTTATGTTGGTACTTTTCATGTAACTAACTTATAAGTGAACACCATATTTATAAATTGCTTGTCATTTCAAGGAATTTTTATATCTTAGCTATCAATTTGACCTCAAGCTCCAAGAATTTAATAAAAATTGTATTTCACTGCTAATCTACACTGGCAATAATAGTTATAATAGTGAAAGGGGAAGACTAAGCTCACATGTAGCCTAAACAAACCTGTTGAAACATGTTGCTACTTGTCTAAGTGCAGAATCAACACAGATAGTTGCAAAATTCCTTGTTACAGGTTAGTACAGTTCCAGCCAGCACTGTGGGTGGCTGGTGGGTATGGTGTTTTAATGAGCCTCAGAGACTATCAAGGCCTAAAATATTAAGTGTGTATAGCTATATATTTTCTAAAAAATATATATTACCTAATTGTAAATCCTATATCTTTACAGATCAAAATACAATGGTTTGGCACTTGAAATACTGCCAGGACCCTATTCAAAAACACAAGAAATGCATAACAATCAATCTTAGAAAAGTGACTGATGTACTTGTTGAAAAATGTGCTGGAAGAGTGAAAAAAGACTCATTGTTGTGTGTGAACTGCTGGACACTGATAATGAAAAACCCGACTATACTTAGTACCACTGAAAACAACGAGTCTGAGCAGGATTCAAATGAATCATCTACTATCAGTGGCTTGAGTAACATCTCTTCAATTCAAGATCTGGACAATGACAGTGATTGCTTGATAAAGGAAAATCCTTCAACTTCAGTTGAACCAGTTCTAGCATTTCTGGACCAAACACCAGTTAAAAAAAGTAAGTAATAAATTAATATAATAACTTATACTTTACTACAAGGTCTGTTTGATCTACTATATAGCCAATTATATAGCATTTAAGGTACTATAATTAATATTTAATTACTAATATTCAGGTGTGTGAAACCTTTTTTTCTGTTCTTTTCAGAAGGGCTGTCATTAAGCCAGAAAAAGCGCAAGGCTCGTGGTAAGCTATCATCTGCTCAGAAACACCTGAAGGAGAGGCTAGAACTCAGTTATGGTGTTCAAATTACCGAGGAGGTAAGCGATACTTCAAAACCTGAAACTAAATCTGAAAAACATCTAGACAAATTAATGAATGAATTGAAACAGTCATTCCTGGAGAGCAAATGTCACCATCACAAACTACAAATATTGACACACTCACCATACACAATTGAAAAAACAGCTAGTTTCTTTCAAACTACAACATACATGGTGAAAAGAAGCCGTTCACTTAAATCAGAACATGGAATCCTTCCGAAGATTCCACTAATGAGCAAAGGAAAAGTGATATCTGAAGAACACAAAGATATAGTTAGAAGATTCTATGAGTCAGAAGAGGTTAGTCGTATGTGTCCTGGCCAAAAGGATTGCGTGAAAGTTATCAGTGCTGAAAGTGCAAAAACGATTGGTCCTCGGGAATTTAAGAGAGATGTTTGAACTATATAAAAATGATGAAAAGAATCCCAAAATAGGATTTTCCACATTTGCAAAATTACGGCCATCATATTGTGTGCTTGCCGGTAGTGGTGGGACTCATTCTGTCTGTGTCTGCACATACCATCAAAATCCAAAATTGCAGCTGGCTGCATTGGGAGAAAGAGGTCTTTCATACAAGGATCTTATGGATTACAGTGTCTGCAGTACAGAAAGAGAGACTTGCATGATGCAACTTTGCAATGATTGCCCAAGAGAAGAGGGTGTCCTGGATTTTCTTGAGTTACTTGACAGTGTGAAATCAGCTCCAAATGAAATATCTTACAAGCAATGGGTGACTGTTGACCGTTGTACAATGGTTGATAAGGTGGAGCCACTTCATGAATACTTATCATCCCTAAGCATGAAAATATCCCGCATGGTTCGTCATCACTTTGTTGCTCAGCAACAATCACAGTACTTCAAGCAGTTGAAAGAAACACTACCACCTCAGAGCGAGGTAGTTATAGTAGGTGATTTCTCTGAGAATTATTCTTTCATTGTCCAGGATGCTGCCCAAGGGTTTCACTGGGACAATTCACAGTGTACAGTTCACCCTTTTGTCATCTATTATAGATCATCTGCAGACCAGGAACTTAGCCATTTTAGTGTCTGTTTCTTATCTGCATCACTAAAACACAACACTATAATGGTTTACTCATTCATATTGAAGCTTATGACATATGTTAAATTCAGATGCCCACAATTGAAGAAGGTGCACTATTTCTCAGATGGATGTGCTGGCCAATATAAGAACAGATACAACTTCACAAATCTCTGTTACCATGAAGAGGATTTTGGTCTGTCTTGTGAATGGCACTTCTTTGCTACATCCCATGGCAAAAATGCATGTGATGGGATTGGAGGAACAGTGAAAAGAGCTACTGCTCGTGCCAGTTTGCAGAGAACTACAGAGAGGCAAATTCTTACACCAGAACACATGTTTCAGTTTTGTGAAGAAAACTTGAGCAAGAAAAATTTTTCTTTGTAACTACAGCTGATTTGAAAGATGCAGAAGAACGGTTGGAACATCGATTCAAGGATAGTAGGGCTATTCCTGGAACTCAGAAATATCATAGATTTGTTCCCCTAAACAAGGAAGAACTGATGGTGTATCCCATTTCAAGTGGCATTGGAGAAAAGAAAAGAAAAATAAGGAAAAGTCATTTTACTAATGAACCTGCAATGCTTGGTAACCTAAAATGTGTCAAACCAGGAGAGTATGTTGGCTGCATTTATGACATGCAAGTTTGGTATGGAATTGTGGAGGAATATTGTGAAGAGTTTGATGATTTCACTGTGAACTTTCTACATCCCTCTGGGTCATCAGGATCAAGTGCATATTATTATCCATCAAACAAGGATTCATGTGCAGTGCCAGGACATCATATATTAACTGTAATGAGTTGTCCTACCCTAAGAGGAGGCAGCAGAATTCAATACATTTTTCCACAAAAGAAATTGATGAGAGCATCGAGCATGCAAAAATTGTATTAGGCTAGCACATGAATCCTCTAAGTAGGTCTTCCCCTTTCACTATTATAACTATTATTGCCAGTGTAGATTAGCAGTGAAATACAATTTTACATTGTTTGCCTTTGTTTTTATATCTATAAAAAATGTAATTTTAATTTCTATAGGTCAAATTATGAGCTTAAGTGTGAAAAAAGTAGGTAGAATGACGCACAACTTATGAATATGGTGTTCACTTATATGTTAGTTACATGAAAAATACTAACATAAACAAACTTTTTTTTGCTGATTCTAATAGCCAATGCCTATGCCTTCATTTTTTACATTTAAAAAAAAAATTCTCATTTGATACCCCAGAGGTCAAATCGTGACCTCAAATTTTGGTTACAGTGTAACTTTTTTATTTTTCAACCTAGAGTTCTAAAACTTGCATATTTGGATCCTTGTCGTTTTCTGATTCTAAATATATATACTTTTATATAATTGTGACCATTATTACCCAAGTTATGGGTCGCCAAATGTTAGTGACCTCGCAAGTGACCTCAAATTTCCCGAGGTCATATCTCTTGAACCGTTGGTCCGATTGACCTTATAATTTCAGAAATGGATTCAGGGCCCACAACCTCCCTATAAACCAAATTTCAGCAAAATCTGAGAGATGAGGGTGTTAGGCACTGGTGACCCACAGTGACTGTTTGACTAACAAAATATTTAGTAAGATTTGGTTGACTTACTTGACTAGAAGTACTGGCAGATTTAAGTATTTGCCTCTTTTCATTCTCTTCTATAATCTTGAACACTTCAGGATGGTTACGACTTATGTGACGCCTCAAATTGAATGCTCTTGTTGGTTTTGCTTGAAGGTGTACTAATTTTTGCTCCACATGTCAAAATATTTCCACCAGTATCAGTCACTTCGCAAGTGCAAACATAGTATTTATCATCTTCACTGGTAGTAAAATATTCGAATACAATAGACTTTTCTCTAGATCCTTTAAGTTTATTCATTATTGAGGGCTTAAAAAAATTTATTTATGTATAAATGATAAATGCTTATTGTTTAGTCTTAGTTTAGTTAATGATATATGATTTTGGAGCTATAATTAATAATTATATTACAAATATTGACGTTTCTGAAAAAAATAAATATGCATTTTTAATAAAAACTATATATTAAGTTAGGTAAATTACTAAAGTTGGGTTAGGTAAGATAAAGTTGCATTAGGTTTATTATGAATGGGCAAGGTAACTGGAGCCATGGAGCTGGCATTTTTTAATGGCTCCGACTCCGGCTCCACCCAAAAACCACCACTCCACCGGCTCTGGCTCTGACTCCACACCCCTGATATATAGAGTAGGTACTGTATGCCATTTTATTTTAAAATATGATTACCTGTATGATGCAAATGTGGCAAACTCCAGTATGCAGGAACATTGGATCCAAATTTCATAAATGACGATTGGGTTAGGTTACAACTGCATTATTTATTGACAGTTCGTGACCTGTATTTTATCCCTATTGACAGCCAGGGTTGTGTGGCATTTATGGATTATAGGATGTAAACCAAAGTCTCATTATTATATTTTCTAATATTTTCAGGGCAGTATTTTGTTTCAAGAGAGTAAATACAATAAAAACTAAAGAACCTTTACAAGAGAATTTAATTTTTTTCATTCCCAAATCATTTATTGATTTTCAAAATGAACAAAGATGAAAGAGAACTTGGTTTGAAAAAAGAAAAAATAACTATTAAAACTGAGGAAGTTGAGGTTAAAGAAGAATTCATTGACTACTTTCAAGGAATTCTTACTGAACAAGAATTGTCTACCAATGATTTGCCCGTATGGAAAATAATTGAATAATTGCTTTTTCCCGTTGTAAAAATGATTTGCCAGTAAGGAACTAATATGAATAGTCATTTTTTCCTATTGTGAAAATGATTTGCATTTCATGTATAAAGAAACAACATTAATGAACTTTATTAAAGCTTAATATTTTATTAATAAGCACATTTAATACAGCTTAGTAATTTCTTCATTGTCAAAATGATTAAAGTGTTGAATTCATGTTTGCAGAATAATCTGTGCGTGAAACTCCTCTTAATAGTTTAGTGACAAAATGACAAATGTCTTATTTTAATGAGAGAGATTTTAGTAGGAAACAGAAATAGGAGAATCTTCAGACCTACCAACCCTCCTATTTTAGCTGGGAATTTCCCAGTTTTTTTTTACCCAATTCAAAATTCCTAGTGGGAGTCGAAAAATCCTGCTTTTTCTTCAGGAACTGAACTTCGCATTATTTTGAGTTTACTGTATTACTTAAATTAAGTATTTAAAAGGTAGTTTTTAGCTTGCACAGAAATTCCATTTTTTTTGTTTTTTCCCCCCAGCTTTTTTGAACCCTTATTCCAGATTTTTCCTAAAATTGGGTTGGCAGGTCTGAATCTTATCACATAGACTGCTTAAGTTATCTTTCAGAGTAGCTCTTTTTTAATGTAAAATTTTAATGTGAGTTGAGTTCAAGATTGTTTCTTGCACTGAAGTAAATTCCTATTAGTGATAAAGCTGATGAAAAGAATCGAATTTCAGAGTTCTCAAATTATGGATGAATCTATAGAAGGTGCTTCCATTAAAGAAGAAATATTAGATCTCACTGATTCTGAACTCAACAATAAGGTAGGTTCCTAAATAGATACATCATTGGATTTCTTGTTAAGGTTAAGGCCTATTTATCCCCTTCACACGAATGATAAGCCACTTGAAAAGCCAAAGCCAGTATAATATTTAGATATTCTGCTCCACAATAGTATCATTATAGTATATGCATTTTTATCAGTACCTGTAAACTGTACAGACCACTTTCTCTGGGTCATCTCTGCTGAATTTGCATTGTTCAGGCATTTTGAGATTGTTTGGATTTTCAGTGTGGTGGACTTGGAAAGCTCAATCTGGCATAATGTGATGGGATGGGCTGAGTTTATAAATAAGATTTTACAAACATCTGTGTTTGAACACTTCAATAATTGTTAGTTGAATTGTAGCTTACATTTGTTTTGTTCCTTTGTGATACGATTATTTCTCAATCTAGTTGGACTCTATATAGGGCCTAATCTATCAAAACAGGTTTGTTTTTTTTCAGCTAAAGAATGTACTAGAGAAATTACACTCTCACTTGTGTTTGTTTTTGACAGTGGTGGGCATAATAGTTGCAAAAGTAATTCATTACAAGTTACAAATTACTTTTTTCACTAAATTGAGGTAATGAATTAGTAATTGTAATTGTAACAAAAAATAAATGTTTGTAATGGTTACATTTTACTCTACCCATCATTAATTTTTTTTTTCTGCAAAGTCTGGTAGTGATAAACTGAAGCATCCTTGGCCATATGTATCCACCCTATTTGAAATAGTTTCTACAAAAGGACACTGTGTCAAGATGAGGTGCTTGTTATGTGCACCCAAGAAGAAAGAGCTGTCAGCCTACGTGACTTCTCTTTTCAACTTAAGAAAACACATGGAGGTTGGTTTTATTATGTTTGTATACACACACAAACTTGTTTCCTAATGGATTGGGTGAAAAGGCAGGACTATGGATATGGAAGACAGAAGGTATTGGAGAGGCAAAAAGATAGACTAAAGAATACGCATCCATTCACAAACGCGTCATGGTGAACCAGTGCCCCTCACCACATGTCTAAATTCTACACCTAAACAACCCTTCTATGTTATGTATGCATGGTGGTGCTTTCAGGATTTGTCAAGAGTAAAAAGAGAGAGCCCATACTTA
This sequence comes from Bathynomus jamesi, assembly GCA_023014485.1. NCBI lineage: Eukaryota > Metazoa > Arthropoda > Malacostraca > Isopoda > Cirolanidae > Bathynomus > Bathynomus jamesi. The sequence goes on along the minus strand of JAJOZX010001107.1, from coordinate 726,521 downwards.
TGCACTTCTTAAACTATGATATTTCTGTTCCAAGTTCCAACCTGCTTGCAACCACCTCTCATGCATCACTCATATCAAATCTACGCATACTCACAGTCTATCCATCTTTGCACTCTTCCTTTCCTCCTTCCACTTTCACAGACATTCTTGCAATGCTTTTACAGTGCTGCTGTCATCCATTTTTTCAGCATGTTCAAACCACCTTACCACACTTTCCTCAATTTTCATTTCTATTGACTTCTAAACATTACATCTTTCCAGAACCATGTGATTTCTTACTCTGTCAGCCTGATACATGCCACACATACTCCTCAAATTATCCATCTCAACTGCTCTTACCCTTGTCTTCCTTTCATACCATGCTAACATTTCACATCAATACAAATATGTTAGTACCTTCATGAAAACATCTCGCAGTATCTATGGCCAGTCCTTGCTTTCTCATAAGTGCTTTCAAATACACCTGCCACCTTTCTTCCTTGATTCACTATACTATTAACTTCATCCACACTTGCACCCTTTTTATTCAATAAATATTCCAAATATTAAGACTCTACCACCTCTAGCATTTCACCACTCAGCATCTCATGACAATCTGAATTTCCTAATCACAATAAATTACATTACATTACAGTGTCTGCAAAAAGTTTTGGGCACCTCAAGTTTTGCTTGAGGAATTTTTGAGACCCAAAGCTGCATGTGTTAATACGTGTATAAGCTCTTAGTACTAGGAAAATTGTGCATCTCTCATCTCTGTTGAGCTTGTAGTATCAAATTCAGCAGTCTCAGAGCTCAGTTTTTGTTTGTCACTGATAGAGGGCTGTTGCACTATTCTTGTGCAGCTTAATATAGCACTGCCAAGCAGGTTTTTTACTCCTTTATTCCAGGTAATACTTGTGACGAATAAATTGTTCAGTGTGGCTCCCAAGACTGTATTTTCTTCCAAAAAACACTACCATGAATGGGAAATGTTACAAAGCCATCTCTGAAGAACGTCTCTTCTTCTTTTATAACCTTTATGGAACTGAATTTTTTATGTAGGACAGTGTCCCATGCCACAGGAGAAAAACTTATAAAGTGATTAAGGGACAATAATATTGAACTGGCATACTGGCCTGGCAATTCTCTGGACTTAAACCCAATTGAAAATTGCTTGAACCGAATGAAAATCAAGCTTTCAACATGCAACACCTCATCTGTTCCATGGCTGGAGGAGCAGGATAAAGTGGATCTGGGTAAAGAATATGGACCTACAATACTTTCAGAAACTCAGATTCAATGCCAAAGAGACTCCAGAATGTCAATAAAGCAAAAAGACAGATGACCAAATATTAAATGGCATTTATATAATGTTTATTCATGTTTTTGTTAAGAAAAACAAACCAACTAAAAAAGTACCAGGGCTGAAGACTTTTTGTGGACACATTTCATTTGGGAAACACAAAGCCACTAGGGCCTATTGAGGTTATCCAAGTCAGGAGTTTTATTTTGTAATAATAATAAAATTGTGCAAAATGTCAATCTCAAGTCAGCTAATTAATATACAACTATTTACAGAGCTACCAAAGTAGGCAACATAACTTAACCCTTTCATGCTTGATTTTTGTTTACTTTTCATGCCAAAAAAGAAACTTGTGTTATATCTCCAGAATGACTGAAATCTCATAAAAGTTGATGGTCTCATTTATGCCCCTACGGCATGAAAGGGTTAAGCTAAGAATATACATTATATACAATTTACAAACACACTCATTCATGAAAGCATCCAAATTTTTCTTTAAATTAACTAAAGAGCCACTATTGACCACATCATATGGCAAGTCACTCCAAAAGTCTATTACTCTATGCAGGGCTGTACAGTGTACTAACCTGTGAAGGTGCCCTGTGCAAGACATTCCTTATGCACCCTCCACCCCATTCCAATCTTCTTAGGTTAGGGATAAGCTTGGTTGTCCTATGTTACACACCTTCAAGCATATCAGTATCATGAGCAAGTTTGAATGCAGTATTCTAAGCAAGGCCTAACAAGAATTATAGAATTTGCAAATGACTTCCTTGCTTTTGTAACTAACATTCCTCTTAATAATACCAAGCATTTAAATAACTTGTTCTTGCCCACATTCACTTCCAACAATCCTCCACAGCCTCTTGCATATCACACTCACACTGGGCAAATAGTATAGCATCATCCAAATACAACAGATATGAATCACTCAGAAGACTCATTCCCCTTTCTAGCAGTCACACTTTCACTTGTATCATGACTCCATCCATAAGCAGGTTGAGCAGCCATGGAAATATCACACATCCTTAATGCATGCTAACACTTCTATCAAACCATTCACTTGGTTCTTTATTTACTCTTGCACATACTATACTTCCATCATAAAAACTCACCTCATTCATTAGTCTACCACCAATTCCATAAATATGCAAGACCTGCCACAATGTTTCTTTGTTCATTCAGTTATATGCTTTTTTTAAGATCCATAAATGCCATGTACACCTTACAATCACTTTCACATGCTTTCTCAGTCACTTGTCTCACTGCAAACACTTGATCAACACAGTCTTTGCCACCTTGGAACCCTCTGCTTATTGCTCACCAAGCATTCTGTAATATCAAAACTCTTTCTATCACTGTCCTACAATACATCTTCCCAACTACACTCAATAGATTTGTACTTCCATAATTCTTGCATTCACTTCTTTCACCTTTCATTTTGTATACTGGAATAATTATTGCTTTCTGCCAACCTTCAGGCACACTCCTATTTCCCCATGTGTGCTGACATATGCACCACAAACTCTTTAACCCTTTCAAATCCCTATACTTATTCATTTCTCCATATATTCCATCAATACCTTTCGCTTTTCTACTTTACAGCTTGTGAACTGGCCATTTCACTTCACCCATGGTTATGCTCAGGCATTGTTACATATCCTCCTCACACCATCAAATCCTGTCTTACTTATATTTGCACACTTCTCATCTCTTCCACATATCAAACTGTCAAAATATTTCTTCAATCTTTTGTTTTTAGTACTATATATATTATATTCAGAGCTGGGCAGTAAATACCTTGAATGTATTTAAATACTAAATACATTTTACGAATGTATTTAGATACTAAATACAAAATACATCAATTGTATTTAAATACATTTGTAAATACATTTTAAATACATACAAATTTTAACATATGCATTCACTAATTCATGAGTAACAACAATATAAAATGCTTGATAAAGGATAAAGAAATAGTACAATCTAATTTCCGAAATTATATATTTCCCTTTTTAGAACAAAACAAAAACAAAAGAACTTAGAACTTACGATGTTCAACCAGTGACATATTATACTCATTATATCATTGCAAAATGAGTAACAATTAATGAGTAGATGAGACATAAACGTAAACATAAGACGTAAACATAAACATAAGGCACCTTACGAATTCTCTTTTATTTCACGGTTGCTGCGGATCAAAACCAATCTTTCAAAAGTTTTGTCTGAAAGAGAGTTTCTTTTGGGAGTCAAAGTGATTCCCGCGAATGAGAATATTCGCTCTACCGGTGCCGAAGATGGTAATGTCGTGTTATAGCGGAGGAACAGTCTTTTTATGAGAGGACTAAGAGTGGCACACAACTGATTGAACTGACACGTTGAAACATGAACCATGCTGTACTACACTGTTGACGCGTCGTACTGTGCTAGTACAGAACGTGTATTAAACCAGTAAAAGTATTTACATTTTTATATTTTGAGTATTTAAATACATTGTATTTAAATACTCATTAAAGTATTTAAATACTATATTTAAATACATGAAAAACAATATATTTATAAATACAGTTCTAAATACACAAATGTATTTAAATACTGCCCAGCACTGATTATATTATATATATATTATTTATATATATATGTATATTATATATATATAGCCATCCCTTTCTTAATGAAGGAGTTACATTCCTAAAAAGCCTTCATTATTTGAAAATTTGTTAAGTGGGACTTAATTTTCTATTGTTTTATATGGGAAAAATTCATTTTGGTTCCTAGCATATATTTTTTGATAGCCTAATATAAATAGAGTGAGTAAAGTTCACCCAAATTGTCTATTTTGGATTGGATAATGATCTACAGAAGCTAAGGCTAACAAAGACCCTAAGATCCACTCTAAGGTTAGCCCGAGAGAAAGGAAAGAGTAGGGGGTTAAGAGAAGAAAATTAAGGGGTTAAGTAAGTAGCAACACCTATCATTCATGGGTTAACATTCATTCAGAAAAAGAGAAAAAAAGACTCACCATCATCATTTGCCAGCCACTGCTGACAGGTCAGAAAAATAGTCAGAGAGAATAGGAAAGGGGTGAAAGATGAAAAGAAGTAAAATAAGAACACTTACAAACCATGCAAACACAGTCTTAACTCAGTCATACCATGTAAACTACAGACATGTAAGTAAGGAGAGGATAAGAAAAAAAAAGAGTAGGTAAAGTTAAACAAAAAGTGGGTTAGTTTACTCTACGAGCTACATCTACGTTCATGTTAGTCTAATTTTTTTTTTTTTTAATTTTTATTGCTGGCATCACATGCTGGCATGTCACAAGCCATGCTATATATTGGGGTTACAAAATAGTAACAATAACACTTCATAGAATGTTGCAGGGATGGTGGGAGACCATGTGTTGGGTTGGGGAGAGAGCTTGCCTGTGTTGTGGGAACCACAAATGTAGTGCGCTGCAGATTTAAAAAATCTTCACCTTCGTTATAGCGAAATTTCCTTCATAATATTCAAAAGTACAGTGGGCCCTCGTTGTTCATGATTTCGCAAATTTGTGATGACCCATTTTAGTACCATGTTACGGTAAATTCATGACTGACTGACTGCAAATTTGTAATTTTGTCACATGTTGTCTGCAACACTGCCTGTGCAGGTTGATGCAGGCTCAGTCGCGCTGTCTTTCACTGAGTGAAGTTGTCATTTCTTGCTCTTCAACGCCAGTATACTATATTTAGTGTGTTTAGTTGTTTATAAAATATTATTGCTTTACATAATTGTTTATGTAATAATATTGCTTTATATTACATACAGTAAAAAGTTTTATTTACGTAAAATATCATTGTTTATGTAATATTACAGTAATGTTATTGGTTTTTATTAGTGTTTGATGCGAATCATTGTTTAATAATACATATTGCTTTAGTATATTCTCTGTTTATTTTATTAAAATAAATTTTTTTGGCATTTTAAGGATATTTTATACCCATCCATGAGCTTTTGGAACCAATTAACCATTTTATATTGAAAATAGATCTTGTTATTCGTGATTTCATAAGTCATGACATTTTTCTCAGTCCCAATTAATCACAAACAACGAGGGCCTACTGTAAAACCTTTATTTAATGAACATTCATTAAATGAACCTTCATTAAGTGAGGGATGGCTATATATATATATATGCACTTTGATAACCTTGAATTTGCTTCCACCTGAGTTGTTCATTCTGATGAAGGTCAAGCCAATTGCCCCATCTTGGATTTACAACTTAATGTGAAATCCAAACCATGACCCATATATTATATTTTTATAAATGTACCATGTGGATCACAACATGCATTTCCAATTTTTTTTTAATAAATCAAATGTTGAGACCTTTTTTGTTGGTGTTTAAATAAGAAATTAGGTATTTCCTAATTTCATTACACCTAACACTTTTTTTGCATTTCAGAGAGTACATAGTCATCACCTGCAGAAATTCAGTGATTTGGTTAGTGCATCAAGAAAAAGAAAGGCTGACCCAATTGTTCAAGAACACTCATCAAGACCAAGAGAACAGCAATTTGATGATTTGATGCAGGGGTCCAGTAATGTTAATCGTGTTTCTCAAAAAAAAGTTGATGACCTAGTAGCTGATTTATTTTATCACTGATGGGGTCATGCCCCTGTCAACTGTTGAGATGCCATCTTTTATTGCTCTCATACAAGGCCTGCAGCCTAACCATTCAGTTATGAGCAAACAAATGCTGACAAGGCGGATCCAGGAGAGAGCTGAGGAAGTGAAGAACAACTTGAAGAGAGTTCTTTCCACCATTAATTACATTGCTACAACCACTGACTGTTGGACTTCTCATAGACGTACCTTTTTGGGAGTTACAGTGCATTGGTTGGATAAATCATCCTTGGAGAGGAGTGGTGGTGCACTCGCTTGCTGGCATCTGAAGGGCCCATATAACTTCAGTGTGCTTGCAGCAGCACTGGAGGATATCCATGCAGAGTTTGAAATTCAGTCAAAAATTGTCAAGATGACCACTGATAATGGCTCGCACTTCATGAAAACATTTTCAGTTTTCTCTGTCAATAAGGAAAAGGATGATGATGATGATGATCACAATGGTGAATGGATTCAACATGATATTGGTCAAACTCTGGCTAAAGTTGATTGCTGCGAGTTTCAAATAACCCAGTCACCAAAGTTGCGCTGCTCATATGCTAAGTTTAATATCAACAACTGATGCTGACGAAGCTGAGCAGGACCCTGCTTACAAGAACCTTTCTAGGGCTACTTTTTCGAAGTGCAAAGCTCTATGGAACGAGGCATCCAGGTCCGCGCAAGCCGCTGAAATAATCGGGGATGAATGTGAGTCGGTGTTATTAAAGCCAAATGCAATTCAATGGAACTCCATGTTTCTGGCAGTCAAACATTTGAATCAAGTTGTTCAAGAATGAGGAGAGACTGCCATTCACAGTATTTGTAACAAATTAGATGTGCCAAAGCGAGTGGAACGGCGTTATGGGTTGATCAAATCCCGCAATCTCTCTCATTCCTTCAGCAAAATTTTTTAAGCCCTGTTTTTGAATGCAGTAACTTCTCTACCTGCAAAATACACTGAACTCAATGGAAAAGTCGGATAACCCACTCACCTTACCTATAAACTCAATGATGGTATAATTTGACTTTTTCTTATATTTTAACCTTTATATACTTAATATTTCTAAATGTGGAGTTTTTATCTCGTATCATCAACTACATATATGGACAGTTCTCAGCCTTATATTTCTCCATTCTTCAAGTTCATGTAGAATATAACCTATATTTATAAACATGCACACCAATGAATTCAACTTTTCCATGTATCTTACAGAAGTGCACCAATTCCTTAATAGGCCATCTATTGATTTGTGTGTGTATTCCTTTTTAGTAAATAAATAAGGTGGAGGATCATCAGTAATATGGTACTATAGTTTAATAAATAATCTGTATGTATATATATATATATATATATATATATATATATACAAAAATTGCTTTATAAGAGTCTTCCTTTCCTTGTGATTTCTAATTCTTAACTATTGCTTTTAAAAGCTATTATGCTTTAATAGCCGAGTAACTAATTTATTCTTTTAACTTTTCTTGAAAGTTGCTTTACCTCAAAGAAGTCTCGTACACTAAACATAGTGATCAATTCTAGTTTAGTCTAGTTTATCAACTTCTCTCTTACTGGTACTGTTTACTGTAACTAATTAGAACTCATAAAAACCTAATTAATATCTTGTACTTACTTTTAATCCTCTAATCAGAATATAATGAAACCCTTAATTACAAAATTTTTTTGAAACTTTTTCCTTTTCTCAAATATGTATGAGAGAATAAAACTTAATATTTACAATTGTTTTAATATAAAGTGTATTTAAATAGGTCAGAAATGAATTTGAAAGGAATTACTTAGTCAATTAAGTTTGATATTAAATAAAAATATCTTTACCTTTTAAGAAATTCAATTCATTATTCAAAAATAATCACGTACAGACAGGATTTCAATACATTTGATTTAACATTTAAAGACAATTACATTAAACTAGAATTCACGCATTCACTATACGTATATCTTTTCACAGTTTACGTGCTTTGCAAAAGCGCTTAAATAACAAAACTTATTTAAAGCTATATCTTGTTTTTTCAGTCTCTGATTCTGTATCTTACTCGTGAGGAAACAATCTCTCTCAAAGTCTATCTTTCTCTCTATCTCTCTACCTTTCAAATGTTCCACATGATGATTCCTCATTTCACGAAGGTCAAGCTTGTCCCTCCTCCTCTCAAGTTGGCCTGGTGAAGTAGGGAGTTGGTTTCTTGTACTTTCACTGCACATAGCCACTGTTAGCCAGGTACCCCCAGCTCATCTGGATTGTTCTGAGCCAGGTGTCTAATCTTCTTTTGAAGACCCCCCCCCCCCCCCCCCCCCCCCCAACACCGCTTGTGTTCCTTAGTTCCTTGGGCAACTGGTTGAACAGTCTTGGTCCTCTTGCGACAAAACTGTTTTCCTTCAGAGTTGAAGATGTTCCCTGTGTAGCCTTTAATTTGGGAACACAACACAATCTTTCTTTTCTACTTTCCACTGTTGTCTGTGGGGTTCAGGGTAAGATTTGGGGCAAGTTTCTCTATTATTTTCCAAGTATAAATAATGGTGTATATCACACACACACTTCTTTCCAGTGAATGTAGGTTTAATTCACGGAACCTTTCCCTTTATATATTTACAAAATATTTCTCATTAACCATCTGCTTTTTCTACAGAATTACCAGTTCCTTATTTTTTACAATTCTTTTATTTGGTTACCAGTTATGAATTTATTTATATTTACTTAGGTTCTTTAATTACTTGATATGATTCTTATTAAAATTAAAGTACTTTACCTTAATTATCTTGATAAATATAATTAGTTATATTCTTGTACAATTCATATTATATTACATCTTAATTTTATATTTTTTTGTTCAAGTTGCATACTCTTTCTCACTTTGGTATCCCTTAATTTGTATTAGGAATCTGACATCACTCCAGTTGGCCATGTGTGAAAAGGGGTCATTCAAATATTATGTAACACTTTTTGGGGAGAATTTTACCCCCACCCCCCAACTTTTAATTAGGATGGGGAGTCAGGGTCCTTTAATATGCTGTCTCTGTTGAGACAGAAGGGTTGTCTGCACCACCACCTACTTGTGTTGAAGGTGGGACACCTGTAATTTCAGTAACAGCACATGCTCCTGTGTGGGAGGAAGTATGAACTGTGTGTGTATATGTAAAGTATGCATATTATGTACAGTATAGATTGTTCATTATAGTAATACACATGTGACATGTTTCTGATTAAATTCCATGAGCATATCAGTTTTATTTCCACTAAAATTGTTTACTGTTACATAACACTCGGCTGTATCCCCTTCCCCCCATGATGACAGTGTAACACATCCCATGACACCCCCTCCCCCTCTCGAGTGTTACGTAATAATTGAATGGCCCCTAAGATGTCAGTCTGGTTTAAAACCAAAGGATGACCTAAGGCTGAAAATCAACTTATTACTGGTTGGCCTCTTATCAATTTGGATGTTAGTTGCTGCTAACCTAATCACTTTCTCTTCGTGTTAATCAGGTTTTGGCTTAAGCCTACTTTATTTGCCAATTTTTAAAGCCTATTTATAGTTTATAAACAAGTTAGGTCTCTAAATCTATTCATAGTGTCAATTTCTAAACAAGATACTTGAGGTAAATACTTTTTATAGAATTAGGGAAGATTTTCCATCAATATGCCTACTTTAATTAGTGATCAATTTTTATGACCATTAACTAAATCAGTTGATATTTTGATGTTTGATGTATTTTCTTGTGGTAAATTTCTCTTAACAATTTATTTTTGAGTTTGCAGGCTGAAGCCATCTGAGATACAGTTCCTTGAAAGCTATGTTCGAGTCATGAAACCAGTGGCACAAGCATTGAACATCTTACAAGGTAAAGCACAAGGTTATATGGGGTATCTTGCACCCACTGACAATTCTCAAGGAAAAACTTATCAAGAAGGACTCGGTACCAGTGTGCACACCACTCATGAAAGCTCTGCTCAATGGACTGAGGAGGCGGTTTGAGAATGTGATAACAGATGAGGTTATTGCTGCTGCCATTCTTCACCCCAAATTTAAAGATTCGTGGACAAGTGACAATGAGCAGCTGAAGAGAGGTATGTAGAAATGTTCTTATTAATGAAAATCTTGCCTAACTTTCACGTTTTTTAATCTCTATTTTTGTATCTCGTTGGTTTTGAAAAATGTATGCTGAAGTAAAAATGTCTCCACTTTACAGGGATGGCCTTCATTAATAGCCAGTTGGATGACCTCTGTTATACCAAAGAGTGCTCCTCTTCAACTGAAGATGATGATGATGTGAATGCATTCTTTGTGAAGAAGAGATGCAAACCAGGATCTGAACTGCAACAATTTCTGGAGAGTCAAAATGAAGCCATGTCAGTTTATGCCACATTACCAAAATTGCGTAAGCTTTTTATCGAGTTAAATACTCCAATCCCAGCAAGTGCAGCGTGTGAACAATTTTTTGGCAGTGCTGGGTCAATCTTTCGATCTCATCACTCGTCTTTAAGTGACGAGGACTTGGAGAATTCTTTACTGGTGAAGCTGAACAAATATTTTTAAAATATATATAAAAAGTTATTTGCTTGCATACATTTTTATGATGAAAATGATATAAAAAGTTAATTAAATGAGAATACTGTAAATTGTAAAACCAATGTATTTATTTTATTATTATTGAAGGTTATTAAATTCAGTTCAGTACTCTGGGTATAAAATCTTAGTTGTTTCCCTTTCATCTACCTATTAGATGTTTATCCACTATGTATGATGCGTTAATATAAGTCTGAGTGTAGCTTTAAAAATAACAGTTCTGGATGGAGAATAAAAAATTTATTTTAAGGCAATTTTGTAATAGGCCTACTTACTTTTTAAAATTAATTGTAACTGTAATGAATTACTTTTTTACTTGACTAGTTGGAATTGTAACTGGTTACAAATATAAAGTAGTAAGTAATTCACCCAGCAATAATTTGAGTGAAGTCTATCACAAAGGAAACATCAATCAAGCCATTTTATGGGAAAATTTTAACTTATTATTTGAGTATCACCCGCCTAATTCATTATAAAAACATCCTTCATTATGTTGGTTAGAACTTTTAAGGTAACAACCAGGAAGCTCTTAATAGGAGGTGAGTGTACCCCAAGAGTCACCCTTTAGCCCAAGCACTAACCTTTTAATGGTGGCTAAGGGAATCAGATATCAGAAAGCTGTGAAAATTGGAATTCCAGTTAATTTTATCATCATTCTAAGGAATCCGGTGCACCCCTACTGTAAAGTATGATTATCAAATTGGGAGTTCATTTGGCAGGTGTTGTGGATCTTATAGCAACTGAAGCCAAATATCACTTGCCATGTTTAAGGGCATTCACAAGATCCTCTGAAAAAGCCAAGCTTGCCACCAAGCACACCAATCTCCCAATAATTTGGCTTTGCAACGAGTTAAGATATGCTGCTGAAAAAGGCCATGTAATACAATTGAGTGATGCTTGGGATCGATATGTGACTGTCAGAAGAATCAGGCAGTCATTCCACAATCAGATATCAGTCGGTGGTCATCATTCAAAAAGAAACTACAGACCAATCTTGAAGATGTGATTGATTTTGTACAGCCACTGAGTAGAGACTCGACAACGAGAATGCTTATTCCATTGAAGTATGTACATGTTGCAGTGTCACATCTGGTTTCAGATAAAACAGAGGAGGCAGATTCCATGTTAATGACAGAAGACATTTTCCTTTCTATGGTTCATGTTGCTTTAAAAATTCGTGGTGATATGATGGCAAAACCAGGTCATAAAGGCCTTAATGTAAGTGAGGAAGATGCTATATCGTGTGTCCCTGACAGCTTGTATATGTTCATATGACTACTGTATTAGGGCGGGTCATACTATGCATTTTTTTTTAAATCAATGGAGAGTGGTGTTCAAATGACATATTTTGGTGTATAGAACACAATTCTGAAGAAAATATTTAATTCTGATAACCCTAACCTACATCATTTTGCAGTTGATTATTATTAAATTGTTGATTATTTTACTATTGTAGTTACCCCAGAATATGTCTTCTCACGTCTTCTATCATGGCTGCTCACGTTCTCTCATAGAGCATCGTTCTAACTAATTCATATAAACACATATAATGTAATTCATATAATAATAATAATATAAATACTCAAATAAAAAGGTGTGCCATTCCACTTAATTGTAATTATCATACAGTTTGGTATATGAAATATTTTGACGGTTTTCTGGAATCAGGCAGTGAAGTTTTCTCTTGGGAAGGGCAAACTTGATGCCAAAGAGAGGTTCATTGTCAAGTTAGACAAGTTCTTTGATATTTTGACTTGCAAGTGTCAGATTACCAGTTGTGAGGGGGGAGGCTGTGAGGGCTGTGTTATCCAAGCCCACATTAACTGTTCCTGCAGCAGAGAGAAAAAGATTCCTGTGAAAGATCTTGCCTACATCAAGGGACAGAAAGAGAAGGTTGGAAGTAAGGGACCCCACCAAATAGGGGGTCCTGATCTACCAGAGCACAAGAGACAGGTGAGGACATTGAAAAGGCAGTGGATGGAAAGGAAGGCAGAGAAAAGGAGGAGCAAGGAGGAAAGTGCTGCAGTAGCAGAGAAGGCAGCCAGGAAGGATGTTAAGAGATTTTTGGCAGATGGTGATGATCTGGAATTGGAGAGAAGTGGTGATGAAGATGAGTTTGTTCCTGAAGTTGAGCTCTTCCCTCAAACTGACCCTGAGCCAGCAGCTTCGGCAAAGGTACAGAAAAACTATGATGAGATTCAAAACATTGCCCTTGCTAGTGTAAGGTATGGCATAGGGCTGAGGCCAACTGCAGCGATAGCAACAGCAGCTCTGATTGACGCAGGAATCATCACAGAAGACAATACAAGTAAAGTGATTGATAAGAACAAGGTCAAGAGAGCACAGGAGAAGTTGATGAGAGAGCTGGGGGAACAGTTCGAGAAGAAGTGCAGGGAGGAGGGGGGGATCTCTTGCATCCTCTTTGATGGGCGGATTGACCTGACCAATGTCATGATGGAAGCTGAGGGCAGTGACCAATCTTTTCCCGCAAAGATCAAGGAAGAACACTATAGTGTTGTTAGTGAGCCTGGCAGCTACTATCTGTTCCACTTTACCCCAGAGAAAGCAACTAAAGAGGAGTCACATGCGGAGAAGATTGCTAAGGTCCTGTTTGCCTGGCTGAAAGAGAGGGGTTATGATAAGACCTTGTTGGCCATTGGAGGAGACTCAACAAATGTCAACACTGGTGTGAAAGCTGGAGTAATGCGGAAGCTGGAGCTGCACCTGGGGAGAAAGCTGGTCTGGTTGGTGTGCAACCTGCACACTGTTGAACTTCCCCTGCGCCATCTCATTGTTGACCTTGATGGCCCTACTCTGTCAGACAAAAAATTATCCGGGCCAATAGGAAAGCTCCTTGATTCTGCTACAGACTTTGATATCAATCCAAACTTCACCCGAATCTCTGTTGGCCCTCCACTGATCAAGCTTCCTGACAAGGTCATTCAAGATCTCTCAACTGATCAATACTATGGCTATAAAATTGTCTGTGCAGTCAGGGATGGAGTACTTCCTGCAGGGCTGGCTCTGTTAGAGATAGGACCAGTAAACCACAGCCGCTGGCTCACCACAGCAAACAGACTTCTCAGGCTCTGGGTGTCAAAGCACGGACTTAAAGGAAAGAACCTGAAGATTCTGCAATTCATTGTGGAATTCATCATTGGAGTGTATTACCCATGTTGGTTCAACGTGAAGGTCAAGCACTCCTGGATCGAAGGGCCTAGGCACATCCTCTTTCAGCTGGACTGCCTCAAGTCCCAGAGAAAGGAGGTGCTGGATATTGTGATGCCAACTGTGAGAAGATCTGCTTGGTATGCCCACAGTGAAGTCATCCTCCAAACACTACTCTGCTCTGAGGATCAGAAGGAGAGGATTGAAGGGGTGGAGAGAATCCTGGCCATCAGGGGAGAGGGGGACCCGGACACTCAGCTGGGGGACTCCTCTGTTAGGAGCAGAAGGACACCTGACATCAATTGTGATGCTTCCAGCATCGGTGACTTTATCAGCTGGTCAGGTGTGTCAGAGCCACCTCTCACCTGCTCTCTAAGCACCTCAGAGGTGAAAAACTTCATCAACACCCCCATGGAGGTGCGCAACTGGCCTTGCCACACACAAAGCATTGAGAGGGTTGTTAAAATGGTGACTGAGGCTTCTGCTAAGTACTTCTCACAGGAAAAGAGGGATGGAGGGATCAGGGCTCATGAGACCAGCAGGAAGCTGATGTCCAAGTCTGAGTCAAAGCAGGATTTGTGCAACCTGGCAAAGTTCAAGATGTCAGGAGAATGATCTTTGTAATTATATCCAGTGATATACATGCAGTTCACCTATTAATAAATATATGTAAAGTTGATTAGGCCTTGTCAATATAAATGATTTAGATTATATTTTTTAATATATTATAAAGGGGTTCAAAAGGGTAAAATTGGCAATTTAGAAATACAAAATGATGTAGGTTAGAGTTATCCTATCCAAAAAATAAGCTCATATTTGAATTCCCCATGTAAAAACATAATTTAGACACCCCTGATGGTAGGATTTCCTTCAGATTCATGTTGTCACCTGAGTACGACCCGCCCTACTACTGTATGGTGGGCAGAACTTGTTAGATAAAGGACCTGAAGATGCTGCAGAAATTGTAGATAATACCCAACATAAGGTGCTGAGTGTTGCTCAAGATCTAATTTATGATGTCAGTGGTGGATGGAAATGGACATCAAAGTACATAGGTCTTGGAAGCTGCCTTCATCAAGCCACATGCTCAAAGGATTTGGTCAAACTTTTCCATAAAACTGGGCATGTTCTAAGCCAGTGGTCGGGGAACAGGGGTAAATTACCCAAATGGGGTAAATTTAAAACTTGGGGGTAATGCGTGCGGTATGAGAGACTTTGTGCTGATATTTTTTTCGTATATTTTTATTTTATTTTGTTACATAAATGTGGCGTTATTCTAAATTTTAGAATATTACGAATTTACGTCCTGATTACGTCCTCAAATATATTTTGGGGTAATACCCAAAAAAGTTCGCCGACCACTGTTCTAAGCTATGAGCAAATTCTACAGGTTGATACTGGATTAGCAGAGCATACCTTACAGTCAATGGACTTAGCAACTGGTACTGTCATACCAAAAAATTTGGTCCCTGGTAGATTTGTTCACTATTCAGCAGATAACAGATGTACTGGATGAAGCACCACAGACTTCTCTCTGGAATAGGAGAAAGGAAACTCTCAGAAAAGAAAGTTGAAGCAGTAGAGAAATTTGTTTGCAGAATGTACAGTGTGAAACATGTTGACTCTGTAGACAATGCCCATTCTATTTTGTTCTCAAAATTAGGAAAAGCTGAGTTAATGCCTCCAACGAACAATACAGTGCATTGAAGTTTCACATTATGTGAGCCCATTATCAGACTCTTATATGGAAAGAAGCTCATATTGCTACCCCAGATTTGCCAGAACCTGAAGAAATGGGCTGGAAACTGCAAGGAGGATGTCTACAATCCACACTTATGACACTTGATCCAATCCCCAAAGCTTGCCAAGAAGTTATAACTTGCTCATGTCACACTGGATGCAGAAACCTCCGCTGTAGTTACAAGAAAGCTGGACTTTTTTACACTGCCATCTGCGTGGTTGTAATAATGTTGGAAATAAGATTGCTTGTGCTAACATTAATCCAAATTAAGTGAAATCCTCTTAAATATGGGGAACGGTTCATTTTGTCCGTAATTATATGCATTATATGCCTAATACATGCGCACCATAACCATGATTTCTTCTATTGTAGAGTAACATGGTATAGACTTTCATGTTAGTAATATAAGTATATTTCAATAAATCTGCAACTGAAATAAACTTATAAAATACGTATCTAGTGGCAAAATTAATTAGAATAATTCTAATGCTGTCTAGAATAACTTGCTTGTACATTTAATATGTATATTTTGAATAACATAGTCATGCTTGAGCAAAAACAAGAGATAAAACAACTTATTTAGGCAGCCATTTTGTTTTTTGCATTTTTAGTATCATTAAAATAAATTTTGGTAACAAGTTAATTTGTAATAAGAAGGTCCCAAGTAAGCTAAAACTACCTGCTACCAACTTTTACCGAAAAATGCCTCTTGCTTTTTTTTGAGGTGACTTCTCCACTGTTGCGTCTAGACTAGAATATTTTTGGTAATTGACGGCATCACATTCCTGATAAGGCACTATTAATAATAATTTAACATGGAGGAATATGGTTTAGGCTTGGGTAAATGTCTATTTTATTTTGTGCATAAAGCATTTAAATTAGTTTTAAATATTTCATTTCCAGGGACATTCCAAGCAGAACTTAGAAGTAAAAGCAGACTTTGGCCAAAACGAGTCTCTGGTTGGTGAAGAACAACCAGAAAGAGTGTCTGTAAATGGTACAGAGTATGTCAATATTTTAGTTAATTTTAAGAATGATGAGAATTCTGATGATAAAGTTGTAGAAAAGACTATATTCAACTGTCATGTTTGCCCTTATCAAACAAATCATAAAAATAATTTCACGAGGCATTCAAGAATTCACACGGGAGAAAGACCTTTTAAATGTGAGATTTGTTCCTACACTGCAAAAGAGAGAGCTGGTCTAAAGTATCACTTAAGGACTCACACGCAAGAAAAACCTTTTAAATGTAGGTATTGCTCTTTTAATGCAGCAAGTAATAGTGCTCTTAAAATTCATTTAAGAGTTCATACTGGAGAAAGACCTTTTAAATGTGGCCTTTGTTCCTACAGAGCAAAACAGAGAACAAATATTTATAAACACTTAATGATTCATACTGGGGAAAAGCCATTTAAGTGTGAAGACTGCACCTTTGCAACAACAACAAAGTCTAGTCTTAAAAGACATTTAAAAACACACAATTAAAGTCACAAGAGACTCAAATACTACATAAATACAACAAGATTTCCTATCTTCACTGTAATTGTGACTGACCAACTGCCAAAAAGAGCACACACTAGATATAAAGGACATCTGGTCCCTCTGCCCCCAAAACACTACAAGAAGGTCTTGTAAAATTATTAGGACATTACTATTGATACAAATACAAAAGATCCTGCTATATCTGCAAATTCAGAATTTGTGATTTTCATATCTGCACCCATTTAAAATGCACATAAAAACTTGTATCCACAAACCTTAACCTCATATACGTGAATTTGATCGTGAATATAGAGCAAAAATGGCTCCATCCCCAAAAAAAGCCATAGCTAGAAGTAAAAATAATTTTTGTAACTTAAACTACACACTGGTTTAACGATGTAATTTAAAGGCTATTAGAGCACAGTATACTGTACTGTACAATATTAATCATATAGTGGCTTGTTCTCCTGAATGAACTGTACATGTCTGCTTCATGCATTTGAGTGTGTGGTGTGTGCTTGGATTTGGACAGTGTTACAAAATTACTGCTTTGTAATATATTTTTTCATACTTTTCTTTAATTAATACCATTTTAATTCATTGTGTATATATTATTTTTTATTATTTAGGTTTAAATGAAAAAATGGGAATTTTTGAGTTGGGTTTGAAATGAACCCCATTTTTTTCATAAAATGTTATTTTTATATCTGTGAGGTTTTCTGGAATGTAGCCTCATGGATATGGCGGGATCTGCTGTAGTATTATAATTATAAATAAATATAATTATGTAAAATGTTAGAAATACTATTATTAGCAAGAAGTAATGTCATACACGGGACACAATGGGTAAATTAGTCAATGGCCATGCTAGATTATATAATTTGCGCATTGAATTTAAAAATTAATACACTAAGGGGTTGCACTAAAAATAAGGAGTGCTTGATATGAGGAGTACCAAAGATAGGGAATCTTACTGTATAGGCCAATCTGTTGCTTGCCTACTACCTCTAAGCTGTTATTGATATTATGGCCAACAAAATTTATGATCACCTAAGTGAGAATGACAATTTCAAACGAGGAAAGAGGATGGAAACATAACTGTAATGGAAGAGTGCAATCGATCAATTACACAGGCCTGCGAATTAGAACTTTGTAAGAGTTGTTTTCTTACTAATAACTGATTTATATAATTCAACTACGCTGATTTCGAATAAGGTGTCTATTTTTTTCTATCACGTAAGGATTTTCTGCAAACGAAGGAAAAAAAACAAAAATTTTATTTATTTCAATTTACATTAAGTACCTCTTTCGCTTTGTTATACTAATTACAAATGTAAACAACTTTAAAAAGAAAGAAGACTATTAACATTAATTACATATCTTATGTATCCTGAGTTTTCTTGAGATCTATCCCTTTTAGTCTCGAATATACGCGCTGTTCCTTTTCTTTTATGTAATAATTCTGGAGTATCCCGTTTCAACATCCAGCAGTAATCAGCCATCATGCTGATGTTCCACCTTCCCTGATATCTCTTCTCCATTTCTTTGATGTCTTGGTGAAACCAAGCATTTATAGGCAGTAGTGTTTAATCAAAATTTAATGAAAATTACTTACATATGAAATATGACATTTTGTGAAAAATCTGTACGTGATGGTGAAAAATTAATATTATTTTCGGAATCAGCGTGCAATAATTACTATATATGTGATAAAATATTTCGGATAACAAAACCATCGCAGGCCTATGTTCTTAAAAGGAATTTAATAGTGTGTGTGACTCGGGTACTGGAATGGCTTGTCAGGCTAAAATTGGCGTAATTCCTATGCAAGCGACTAGCCTGACAAATTTTCCTTACAGTGAACGACTGCCTCCACGAAGAACCTCTGAGATTCTACTGCGGTACTCAAAATTTTATAAATGTACGAGTATTTTATATTAATGCTCTAAGTTTAAGATTTAAATTTGACGAGCTATTAAGTATTGTCCTTAACCAAAAATTTGAACTTGTAGCAATTACTGAATTCTGGTTAAATATAGAGAGCAGAGATTTTCTTGAAGAATAGCATGTTCCTGGTTACGAGATATTTAAGTGATAAAATGGAACATTCTGTTACAGTACTATACGTTCGGTCACACTTAAAACCATAATTAAAAAATTGCAGAAATTGATAATATACATATGTGACGTTTGTTGAAATTAAAGACAATTCACGAAAGAAATTAATTATGGGTTTAGTATAGAGCCTTGGGGAGGAGAGAACTACCAGGCGCGTCCTTCGGGTGGCGGACGAGGGAAATACGCAGAATGAGGAGCCACGGACCAAACAAGCAGCAGAGGGATGGCAGACCGGCTGCTTTATTTGCCATGAAACCCTATAATGATGGCACACAGCGTAGGGGAGAACTGACGCACCTTCTCTTCTGGCTCACAGGAGGGAGGTGACAAACGAGAAGAACCAGAGCGAGTGTAGACGCCATCTGAGGGACCCGACCCAGCTGATAATCCACCCGAATGGGACACGAGTCAAAAGTCAAGTTAGTATATAGGCCTCCCTCTCAGACTGTCGATAGTGATAATAGACTTCAGGAACTTATTTTTTATTTAAGTAGCGAACATGATGCGATAATTATGGGAGATCTTAATTTACCTTGCAGGGATTGGGGTGGTCCTTTACAGTCTAATTCCGGTCGTCGACTGTACGAGGGTCTGCTCGAAAGTTCACTTTTTCAAATGGTCAAGGAACCCACGAGAGCAGGGGTTCTCAACCTTTTCCATCTCGAGGCCCACCTAGGTATGTCTGAAAATTGTCAGGGTCCACTACAAATTATAATGTGACATATTTTTAGTTTAGCTCAATTTAAACGCACTTTCAGTGTATCTGTTGATTAATAATACATTCTGAACACTAAGAATGACAGAAAAATAAAAACATATTGAAGTAGATTAAAAAAAATTAGTTTTTCTATCACAACACAGTAAGAAATTCTTTCCACGTGACCTCCCCGCGGCCCACTGGTTGAGAAACCCTGCACTAGAGAACGCAATTTTCTAGATTTAGTTTTAAGTACAGACCTAGGCTTAATTGGTAATATCTCTGCAGGAGACTACAACTCCAGGCGGACATCGGAATAACGCGCACCATTTTTTTGTAAAAAATTTCTAAAAAAAAAAAAAAAAAACACACAGTTGACCTAACCGGGCCTTCAATGTTATTCCGATGTCCGACATTGAAGGCCCGGTTAGGTCAACTCAACTGCATGCCCTTGACAATTGGTTAGGTAAAGTTGTGTTAGGTTAAGTCGTGTTATTTTCGTTAAAATTAACTAATTGTCAAGGGCATACAGTTGACCTAACCGGGCTTTCAATGGCGGACATCGATTGAAGGCTCAGTTAAGTCGACTGTATACTCTAGCCGGGCTGAAACCTATAAATCCAGAAGTTATGGAAAAATAAAATGTTTTTAGAGATGGTGTGCGTTATTCCGATGTACACCCAACTCCACCAGTGGTCATTGGCAAATAACATTTGAAATTAAAATTAATGTCCATAATTTGGAGAGCCTGGAATACATTTTGGATTTTAAAAAAAGCTAAATTTTGTGACGTGAAACTGCAACTTTCGATTCATAACTGGGATGAGACACTATTGCACGATGGTTAATGGCACATAGACTTCTTTTTTTTTTTTTTAATTATTTTAAACATTTGGAGTCGAGTAATATCCCATTACGTAAAAAGAGACTGAGAAGCCCGTTAAACCTAAATGGTTTTCTTACTAATAACTGGTTTTATATGATTCAACTACGCTGATTTCGAATAAGGTGTCCATTTTTTACTATCACGTAAGGATTTTCTGCAAACTGGAAGAAAAAAAAACAAATAAATATTATTTATTTCAATTTACATTAGATACCTATTTCGCTTTGTTATACTAATTACAAATGCAAACAACTTTAAAAAGAAAGAAGACTAAACGTTAATTACATATTCATCTTTATTTGTCCTGAGTTTTCTTGTGAGATCTATGCCTTTTAGTCTCGAATGTACGACTGTTCCTTTTCTTTTATGTAATAATTCTGGAGTATCCAGTTTCGACATCCAGCAGTAATCAGCCATCATGCTGATGTCCCACCTTCCCTGATATCTCTTCTCCATTTCTTTAATGTCTTGGTGAAACGGTTCTCCTTGTTCTTCGCTAAGTGCTCCGAAATTCTCAGGGAAGTAGTGTAATCCGAGTGTGAATGTAAGAAATGTAATTTTAAACTCGTATTACAATCCAACTCTTTGGACTTATTTAGCATGTCGTTCACGATGTTTTGGTAATTTGGGTCCTTGTTGTTCCTCAAAAATTTGCTGATAACATCCTTAAAAGCAATCCACGCTTCTTTTTCAAGATTGTTCATTGTTCTTTCAAAGTGTTTATCCAAAGTCAGTTTTCTAATCTGGGGACCAACGAAAAATCCTTCTTTCAATTTTGCTTCCGAAAGAGTTGGGAATTTACCACACAGATACTTAAAACAATCTCCATCTTCGTCCAAGACCTTAACAAATTGCTTCATCAAGCCCAATTTTATGTTTAGTGGAGGTAAAAGGACTTTCTTCGCGTCAACCAAACTTTCACGTTGAATGTTTTTAGAACCAGGTGTCAGGTTGACTGCGTGGCCATTCCTTTTTTATCCAGTGCTGAGTTCTTGCTAGGCTATCCCATTCACACAAAAAACATGGAAACTTTGTATAACCTGGTTGGTAATCTACTGAAACATGTATCATGTGGGTCTTTTGAAATGAATGGTCAGACTATACCTGTCAAAGACACATGTAAATACTTAGGTCACGTAATTACTCACGAGCTGCCAGATGAACTTGATACTGAGAGGCAACGTAAAAAGCTGTATGTAGAGGGTAACATGCTAGTAAGGAAATTTGGTATGTGTTCAGAATCAGTTAAAATTTATCTTTTTAGAACTTAACTGTACTGCATTGTATACATCCCATCTGTGGAGGAATTATACAAAAACTGCTATGAATAAACTCTCTGTTGCTTATAATAATATTTTTCTTATGCTATGTAGGGAACCAAAATGGTGCAGTGCCAGTTTTATGTTTACTACGCGTAACCTACCTACCAGCCAAATGTTAATCCGGAAGAATATATATAATTTCATTACTAGGGTCCGAAACAGCACTAATGTGTTATTGTGCAATGTCCTGTCTTCAGATACTGTGTACCTCTCACTTATATGGCAGTCTTGGTTCAGACAACTGCTGGTTTACAATACCTTATTTTTGTAATGTAGCAAAGATTATATATGCATATTGTGTTATAGCAAGTGGCTATGTTATAATAAATGTTATAAGATATCTCAGGTAATAACAGTATACATAAAATTGTCAGATAATTAATCAAATAGTATGCCAGTATGCTAGGTTAAGTGGCTATGTTGGCCTTATTTTTATATTATTTTTGTATTAAGTTCAATGTATACGTAAGATTGTACTTGTATGCAGGGGCGGCAGAACCTATTGCGCGCTGGCGCGCCGCGCACCCCCTTTATGGAAAAACTATATAGGGCTATGGGGTGATTGCCTGATACCCTCATCCGTTGGAAATTTCCAACAGACTTCAGTGGAGAGTTAACGACAAAAGCCCTATGTTTTTTCGTTAGAGAGTTATGTATATGTAGGTCTTCAAAGGACCTCTGTTTATTCGCCTTCGGTATTTGCGCTGCCTAATGGTAAAGCAAGGAATTGCCTTACCTTATTATTTCGTTGGGCCTCGCTTCTGTTTGTTTCGATGGAGGGCCGTGGTACGATGGAGCTACACAATGAGTTGACTCGATGTAACTAATATAGGCAGTCACTATTTAAACACCTGAAGGAACAGGCCTATCCTTCTTATAGTTATTAAGTTTTATATCGAGAGGATTTCACTCAGAACTTATAGGAAGATAAAGGACATCTTTCTTCCTTAAAGCATCGCTGTAACATAAGCAGCTCCGAGTGAGCCGCTATAATATAATCTTCGTATTTTTATTATTTGCTGATTTCGCAAAGGTCGTTGACTCGTTTCTCGATGTAATTTTCACGAGTTGGCAGTGAAAAAGTTTGAACACGAAATGATAAATTTGGTTTTCTTGTCGTTATGCAGGCCCGATGCCTACATATGGGTTCTATGTACGTATGACAATTATTTCATTCCCAATAGGCTATGTCGCCAATCCCGAGGCAATTTTGTATAGACATTTAATTCAATTAATTAATAATTTATATTTAATTAAGAAGTAAAGGTACCACATACGATACCATGTTGTTAGCGTGTATAGTTTTCCATACCCTTGCTCAGTTAATATTTTCGGCGACTTATGGCTTATATTTATATATGTATCAGTCTGTTTCTACATTCAACGACAAGGAGATATAAACTTCGAGAAACTGGCATATCAAATGAAAATGCTTCCTGACATGAAGAAAGAAACGGCTGCTAATAAGACTTGCAGACACGTGAAGGACGTGTTGGAGATTGTTTCCAACACACCAATACTGTTCAGTGAAGTATGTCCATTGATTCGTTTGTTTTACACAATTCCGGTGACAACAGCTACGTCTGAACGAACGTTCAGTGCTCTACGTCGACTTAAAACATACTTACGCTCTACTATGGGTCAGGCACGACTGAATAATGTGGTACTAGCACACATCCACAAGGATATGTTAGATCGGATTGATCTGAAACTAGCGGCAGAAAGGTTTGTCACTGCCAACGAGCGCAGACTGCTATATTTTAGAAAATATACTTAGCTCTCTACTAGTTATTGTTCGTCTCTGAATCTTAAATCCACGGGATATATATATATATATATATATATATATATATATATATATATATATATAAATTATTTCACGAAAGTAACACGTGAAAAATATTTATGATGAATAAAACCACGAAGGAAAGGAAACACAAAATGGTGCTCAAGCGCTTTCGTCTAATGACATCCTCAGGAACACTGAAGTACATAAAAAGGTTAAGCCTATATATAGGTTACAGAAAGAAAAAAAGAAAAAATAAATAACATACATACACACACACATTATATACATATATATATACACATACATATCTATATATACAAATACATACATACATACATACATACATATATATACAATAAACAGAGAAGTAAAAATAAAAATTAAAAATTAAAACCTTAAAGGATTACCAGTGAGGCGTACAGATTTGTAAGGAAAAATATCGATTTTTAGCACAAGATCAAATGGATTATAAAAATACAAATTTATACTGGAACTCTGCCCGGGTTTTAACACACTGCTGCCTATGGTCAGGTTTCGATATATATAAAAAAATAAAATAAAATGCAAATTAAAAGTTAATCGATTTTTAGCACAAGATCAAATGGATTATAAAAATACAAATTTATACTGGAACTCTGCCCGGGTTTTAACACACTGCTGCCTATGGTCAGGTTTCGATATATATAAAAAAAATAAAATGCAAATTAAAAGTTAATAAAGTAGAAGACAAGTTTACCAAAGATTTAATGTTTTACCCTTCTTATCTAAGTCTGTTTTAAAGGAATTCAAAATAACAGGATCGAGTTGAAAAAGACCTTTGCTTATGTTGAAGTTATTTGAAAGTTGGATAATTGCAGACTCAAGAATATTTCTATTAACAATGTTGCTTGAATGGAATAAAACTGAAGCATTATTCCAATCAATACAGTGGGCTAACTTGACAAATGGACAAAAAGGGCACTGGACAACTGTCCTGTTCTAACGGAATATTGATGCTGTTTTATACGTGTGTGCAAATCCTTTCCCGTCTGACCTATGTAAAAGGAATCACATTGTTTACAACCAATTTTATAGATAATGCCTGAATTATTGGTAGGGCTATTTTTTACTATGATATTTTTCACAATATTGTTATATGAAAATACTACATTAATATCCAAAAGTTTAAGTACATTAGCAATGCCTAAAAAGCCCGGGAAAAATGGAAGTACTAAAATATTTTTTGACAAAGTACGAGTGTTAATATTGACACGATAGAAAGTTAGCTAAAAATCGATTAACTTTTAATTTGCATTTTATTTTTTTATATATATCGAAACCTGACCATAGGCAGCAGTGTGTTAAAACCCGGGCAGAGTTCCAGTATAAATTTGTATTTTTATAATCCATTTGATCTTGTGCTAAAAATCGATATTTTTCCTTACAAATCTGTACGCCTCACTGGTAATCCTTTAAGGTTTTAATTTTTTATTTTTTATTTTTACTTCTCTGTTTATTGTATATATATGTATGTATGTATGTATGTATATATAGATATGTATGTATATATATATGTATATAATGTGTGTGTGTATGTATGTTATTTATTTTTTCTTTTTTTCTTTCTGTAACCTATATATAGGCTTAACCTTTTTATGTACTTCAGTGTTCCTGAGGATGTCATTAGACGAAAGCGCTTGAGCACCATTTTGTGTTTCCTTTCCTTCGTGGTTTTATTCATCATATATATATATATATATATATATATATATATATATATATATATACAGGGTCCCATAAGTCCGGCATCATAGGAAAAATAATAAAAAAAGGCAAAACAAAAGCTTTTATTTACAGAACGTGCGCAATATGTCCACCATTGTTTTCAAATTCAGACGTGATACCCACTCAGCAAGCACACGGTGAATGATGTCAGGAGTAATGGTGTTACATGCCCCAATAATGCGCTGCCACAAATGTTCAACACTCCTAATTTTCTCTGCGTATACCAGCGCTTTCAAGTGGCCCCAGAGATAAAAATCTGAGTAGAATTATCATGGTTTGTAGAAATAGAAAAATATGAATATCTCCTATGATGCCGGACTTATGGGACACCCTGTATATATATATATATATATATATATATATATATATATATATATTTTATTATTTATTTATCTGTCTCTGTCATTATACTTTCCAACTAGTTATAACATCTTAATATCTGATATAAATATATGCTATATATTTGTCTTTTATTTGACATTACAAGTTTTAAAAAATTCGGGGCCTATCCCAAAATGGCGCACCCCCTTAAATCATGTCGTTCCGCCGCCTCTGCTTGTATGTTAGGTTAAGTGGCTATGGATTGTGAATGATCCGCAATAAAGATATTTTTTTTGTTTGTTTTGTTGACCTAACAGCATACAAATCACTTTTAAGTCTCCACAAAGTAGCCAACCATGTTCTTTGTATTTAACCTTAGCTAGAAGAAGCTCAAGATTTTCGTACGTTTCCTTCAAGTGAACCACAGGAACGGATGCATACAAGTTACCATTGTGAAGGATGACGCCTTTTAGACTTTTGGAGGAATCAATGAAAAGTCTCCACTCATTTGGGCCATAGACTGCAGCGCCTAGCTTAGGTATTAGTTCCGAAACATTGTTGCAATATACGAGTGAATTTTCTTGAGAAAAATATTGGATGAATTCTTTTCCTCAATTTCTGTACCAGTAAAATGACGTCCCGGGAGAAAGCAAGTTCTTTGCACGAAGTCTCGATCCCAAAATATCTGAAGAATTCTTCGGGAGACACAAATCTCTTACCAAATCATTAAGTTCACTTTGTGTAAACAATTGGGTTCACTAGACGTTTCGGTTTAAAAACAATCAATATCATCGTTTCCATCGTCATCAGACACCGAATCAGATGGAGTTATATGAAGAGTATTTGGTTTAGTAAGTACAGGTATACCAGGTCCATGAGCAACAGGTCTTATACTGAGTTATAGCAGACTGAAAGTTTGGATAAGAAATTTCCTTTTTATTTTTAGTATTGTAGCCTTGCACGTTACATGAACAAAAATAGCAGTCATTGCTGTGATTTCTAGGCTCACGCCAGACCATTGGGATCCCAAAAGGTAAAGAGTCCTTTTTATCTTTACTCCACAGTCTAAGTTGTTCAACACAAACGCTGCAAACTTTTATGTGGAGCCCATGATTTGTCTTGATCCCCAAGTTTCATTCCGAAGTACGCATAGTATGCTTTCTTGACGAAGTCTGTAACATCTCGTCGTTGTCTTTTCACAGTAAATTTTCCAGAAATATAACAGAAAATGTTTGGGTTATTTACACACCCTCTGGTTGCCATAGCGACAAATAAACAAATTTCAAAAGAAATATAATCACCGCGCACCTTTGAATAATAAAGACTATAACATCGCACGCACTAGACAGACTGACTCATCTCGTGGCCTGTCAATCACTTATATACTAGCGGTGAGTTTCTCGAATGTTCTAGAAGACGCTATGACGTCACTTCTGATCTGGAAGCTTTTATAGGCAGTAGTTTTTAATCCAAATTTAATTGAGTCAATTTTAATGAAAATTACTTATATATGCAATATGAAATATAACATTTTGTGAAAAATCTGTACGTGATGGCGAAAAATTTATATTATTTTCGGAATCAGCGTGCAAAAATTACTATATAAGATAAAATATTTCGGACAACAAAACCATCGCAGGCCTGTGTTATCTGTTATTATATTTCTTATTGTATTTACAGTGTTCAGTTGTTAGTGAAATAAAGCCTGAATTGAGTCTCTCCTTTTCCGGCATTGCAATTTATTTCACTAACTTGAGACGCTGTGATGGAGCGTGGACTTCGCTCCGAGCGGCTCGATGTACTCCCGACTTCAGTGGAAGCGCCGCGCGTGTTTAAACATTGACTGTTCGTTTTCACGCGATATAAGAGCACGGTTGAAGGTAACGACGACGCATACCTTGGCCTGCTAGCCAACGCCGTATCGCCGGAGAATTTTTAGCTGATAGCGGATTGCAATACTTACGACGACGCTTTGAGTGCAATGAAGTCGGCATTCATCCAACCGTCGAATGAAGTTGTTGCACGACACCGTCTTGCTACTCGAAAGCAAACTTCTCGTGAAACAATCGACGAATATTTGCGCACTATTCACAAGCTTAGAATCGAATGCAATTTCCAAAGAGTATCCGCAGAAACTTATCGTGACGAATGCATACGAGACGCCTTCATCTCTGGTCTGGCTTCTCAGCGGATACGCACCCAGCTCCTTGAAAACAAAAGGCTCGACCTCTCTGCCGCCGCAGACCAGGCTCGCGCGTTGGAAATTGCTATGAAGGCTTAACAGTCGTATGATTCCTGTGTTGTTGATCCACCCCCTGTTGCCGCCATCGAACGCAACCCCGACACCTCCCTTGTATCTAGCTTCCCCGAATAAGATTCGTCTGAGAGACAATCTGAAACCTTGCAGGGTGAAACGTGTGCTGCTGCCGGACGTCCGAACTTGTTTCTTCTGTGGAAACAATCGTCACTTGCGGTCACAATGTCCAGCTAGGAACGTTACCTCTCTTAAATGCAAAAAAAGGGACATTTCGCGAAAGTGTGCAAATCTACTAAGAGTTTGTTGGTGACTGCTTCTATTTCTACCGCAACTCTCGCATGCGTTCCGTCCGCCTTGAAGGAGTCTGTAGTTCGTGTTCTTTTGAACGGGACTCAAGCCAGGGCTCTTGACACTGGGAGTTCTGAAAATTTTGTTTCGGAGGCTATTGCTCACTCTCTTCGATTGCCCATTTCTCCATATTCAGGCACTATTTCTATGGCATACTCCTTCAAATCTTCGATTCCTGAGTTTTGTGAGGTCGATTTGGTGATTCAGGAACGTCATTACCCTGGAGTTCGTCTGCTTGTCTTGACTGAGCTGTGCACTGATGTTATCCTCGGTATCCCCTTCCTCAAGAAACACTCGGGAGTGAAAGTAGCTTATGGTGGACCACAGCCACATTTCGACGTATGTTCCTTAACATCGCTCGCTATTGCTCCTAGAGTCTTTTCAAATTTATCACCAGACTGTCATCCGATTGCTATTAAGTCACGGAAATTCAAGGCTTCAGATGTTGAGTTCATCCGCTCCGAAATGGACCGCATGCTTCCTGAAGAGATAATCGAACGGAGTTGTTCTCCATGGAGGGCCCAGGTGGTCGTTGTAAATCACCAAACGAAGCGGCGCTTGATGGTGGACTACTCTGAGACCATTAATAAATTTACGTATCGATGGATATCCTCTATCCAACATTGAGGAACTCGTCAATAAAGTAGCGAATTACAAGATATTCAGTATCATAGATTTAAAAGTGCATACCACCTTGTCCCACTCCATGAGGATGCCCATGCTTACACCGCTTTTGAAGCCAATGGGCGGCTTTACCAATTCAAAAGATTAAGTTTCGGGTTAACAAATGGAGTCGCGTGCTTCCAACGAATTATGGATGATTTCAGACTTCAGAATAAATTATAAGAGACTTTCGCTTACTTGGATGACGTCACCATCTGCGGTTCGACGCAGGAGGAACATGACTTAAAATTTGCATAGGTTCGTTGACACCGCTAATCGTTATAACATGACGTTGAATAGAGAAACGTGTGTATTTTCATGTCCCTTCCATATGTCTGCTAGGTTACGAAATCAAGAATAATGAGCTCAGTATTGATTTTAAAGGCCCCTTACCCTCTAACACTAACAATCGATTTCTGCTAATCGTGATTGATGAGTTTTCACGTTTCCCTTTCGCTTTCCCTTGCAGAGATATGTCGGCCTCCACTGTTATTGCATGTCTCACTACTTTATTCTCCATTTTCGGTTTACCTGGTTACTTGCATTCTGATCGAGGGACAACTTTCATGTCATCGCAGCTGAAATTGTTCTTGCATAATCACGGAGTTCCGACGAGTCGTTCGACTCCTTATCATCCGACTGGGAATGGATAGTGTGAACGATTCGTCGGGATTGTATGGAAGACATTGACATTGGCTCTTCAATCAAGAAATTTACATATTCGTGCATGGGAATCCGTCTTGGCCGACGCACTTCACTCATTTCGCTCGCTTCTGTGCACCGCTACCAATGCGACGCCCCACGAGCGTTTGTTCGCATTTCCTCGCAAGACATCTAGCGGACTCAGTATGCCTACGTGGCTTACGGCGCCAGGAACTGTCCTTCTCAGGAGACACGTCACGTGACGTCAGAAATAAAGATGAGCCCCTGGTGGAAGAAGTCCGCTTATTGGAAGCAAACCCTCAATACGCTCACGTTCGATTTCCCAATGGGTGAGAAGACACCGTAGCGATCAAAGACCACGCTCCAGGGGACGACCCGCTTCCAGTGGATCCTGAAGCGGGTTTGGAAGCCAGATCCGATTCTTTATATGAGTCACTTGGGAGTCCTCGAGTTTCAGGCGAGGTTGTTCCTACTGAATGTCCTCCAGTCGGGGGGCGATGTGACTCCCGCTCCTTCTGGTTCCCCTGTTCCTGCCCCGTCTTCAGTCGCGGTTCCTCGTCGTTCGAGCCGCGTAAAACGTCCCATTGATCGTCTGAACCTATAGTTTTCTTTTTTTAAGAGCGGGCGAATGACATAATTCCTTTTCTTTCAGGTCATTCTGCCACAGGTTATAATCTGAATCATTCGTGATGGTGTTATTCATTCATGGTTGTGTTGTGTTATTAAGCTTGCGTTGCGCCTGCGGGTCTATAGATATCATTTTGTACCAGTAAATAAGGTTTGCTCAACTAAAGCGCTTGTCAAACATGGTGTGCCACAGGGCTCAGTTCTGGGTCCACTGTTATTTTTATTATATATAAATGACCTTCCACGTTCATCTGATATACTGAACTTCATAATGTTTGCAGATGATACAACTGTCTCTTTTCCTTGCAAAGATGTTAATACAGCTAAGAATATATTTCATTCAGAATTCATCAGTGTAATGAAATGGTTGACCACCAATAAACTCTTCCTAAATACCAGTAAAACAAATTTCATGATTTTTACTAATAAAAGAAATGTATATCTTGATGAACTTAATGTTAATGAAATCGCCATAAAGGAGTGTACTGTAACAAAATTTCTTGGTTTAATGCTAGATAAGAATTTGCACTGGAGTGATCATGTAAATTATATCGCGAAAAAGATTTCAAGGAGCGTTGCTATAATGTTTAGACTTAGAAATGTAGTCCCTAAACAAGTTTTATTGACTCTTCATCATACTCTTGTTCTTCCTTATATGACATACTGCACTCTTGTTCGGGGAAACTCCGCTAACAACGCATTAAATGTCATCCAAAACGAGCAATAAGGTTATTATCTGATGCTGATTTCCTTGATCACTCTAGTGCATTATTTAAAGAGCTAAACCTACTAAAGCTCAACGATATAACCAAACTGGCACATTTTATTTTTATTTACGAATTTACGAGTGTAAGAACAAAATCATTAATTTGCAATGGGTAAATAGATATTTTGTAACTCATCAAGAAATCCACTCGTATCAGACCAGAAATAGATCAAAGCTTCTTATACCTCAATTTAAATTGTCAAATTCATCTCAAAAACTACCCATTTTCATTGGATTGAAACTATGGAATGACTTGCATGCCGATATAAAAAATACTGTGAATGTAAATTTGTTTAAAACCAAGTTGAAATCCCGATTAATAATGGCATACTAACAAAAATCTAGAATTAATGCCCACTAATATTGTTTAATATTGTAATACATGTTTTAACTATTAATAATACTTATTTACTTATTTATTTATTATTATTAATTTATAACAACTAGCTGCTTATTTTTAATAAGAGCCCAGTAAAGCCTAAAGCTTAAGGGCCAAATTAAATAAAATAAATAGTCGAGCTTCACAATTATTCATGTCATTGTAAATTAAAAAAAAAAAATTGTCATTGTAAATTGTAGCAATTACTTAGCTTGTAATACATATTACTTATAATTATATGCTGTTCTACATTGCCTTGTCATGGCCGGTTTTGTACTTCTATTGCCTTATGTGTAATCTTGATTAAACTTATCTGCTATGTTATACGTACCTTAATTTTGAATTATGCGCACTTGTTACCTAATACTAACTTGTTTAATACTATACTTTAACGCTAAAATGCAAGTATTGTTATGTCTATTTGTATTAATTATCTGTTATTATATTTCTTATTGTATTTACAGTGTTCAGTTGTTACTGAAATAAAGCCTGAATTGAGTCTCCTTTTCCGGTATTACACTCTCAATATCGAGTTCATCTCGCAGCTTGTGAGTAATTACATGACCCAAGTATTTACATGTGTCTTTGACAGGTATTGTCTGAGAATCCATTTCAAAAGACCCACATGATACATGTTTCAGTAGATTACACCTAAAAATCAAAATACAACTCTGCCCCATTATAGGTGATGTCATTTTCTATACCATATTGTTCACATATCTCTAATAGTATTTTCAGCCCATGGGGAGAGGGTGACAGAAGAACAAGGTCATCAGCATACATTAAATGATTAATTTTTTCCTTTCCAATGACACAGCCAGTACATGCAGTTTTTAGCTCATTGGTAAGGTCATCTATGTATATACAGAAAAGATAGGGTGATAATATACCTCCTTGCCTAACATCATTAGTTACCTTAAAACCTGGTGATACAGTGCTTTTCCATCTTATAAACATGGTAATAAGTAAATATTTAAGAAAATAATTGAGAAAATATTTTCGTCAGACAGAAATGAATTAATAGGACTCAAATGTAAGCCTTTGTTTTGGTGTAAAATTTACTATAATCTATACTGTGGTCTTACAAAAAATATTATTTGCTAAACCTTCTCCATATTATTTTAGAATAAATTGCAAATAGTTTATGCTTTAATCACCTTAACTCGTTTTCTCTAAAATTTAACTTTTTAAAGAAAACAACTTAAAGCGATTAAAGTGTAAACTATTTGCAATTTCAAAATTATACAAAGAAGTTTTATCGAATCACATTTTTTTTATGTAAAACCACTGTATAGTAAACTTTCCACCAAAGAAAATGTTAAAGTTTTAGTTGTCATAATTGATTTTTGTAGCTGACGAAAATATACTATCCTGTTATCTTTCCACCAATAAGTTTAGAAATATTTATTGATCATTAAAAAAAAAAAAAATAGCCAAAGAACATTTATATACTCCGTATATAATAGAGTTAATAAAAAAACCTAACCTATCCTGTTATCTCACTACAGGTTTGGTTTGGTTTTTTATTCACTTTATTATGTACGAATTATGGAGTACATAAATGCTCTTTGGTTATTTAAAAATTAAATCGTTTTAAAAGTAATCAGTAAATATTCTTAAACTTATTGGTGAGATAACAGGAGAGTACCAAAAACAATATACCAATTTAAGAAAGAGAATCTGACCAGTAAGCAGCATTTTGGAGCGAGTCTTCAAAAGATTGTAAATGTATTTAATATTTTCTTTAATAGTCAATGCCGTATTGAGTTATTTATCCTTCAATATCCTTGGTCAAATATCTTACTATAGGACCAAGTATTATTAAACAACCATAATTGTATTGCATTTAATGTTTCGTTTTGGCGAGTGGCGAAGAAAGCCTACCTATATTGGGCAAAATAGCCATTAGAGCCGTCGAAACGACACACATCATACACAACCTCGCAGCACTGATATATATTACTCCTTCGAATATCAGGAAGTACTGCTGGCGGAAAAATTGGAAAATTTGGTTGACTGAGAGACTGAACCTGATTCCTTTAGGAGTTTAGGTATTTCTCTGGTCGTAAATTTATACATTCCACTACGTAACATAGGTCAAACTGAATTTGGTTTTCGTAATGGAAGTTCTGAAAAGACATGTTTCGAATATTTTCAAATTAAATGGACTTACATTAAGAAGGTAAATTAGATTACTATACAATGCAGACTTAAACAATATTATTACGGGGAAATAGCTAACTCGCACAATGATAGAGATTATTACTGTGGGCAGACAGAATAAGAAGGAAGGTGAAGCTATAGGGTAATGTGGCACTCACAGCTGGATAGGTTTATAGAGCCCATCAGTTCTGAATATGAGTTGGTTGTAGCTGTAAAACTAACTATTGATAACAAAATACTGTATATATTCAATGTTTGGTAAATATTTACATTAGGGTTTCCACCCAATTTTGATGCCAAAATACATTTTCCTAGTAGTGTATGATGTGCTTTGTTCAAATCTGGCCTTCGTTTTATGCGAAAATGAGCCAATGAAAAGTTATGAGACTTCAAAGTTTTAACATATTTTGGTTCATTTCCCCATAAAATGAAGGCTAGATTTTAACATTGCACATCAAATACTACTAGAAAAATGCATTCCAGTGTCCAAATTGCTAGAGAACCTAACCTAACTTACCTAACCCTAATATCAATGGAATCGTTTCTGGCATTGAAATCTACACCTTGATTCATTGTAGGAACATTCAGATCCACACACTGTACATTTAAAAGATGACTGTAACACACCATGTTTGACAAAAATCTCTAGAGCAGAATTATCAATATTGTTAATATCTATAATCACATCTTTGAAATACATTTCACATCCTTCACACACCATATTGGAAAACCAACTAATGAAGAAAATGGAAAACACTGTAGTCGCATACCTCATTTTTTTGTAGCCAAATGTGATTTTTCCACCCAAGTAGATACACTTATGATGATGTCATTCAAAAAATTATGGCTGAAATGGAGTTAAGAAAATTTCTTTAAAAGCCTATAACATTATAAATACACAATTGCGCAAATAATAATATATACCATTAGACTCCTAAAGTTATGCTGAAACGTTTGATAACAGCCAGTATTGTCAACTTGGTGGAAACCTTAATATAAATAATTTCCCAATGTTTATATGCCCTACGGGTGTGCTGAAAATGAGGAGGTATTTTTAGATAGACTCTGTAAACTAAATACAGGGTGTTTATAAAGTCTCTATCTATTTCCGTGAAAATGTAGCAAAAAGGGTAAAATTCAATAATATAATAGAAGGCATACATTTAATGAATACTTAAGCATATGATTTTACATGAGCACCATCAGTATCTCTACAGAGTTTAAATCTGTCTGTTATTTGGGGAAATCTCATCACCCACACAGAGTGATGAGATGTAGGGAGGCAGCATCTTAGGTTAGGGGATACTCGTCTTTATACCCCCTATTTAAAGAGATTTCTCTGCTGAGCAGTGCCCCCCATAGCACTGTGATGTATGAGAGATTCATTATGTTCACTTGTCTCATAGATACCTTTGAATGGGAGACCCTGAATGGGTGTACATTCAAATACTCTATACTGTACAGTCTTTACAGTCCCACCTACTCCTTTTATCTTAATTGTAGAGCTTGTATTATATTATTCAGGTTGTAGCTATGTAGATATATGGGTAATTATTATTTTTCAGTGCAGACTGCTATTTCCCATGAAACCTAGGTTTTTCTTATGGTTTTTGATGTGATTCATGCGAATCTGACCTTCATTTCCGTCAGAAATGACCAGTTGTTAAGATATACCCCATCCCTTACCCCATTAGTATTGGGGAACCTGTGGGGAATAATTTTTTTGGGGGGGTGAAAAACTTGTCATTTCTAATGAAAATGAAGGTAAGAATGTCATGAAACACATCAAAATCCATGAGAAAAACGTAGGTTTCATGGAAAACCTAACCCTTAACCTAACTAACCTAAAAGTACCTAACCTAACATGAATACCGTATGTTACCTATTACATTATCATTTGTATAATTTAGGTCTCGGGTGGGGGGGGATGGGGTGGAACCCTCGTAAAGATCACGCATGACAAATTGATCGATATTGATTGGCATTTTAGCATTGGAAATTCAAAAATAAAAAATATAAAACCCTATACCGATCAATTTGTGATGCATGATCTTTATGGGAGTTCCACCCCCATACCCCAAGACCTAAATTATACAAATTGGACATACTACATTTAAAGGGAGAACACCATGCGAGTGAAGAAAATCGAGACTTGCTTTGTTATTTTCAAAACAAAGTGTGAAAATGCGAATGGGAGGGCACTGGTTACCTACACTGGACAGCCATGTCGATTCTGAATTTGAACTGAAAACAGGAGATGAAGGATGAAGCAGATCGGTTGGTGATTTGCTGGATTAGGTCACATGACGAAATAGAGACCTGTGATAGGCTACCTCATAATTGTTTACATAGTTCATTGCTAGATGGTGCCACCTCCTGTTATGGTGGCGATAGAATGCCCCTTCAAAAAAATTTTTTTTTCAACAAAATAACTATTCATATGTACAAAAATCCCCGCGTTAATGACCTTCACATTAATGGAAACTTCACTTGGACAGACTAAATTGCTGTCTGGTTATTAACATTCAGTTTAATGTAATACAGGTCATTAAAGTGAAGATTTCTGCTAAAAAAGTCTGTTAGCATCACTGAACTTCACTTTAGTGGACTGAGTCATTAAAGTGAAGGTGATGCCACTGGAATATTATTGGAACCAGCCCTCAGATGAGGTTGTGGTCAGTTATTTATGTGTGCATGTGTTCATAAGTAGGTAAGTCTATGTATGCATTTTCATGTTATGTGTTGAATGTGGAGATTCGAGGGCTATACATACATGTGTAACTGTACTGAAGTATTTTGGTTATGGAAAACCCCACTTCAATGTCCCGTAATCCGGTAAAGTGGGGGTCATCCATATTTCACTTTAACGTTCCCCAGTACGTTAAAGTGGGGGTTTTCTGCA
Organism: Bathynomus jamesi; assembly: GCA_023014485.1. Taxonomy (NCBI): domain Eukaryota; kingdom Metazoa; phylum Arthropoda; class Malacostraca; order Isopoda; family Cirolanidae; genus Bathynomus; species Bathynomus jamesi. Next base: position 689,948 of record JAJOZX010001107.1, on the reverse strand, counting down.
CTTCACTTTAGCGGAAATTTCACTTTAGCAACCACACATACCCCCCAAAGTGTACATTAATGTGAGGGTCTACTGTAATTTAATTAAATATCTCCTAAAATATCATGTCAAAGGGATCAAATAATACAGAAAACCTTTTTTAGGCATACAACTATATTAAAATTTTGTAGTTCATAATAATTAACAGTAATTTATAATGCTAATAATTACATATCAATAAATATTTTAATGTTGGCTTTTATGAAATGTTCAAGATTTAATAAAAAAATATAAAAAAGTTTTAAATAAATGAAAATATGTAAAGTAACAGAAATATACATTTCCTTTAGAAATCTAAAAAATTTTTGTACCTGGGCTGTTGCTGGGGCATGGTTCAGAATCCACATTAAACTGTAGGTCTAAGGCGGAGTGAAAAGCTTGACCTTCATCAGAATGACGAATTTGGGTGGAAGCAAACCAAAAGGTTACCTAATTTGAAACAAAATTTATTTGGACAATTAGCTACTTAATTGTATAGCTACGCAAAAATAGAAATCAAAGTTGCAGTATTTTGAGGGGTAATCTCTAGTGATGGGACGATTAATCGGAATTGGAATCGAGAATCGGAAGAATCGAGCATTTTTCAGGAATTGGAATTGGAATCGAGAGAATTGGGTCATTCTCTGTCAGATCAACCAGTGCCTAACACCCTCATCTCTCAGATTTTGCTGAAATTTGGTTTATAGGGAGTTTGTGGGCCCTGAATCCATTTATGAAATTATAAGGTCAATCCGACCAATGGTTCAAGAGATATGACCTCGGGAAGTTTGAGGTCACTTGCGAGGTCACTAACATTTGGCGACCCATAACTTGGGTAATAATGGTCACAATTATATAAAAGTATATATATTTAGAATCAGAAAACGACAAGGAATCCAAATATGCAAGTTTTAGAACTCTAGGTTGAAAAATAAAAAAGTTACACTGTAACCAAAATTTGAGGTCACGATTTGACCTCTGGGGTATCAAATGAGAATTTTTTTTTTAAATGTAAAAAATGAAGGCATAGGCATTGGCTATTAGAATCAGCAAAAAAAAGTTTGTTTATGTTAGTATTTTTCATGTAACTAACATATAAGTGAACACCATATTCATAAGTTGTGCGTCAATTCTACCTATTTTTTCACACTTAAGCTCATAATTTGACCTATAGAAATTAAAATTACATTTTTTTATAGATATAAAAACAAAGGCAAAAAATGTAAAATTGTATTTCACTGCTAATCTACACTGGCAATAATAGTTATAATAGTGAAAGGGGAAGACCTACTTAGAGGATTCATGTGCTAGCCTAATACAATTTTTGCATGCTCGATGCTCTCATCAATTTCTTTTTGTGGAAAAATGTATTGAATTCTGCTGCCTCCTCTTAGGGTAGGACAACTCATTACAGTTAATATATGATGTCCTGGCACTGCACATGAATCCTTGTTTGATGGATAATAATATGCACTTGATCCTGATGACCCAGAGGGATGTAGAAAGTTCACAGTGAAATCATCAAACTCTTCACAATATTCCTCCACAATTCCATACCAAACTTGCATGTCATAAATGCAGCCAACATACTCTCCTGGTTTGACACATTTTAGGTTACCAAGCATTGCAGGTTCATTAGTAAAATGACTTTTCCTTATTCTTTTCTTTTCTCCAATGCCACTTGAAATGGGATACACCATCAGTTCTTCCTTGTTTAGGGGAACAAATCTATGATATTTCTGAGTTCCAGGAATAGCCCTACTATCCTTGAATCGATGTTCCAACCGTTCTTCTGCATCTTTCAAATCAGCTGTAGTTACAAAGAAAAAATTTATCTTCTTGCTCAAGTTTTCTTCACAAAACTGAAACATGTGTTCTGGTGTAAGAATTTGCCTCTCTGTAGTTCTCTGCAAACTGGCACGAGCAGTAGCTCTTTTCACTGTTCCTCCAATCCCATCACATGCATTTTTGCCATGGGATGTAGCAAAGAAGTGCCATTCACAAGACAGACCAAAATCCTCTTCATGGTAACAGAGATTTGTGAAGTTGTATCTGTTCTTATATTGGCCAGCACATCCATCTGAGAAATAGTGCACCTTCTTCAATTGTGGGCATCTGAATTTAACATATGTCATAAGCTTCAATATGAATGAGTAAACCATTATAGTGTTGTGTTTTAGTGATGCAGATAAGAAACAGACACTAAAATGGCTAAGTTCCTGGTCTGCAGATGATCTATAACACAGGTCAACAAAAAAACTTTTTTTTTTCGTTGCCAAGGAAATTCGTACGAATTTAGGGTATTTTGGGGTTGCTGAATTCCAAAATGAAAGTAGTTTTTCCGATTTGGCTCTAGTTCTTGAGATAATGAATACCCTCAATTAATAGGAAACGTAACCATAACGCGTGCATATGGGAAACTACCGGAACATTCTAGATGGTGAGACCGAATAAAATGCCATTATGTATTTCATGTGTTTACTTTTGTATGATTTGAGACAATTTCAATGCGATTTGTAAGTAGGCTCCGCCTGAACATTAAATTTTTTGCATTTTTACGTGTTTCAATGGGGTACCAATTATCTCATAAATTAGAGCCAATCTAGCAAAACCGATGTCATATTCGGAATCAGCACCACAAAGTTACCCCAAAATCACTCTAATATGATTGGCAATAAAATGAGTGTTGACCAGTGTAATAGATGACAAAAGGGTGAACTGTACACTGTGAATTGTCCCAGTGAAACCCTTGGGCAGCATCCTGGACAATGAAAGAATAATTCTCAGAGAAATCACCTACTATAACTACCTCGCTCTGAGGTGGTAGTGTTTCTTTCAACTGCTTGAAGTACTGTGATTGTTGCTGAGCAACAAAGTGATGACGAACCATGCGGGATATTTTCATGCTTAGGGATGATAAGTATTCATGAAGTGGCTCCACCTTATCAACCATTGTACAACGGTCAACAGTCACCCATTGCTTGTAAGATATTTCATTTGGAGCTGATTTCACACTGTCAAGTAACTCAAGAAAATCCAGGACACCCTCTTCTCTTGGGCAATCATTGCAAAGTTGCATCATGCAAGTCTCTCTTTCTGTACTGCAGACACTGTAATCCATAAGATCCTTGTATGAAAGACCTCTTTCTCCCAATGCAGCCAGCTGCAATTTTGGATTTTGATGGTATGTGCAGACACAGACAGAATGAGTCCCACCACTACCGGCAAGCACACAATATGATGGCCGTAATTTTGCAAATGTGGAAAATCCTATTTTGGGATTCTTTTCATCATTTTTATATAGTTCAAACATCTCTCTTAAATTCCCGAGGACCAATCGTTTTTGCACCTTCATTGCACCTTCAGCACTGATAACTTTCACGCAATCCTTTTGGCCAGGACACATACGACTAACCTCTTCTGACTCATAGAATCTTCTAACTATATCTTTGTGTTCTTCAGATATCACTTTTCCTTTGCTCATTAGTGGAATCTTCGGAAGGATTCCATGTTCTGATTTAAGTGAACGGCTTCTTTTCACCATGTATGTTGTAGTTTGAAAGAAACTAGCTGTTTTTTCAATTGTGTATGGTGAGAGTGTCAATATTTGTAGTTTGTGATGGTGACATTTGCTCTCCAGGAATGACTGTTTCAATTCATTCATTAATTTGTCTAGATGTTTTTCAGATTTAGTTTCAGGTTTTGAAGTATCACTTACCTCCTCGGTAATTTGAACACCATAACTGAGTTCTAGCCTCTCCTTCAGGTGTTTCTGAGCAGATGATAGCTTACCACGAGCCTTGCGCTTTTTCTGGCTTAATGACAGCCCTTCTGAAAAGAACAGAAAAAAAGGTTTCACACACCTGAATATTAGTAATTAAATATTAATTATAGTACCTTAAATGCTATATAATTGGCTATATAGTAGATCAAACAGACCTTGTAGTAAAGTATAAGTTATTATATTAATTTATTACTTACTTTTTTTAACTGGTGTTTGGTCCAGAAATGCTAGAACTGGTTCAACTGAAGTTGAAGGATTTTCCTTTATCAAGCAATCACTGTCATTGTCCAGATCTTGAATTGAAGAGATGTTACTCAAGCCACTGATAGTAGATGATTCATTTGAATCCTGCTCAGACTCGTTGTTTTCAGTGGTACTAAGTATAGTGGGGTTTTTCATTATCAGTGTCCAGCAGTTCACACACAACAATGAGTCTTTTTTCACTCTTCCAGCACATTTTTCAACAAGTACATCAGTCACTTTTCTAAGATTGATTGTTATGCGTTTCTTGTGTTTTTGAATAGGGTCCTGGCAGTATTTCAAGTGCCGAACCATTGTATTTTGATCTGTAAAGATATAGGATTTACAATTAGGTAATATATATTTTTTAGAAAATATATAGCTATACACACTTAATATTTTAGGCCTTGATAGTCTCTGAGGCTCATTAAAACACCATACCCACCAGCCACCCACAGTGCTGGCTGGAACTGTACTAACCTGTAGACAAGGAATTTTGCAACTATCTGTGTTGATTCTGCACTTAGACAAGTAGCAACATGTTTCAACAGGTTTGTTTAGGCTACATGTGAGCTTAGTCTTCCCCTTTCACTATTATAACTATTATTGCCAGTGTAGATTAGCAGTGAAATACAATTTTTATTAAATTCTTGGAGCTTGAGGTCAAATTGATAGCTAAGATATAAAAATTCCTTGAAATGACAAGCAATTTATAAATATGGTGTTCACTTATAAGTTAGTTACATGAAAAGTACCAACATAAACAAACTTTTTATGATTGTTTCTATTAGTCAAGAACTCTGACTTTGTTTTTTATATCTATAAAAAATGTAATTTTAATTTCTATAGGTCAAATTATGAGCTTAAGTGTGAAAAAATAGGTAGAATTGACGCACAACTTATGAATATGGTGTTCACTTATATGTTAGTTACATGAAAAATACTAACATAAACAAACTTTTTTTTGCTGATTCTAATAGCCAATGCCTATGCCTTCATTTTTTACATTTAAAAACAAAATTCTCATTTGATACCCCAGAGGTCAAATCGTGACCTCAAATTTTGGTTACAGTGTAACTTTTTTATTTTTCAACCTAGAGTTCTAAAACTTGCATATTTGGATTCCTTGTTGTTTTCTGATTCTAAATATATATACTTTTATATAATTATGACAATTATTACCCAAGTTATGGCTCGCCAAATGTTAGTAACCTCGCGAGTGACCTCAAATTGCCCGAGGTCATATCTCTTGAACCGTTGGTTGGATTGACCTTATAATTTCAGAAATGGATTCAGGGCTCACAAACTCCCTATAAACCAAATTTCAGCAAAATATGAGAGATGAGGGTGTTAATTTCAATTTTTTTTGGTTGATCTGACAGAGAATGACCCAATTGTACCATGATTTCCGATTTCCGATTCTTAAAACGATTCTTTAACTTTTAATTGAACCAGTTTTGCAATGTAAACTTTAAAATTTAAATGAAAGAGGATAACAAATTTTATTTTTATTGTATTGTAGCTATACATTAAAACATGTATATCCATGATGTGTAATCAAGAAGATTAAAATGAATTGTTACAACTTACAGTTGATTTTTATTTTTGGTACTTGTGGGTTATCTGTCGCCACTTTTTAATATACCTATTGGTTATCTGTTTCCACTTTTTACTTGTGGGTCATTTATTTTTTAGTTAGGTTAGGTTAGGTTAGCCAACCTAGAGCAAACCAAGATTGGCGGCGAAGGAATAGTGGTTGAGATCGATGAGAGCCTGTTCACGAGGTGTAAAAACAATGCCGGACGCATTTTACCACAACAATGGATGTTCGGAGGAATTTGCCGTTATAAGACCACCGACCTCCAGGAGGCTGGCTTCCAACATTTCAAGGTTAATCATCGATACAATTTCGTTGATGCAGATACCGGAGTCCACACTCAAAATATCGAACGCTTGTGGGGATCAAAGTGGAGGAACAAGCGTCACCGAGGAACGGCCCGACACCATCTTAAGACCTACCTGGCCGAGTTCATGTGGAGGAGCAAGCTACCCGCTAGTGTCGACCCATTCGACGGCATCCTGGAGGCCATCGCCGCGTTCATGCCACCCGAATAATATGATTAATGTTTGTTATTTTGAGAAATAAAAATAATTTAAGAAAAAAATAGTATATTTTTGTAAAAATGGCAACATGATAACACATCTGTATTTGTGAAAAAGTTGGAAAATTAAATTAAAAAGTGGCGACAGATAACCCACAAGTACCTTATTTTTAAACCAATCTTTTATAATTTATATTACCATACTCATAATGTAAATAGTTAATCTTACCAGAGTAAAATATGACAATTTCCAGAAAAACAAGTATAGAATTATATTTAAAAATATTGGGAATCGGAATCGGAATCGAGAATCGTATCGGAATCGAGACTTTTTAGTGGTATTGGAACCGGAATCATTAAAAATTTTTGTATCGTCCCATCACTAGTAATCTCATTATTTACATCTTATAAATTTATGTATTCTTATTTCTTTGAGAGTAAAAGTTTGGGACTACCTTTTCTAAATGGAAATGACTGTGGAAATCTTCCATTTTCCCGTCATATAATTTTTTTCAATTGAAAAAACTGAATAATTTGTGATTTTTTATTTTCGCAGTGATGGAATTAAATATTTGTGTGAACTGTTGGAGCCCATTGATGAAAATGAATATGATGAGTGGATAGAAAAAGTTATTGAAGCTGTACAAAAATTACCCCTTTCTTCATCAGTCATTAATGAAGAGGACATTAAAAAAGCTGCTGAGGTACAGCTATGATACATGCTCTATAATGTGGTAAATGTAGGCCTTATAATCAGAGGTGGGGAGTTGGGAGTCAGGGCTTTTTTGAAGAGTCGGGAGTCGGTAAAAACGACCGACTCCCGACTCTTTGATTCAATTTCTATATGCCAACAATTTACCAGAATACTACTCTGCCCTAAATAAATATCTTCCTGAACTAATTCTAGATTCACATTTCCACATTTGATTTATTGTTCTGGTAAATCTTAGCAAATGAATTTCATATTTCTATTTTAGGATACTAGGTACCATATAAAAATTAGCAATATATTAATTATTAATTTAGCCCCTATTAGTAATGAGTCGTGGGCCTAGTAGAAAATCAGCAGTCTTTCAATATTTTAAGCTAAATGAGGATGAAAGTATTTTTATTTGTCAAGTAGAAAAGGATGGTAAAGAGTGTAATGCAAAAATTAGTGCTTACACTGGGAAACATGCTAATGCTCCAACTAGAGCCTCAAACTTGAAACACCATCTACGAAACAAACATCCCAATATTTATAAGGTTGTAGATCAGCATGATAAGGAAAGAGTCGGGAGTCGGTTTTTAAAAATACCGACTCGGGAGTCGGTTGTTTTTGGCCAACTCCCCACCTCTGCTTATAATTAAACCTGTAATTAAAAATCAACCCACTCTACGTATTCCCTAGTTCGTACGCGACATCTTCAGAAGGGTGACAATTTTGCGCATCATGAATTGTTAGTCGTAGATAATCAGTATTAGGTATGCCTTCACCTCTTCTTCAAAAGGAGAATTAGGACTCTTACAGCTTGTAGACCTTTATTTTTTTCTAATTTTGCATGCATATAGTATTTTTGCTGAAATTGTTTAAAGTCTCATTGTGTAAAGCCTAAAGCTTTAAGGGCCAAATAAAATAAATGGTCCAGCTCCACAATTATTTATGTCATTGTAAATTGTAAGACCACTCTATATATTTATTATTATTATTATTAGTTATTATTATTAATAATAAAGGTTACCTATTCAATTTAAAATTCAATTCAATACTGCTATTAGAATGCCACTGCCTAATGTAATGATGGGGGTTGTTTAATCTTCTTTGCAACATTTAAGGTCATATGATAGAGTGGACCTACAGCTTTGTGGGATCCAGACCATGGGCTGCTACATAATCTGGATGCTGAAGATGGTCTCCCATTTAACTACTATCCGACCCAATGTCGCTTAACTTTGCGGATCAATGGGAAGTGGTGTTATGACATTGGCTGATTTTTTTTTTTTTTAGTTCAGGAAGAACCGATTCGCCTCTATTTAAAGGGCATATCTCAGCGGAAAAACAAAGAAAAAGTGAGAGGAAAGACAGAGGAAAAAGAAAGGGTGGAGGGGACAGTCGAAGTGGAAAAAGACCAAGGACTGCAGGGTCGAGCCCCATCATCCTTGGGTGCTAGGGCCGGGAGGGCGCACGTGAAACCTCCAGGAACAAGCACGTACAAACGAGCACAAAGAGCACTCAAGAGCACGAGCTTAGAACCTCCTTGCGGGGGACATTGGCTGATGTAGCCCTGCCCATGTCTGGTATTATAACAGTATTCATAATGAATGCAGTGGAGGCTTTATGTGGGGGGAGAATATTAATAATAATTTGCGCATAAAAAATGTTAGGCTATATTGAGTTTAAAAAAAATCACCAATTCACCTATTCGTAATTCCTTTGCCATTCACTCGTTAAACTCAAATAATGGTTTAAAAATGAAAGAGTAACATTCAAAATTTGAATATAAGTGAGACATAGTTTGAAGTTAGTGCTTTAATTTAATCGCAATACACTTTTTAGCTTTAGTATAGATAATGGGAAGTAGAAGTATTTAGCAAATGTTATTAAATAATAATTTTTCCTTTCAAGGTTGTGAATTCATCTGAGAGTGATGATATCAACACCCTTGTCCAAGTCATAAATATATTTGAAGTCCCAAAATGGAAGTACAGCATTGAGAGAAAAAAGTTTATTTTATCAAATGATTTGAATCCATCACTGCACGGAGAAGCGGAAGATAAATCATTATTATTTAAAAATAGGTTGGTTGACTCAAAGGGGTTACTCAAAAAAGAATAGGAGGTATTCCATGTCAAGTGTATACACTTTTCGGTGATTTCTGCCACTCATCTCACCGATTTTAATGATTTTTGGTGTGTTAGTTGGGTATGATGAGTAATGAAGCATGACCAAATTTTAGTCACTTGGGTCAAATAGTTTGGGAGTAATGACCCCCCCCCAAATTTGGGGTCAGCAGCATAACCTCGTGATTTTGAAAGGTCATAACTCAGGATCTAATGGATGGATTTTAATTATTTTGGTGTCAAAATGCTCAGAAAAGACAGCAGAATAACTTAATTTTATGCACAGAGTGCATACATTCCATTAAAAAAAAGTTGTTTATATTTCACCTTTGACCTTGACCTCAGGTCAGAGTTCAAAATTCAAGGTCATGAAAATTGGCATAAGTAAAGACCTTTAGATGAAGTATATTCAAGCAAAAAATTGGAGTGGGATCTCAATGGGTTTGCTTTCCACAAGCATTTGAAATTGTGCATGTTGAAAATTTTGAGCATTTTATTTAAGATAACTTCACAAATAGTTCATATATATATATATATATACATATTATAATATAGCTACATACATGATTTGATATATATACCTATAGGTAAGCATCAAGATTTTTACAAACAAATTATTTGGTTCTCTAAAAGTATTAATAATTTTTATCAAATCCTATATAATTATAATATAATCCTATATAATCATTACTCCCAAATAGTGATGCAAAAAAACGTGTTTTTTTCAAATATTGTTTTTTTCATGGGAAAAAAAACGTTCTTTTCGTGTTTTTTTTGTTTTTTATGTTTTTTTTCCCAAAATATTTGTATATCATTAAATGAGTGTTTTTTTTTATCGCAGAGTTTATTATTAATTCAAGTTGTTAATATAATACATTTTAAGAAAAGCTAAACATTAATTTTAAAAGGTATTGTAAAAGAAAAAAACTGCAGTACATTTGCATGTATTTATCCATTTTAAATGAAAACCAAATTATGACAAACTGAAACATAATGAGAGCAGTGATTACAAGATTTTCAAATGTGAATACATATTTCTGATATATTCATGAACAGTTAGTCTTCTTCAAAGTCACTTTTCTCAAAATCTGATGAATCATGATGGGTAACTTCCATCAATGATTCTGATTCAGAATCAGAAGCCTCAATATTTGGCTCAGCAATAGTAACAGGCCCCTTTCCAGAGGATGGACCTGCATCACCTGCCAAAGGTAATATTGGAGTGGGCTTTGTAAAGACTGTAGCCTTTTTGAATGATCCATAACTTGGGCTTAGTTTGTTTGGTGAATGCTGGTCTTTCTGTTCTGCTTCAATGAGCTGGATATTATGCGATATATAGACTAGTTTTGCAGCTCGTTCTGTTGTTAGCCTGTTTCTTTTTGCTGAGTGTATCCACCCATGTCTACTAAATGAACGTTCCACAGCGGCACTTGTAGGTGGTAGACTCAGAATGTTAGCTGCTATTTTTGACAGCTGAGTTGAGCAGCAAAGTCCATTCCACCAGCTTCTTGGGCTTACTTTCATTGCAGATGTCCAAAGGAATTGTTTGCTAAATAGTTTTTCCTTTGAACGGTAGTTGGCAACTTCTCCAATTACAACTGCAGCATCTAATAATTCTTGACCTTCAGCTATTTCATGGATAACCTGTAGAGCATCCACCTGCAAAATAATGTTTAAAGTAATAATACTTCAGTGTGTAAACATGCATAGCTAGTATTTAGAATGAAACTCATGCTCTTTCCAAAAATTACAATATCTAGAAATATTTCAGCCATATCTGTGTTTTAGAACTTATAAATACTGTAACTAATCAGAATCTTATCCTTTTGAGTAACCCAAGTAATATTTTTCTGCAAAACATAAAATTTTTAAAACTGTGATTTGTGAAATTGTGATCCATTCAATCACTATGTAGAACAAAATATTGCTTATAATTTGATCAGACTATTTCCTGAATAGTGATGTAAAACTTACTGCTTCTTCTCCGATATGTGGCATCCTTGGTAGCGGGGATCCAGGAGATTTGCTGCTAAGTGAATGTCTTTCACTATGAATTCTCTTCTTTTCTTGATTTTACTTAGCAGAGCGGCTTCTTCACTTTTAAGGATTGGACTTTCTGCAACATATTTCTCAACTGAGTTCTCAAGCTCCTTGAATACCTTTGCTACAGTTGAAAGGTGCTGGTTGTCTCCTTCAACAGATGTGATAGAATCTGCTACTGGTTTCAGTAGTTTGAGCAAACCTTCAGTTCTATCCCAGAACACTTCTGAGAGCAGTAGTTTCCTGACAGACTGATCCAATGCTGTTTTCTTAGCTTCTTCACTTATGGCTAGGGCTTGGAGAGCTTGTTTATTGTTACAGATGCTCTCCATACAGTGGATGACTGAGCCCCATCTGTAAATAATAAATATAAAAATATCTATTAGATTCATTTAAAATATTGCATATTTATTTGTGCAAGAAACATGTTAACTTGTGCACAATTGAAGTATGTATATTGTATATACATATTGTTAATTTAGTGTTATTGTAAGATACACATTTTTATGTTGCAAAGGATGTAATTTTAAAAATTTCACATTTTTAATTAGTACCTGGTCTTAACTGGCAGTTTCAGTGATTTAGAGGGCTGTTGTTGAAGCTGCTTCAGCAGTGCAGTAAGCTTTTGAGACTTCTTTATAGTTTTTACAACATTGGTGCAGTCTCTCTGGATACATTCTACTGTTTTGATTTTACTAACATCAGTAAATACTAAATGCAGAGTGTGAGCTAAGCAACCATATGTGCTTATATGAGGAAATTCTTCTTTTAGCAATTCCCAGGCCTTCTTCATATTAGTTGCATTATCAGTGCATATGCCTGCCACTTTCATAGGTCCAACTTCATTCACCACATTCTTTATGGTATTCGCCATGTATTCTCCTGAGTGGCTTTCAACTCCTGATTAAGAAAAAATAGATTAATTTTCAGATATGCTTCACTAATTATAGAACATAGCAAAGTCTATCAGCACAGAGTAAAAAATTATCAGATCAGCTTATAAAATTAGCTCTAAAGAGAGAGAGAAATACCTGTAGCAATACTTGTCCAAAATACTGGCTCAGGAACAGTCACTATGAAGTTTATTATTCCTTCATTCCTGTAAAGTCAAGTGGGAATAATGAAATATATTAAAATAATAAATATATTATTTAATAACATTTAATAATAATAAAAAGTATTCAAGAAATATTTTTAAAGAAATGTTTTTTAAATTAGTTATACAAAACAAAAAAAATTCTTGATCATCACCTGATGTTGCTCCACCCGTCAACTAAAATTGCAACACTTAAAGTTGTAGCAGATGCAACCATCTCCTTGACTGTTGTTGAGGTTTCAAAAAACACTTCTTCAAGAAGAGTGTTGGAGATCATGTCTCGGCTCGGTAACCTAAAAGCAGGTCTTATGATAGCAAAGGCTTTGATCCACTGCTTGTATTCTACCATACTCAGTGGGCAGCCAGCAGCATAAATCGCTTTGGCTACCTGCTTTTGAGCTTCTTTCTGAAAAATAAACATGTTGCCATTAAACGCTAACTGTTGTTGATGTGATTCTTCTGTTGTTATTGGTGATATTTATGGATTAAATAGCCTAGTTATTTTAAATAATGGCAATTAGGTACTTACGATTTCTTGGCCAGACATCCTATCCAAATAAGGATTCATTTTGTTTTTTGATGGCTTTGTTATTGGAGCCACATTTGCACTTTGAAAGAAAGACTCAATAGATATTTCATCACTTGCAGGTCTCGCCACTATGCTTTGTTCTTTTGCAAGTTTTGAATCTTTCTTGCCTAAATATTTAACTTTAATCTGTTCATCACATTTTTGGCAATCGATGATATGTTTTGCCATTCTTGTTCCATTTTTGGCAACCTCAGCAGAACAAAATTTGCACTTCACTCTGCCTATCTTTAACTTGCTCTCAACATCCTTGAATAAGGGCACGACAGGAGTTTTATTTCTTGGCATTTTATTGTTTACTTGTTTACAATATAACTTCTAAACTGAACTTTAACATGTAAGACCTGTAATACAATGATAATATATAAATTAAACAGTAAAGGAATTAGTAAAACTGGGATTTACTGATATTTATTGAAAAAAACAAGAAATGACCTTGTTTTTTTCGAGTGCTGTTTTTTATTATAAAAAACGTGTTTTTTATGAAAAAAACAATATCGTTTTTTTGGAGTTGCATCACTACTCCCAAACTATTTGACCCAAGTGGTTAAAATTTGGTCACGCTTCGTTACTCATCATACCCAACTACCATACCAAAAATCATTAAAATCAGTGAGATGACCTGACATAAGGTGTGTACACTTGACATGGAATGCCTCATAGAAAAGATAGTTTGAAATCCTAAAATTAGTGATGTATCGATTCCAAAATTTAGCCAATGTTAATTCTTTGCCTATATTTTAAAAAATCAATTCCCTTCATAAATTTTAATAAATTAATGTAAAAATTTTCAATTTTCCTATTTTTACATTTCAAATTTGTTAAAATGTTTTTCCTTAGCTCACTCCACAATATATAGTACCAGATTTATTACTCCGTAAAATAATAAAATAATTCTATTTTAGTTTCATAAATTGAATACCAATATTTAAAGTACAGTGAACCCTTGCTAATCCAAATTAATTGGGGGGGAAGGGTTATTTGGATTAGTGCAAACTATGGATTACGGCAGGGTGGGGGAATAGAACATGGCCTAACCCATGTAAATAAACCAAACTAGACCTATGTAATAAGAAATAATGCATTAAAATAACTTTTAAAACAATAATAATTTATTATTTAAATAAGTGCTTACCTTTAAATCCAAAGTGCTCTTGACTCCTGAAGGTAGTGTGGAGGCAGTGAGGGGCAGTGAAATACCAGTAATATGCACTGTAATGTTTATGTACACTGTAATTAATTAATGAACACTAATTGGTTTGATCTTTGAGATAAAGACTCAAAATATTTATTGCATAAAGCACCTTATACACTAACACCAGCTGCCCACATACCCTTCGGATTAAGCGACATTTGGATTAACTGTGTTCAGATTAGTGAGGGTTCACTGTACAGTAATTGATTTTCCTTGTGTTGAAGGTATAGTATTTTCTTTCTTCATCATTGTAAACAACAGCAGCAATTTTTCATTCAAATTTCAAAGCCCTGATGGCCAATTTGAATAAAAAATAGATAACACAATTTGGGTTTATAAACTTATTCAAATAAAGTGAACATAATAAAATGGTTTAATGTATAAATTCTAAAGTACAACTTAATATAGAATTATTATTAATATAGAGTAGGAGATTACAATAGTTTATATTTAGAGATTAGCTAGTTTGAGAAAATATAAATTTATGGGCAACTTAACTTATTATGTTTTGCCTTTTTTTGTGAATGTAAAATAATTTTATATAATTGCACCTTGAAATGAGTATAAATTATCATGAATAGTGCTTTTTGTATATTCATTTTTCTATAAATATAGATTTTTTGTAATGAAAATTTCAAAATTTCAAATAATTGTTAAGAGATATTGGCTAAATTTAGCCAATGCCCAAAAAATGGCTGGTTCTGCTGATGCCGATGAATCGGTACACCACTACCTAAAATCCTCATAGTTAGGTCCTTTGTGGGTAAAGCGGGAATCCACATGGTTTTGGTTAGTTGTCCCAATGTTGAACTACACCACTTCATGTACCGTTTTGATCTTGTATAGCCCTGTTGTGCAGAGATAAAAAGTAATTACATATTGAAGATTTACTTGCATAAAAAATGAAAAAGTTTTAGAACTTTTCCTACTTCATAATATTGAATTGAATTGAATAACTTCTAATAAAAAAATAAATATCATACATTGGTTTTACAATTTACAATGACATAAATAATTGTGGAGCTGGACTGTTTATTTTATTTAATTTGGCTCTTAAACGTTAGGCTCAGACATGGGGTCATTATCATTGTAATGGTAATTAATTATAATTAATTACAAATCTCTTGTAATGATAATGAAAGAAATTTCGAGGTAATAATGGTAATGATAATGGTAATGAAAGGTCTGTAATGAATCATTACACATCATTACATTTTCATTACAGTGTAATTTCAATATATCGGGTGGTCCGAAAAAAATGACGCATTTTTTAAAAATTAATATCTCAGTAACCCCCTTCCTTATCATGACAATTTTTATATGCAAGATACTTTCAAACTTCTTTTTTTGAATGCAAGAAACGGAATTCTGATATCTTTTATAGTTTTCTCGCAATTAACAAAAGTAACAACATGGGTCAAAAAAACAAAAATCGCAATATAATATCCGTTTTTTATATGATATCATTTTTATATGATATCATGCGATATTTTTGCAAGTTATTACAAAACTCTACAGGAATGAACAAGTCAAATTGTGGATATTTTTATTTTTTAACAATTCATCAGTACCCTTAATGATGTTGTCAGAGGAAGATCGTATTCTCATTAAAAATTGTTACTGTGAAAAAGGATGGAAGACTGGAAGGTTATTGCAAGAGTTTCCCGGCAAAAAGTGGAAAAGGCGTGCAGTGGAAAGACTCTTAAAGAAGATTCGCGAATCGGGAAGTACTGCCAGAAAACCAGGAAGCGGTAGACCTAAAACAGCTTCGGTTCCAGAAAATGTGGATTACATCAACGATAAAATCTGCTCTCAAGAAGATAAACCAGGAAGTCATTTGTCACAAAGAACAATTGCTAAACATTTGAATATTGGAAAGACTTCTGTACACCGAATAATTAAAGCACAAAAACTAAAAGCCTTCAAAAGAATAGTATCTTCTAGAAAAAGTGATACTGTTAAGGATAAAAGAAAAACAAGGTGCAGAAAGTTACTTGATAATTTCTCTGTCGTTGATATTAAAAAGATAGTCTTCACGGATGAAAAAGATTTCACTCTAGAAATTCCGCGAAACTGTCAAAATGATGTTGTCTACGGGCGTGGTAAAAAGTGTGACATTTCAATAAACAGATTGTATCATGAAACGTCAAGATTCTCCAAAAAGGTTATGATATCTGCAGGGGTCTCTTGGAATGGCAAGACAGATGTTCATTTTATTGAAACTGAAAAGACAAAGGTGAATTCTGCAAATTACATTGAACTTTTAAGAACAAAATTGTTGCCGGATTGTCGTCGCCTGTATCAAGAAAATGATTTCATATTTCAACAAGATGGAGCACCGTTGCATACAAGCTACGCCACACAGTCGTTTCTGATTAGCAATACACCAAAATTAATAACGAAAAATGAGTGGCCACCACAAAGCCCAGATTGTAATCCTATGGACTACTCAATTTGGGAGTTACTAAAAGAGAAGGTTTACCGAGGTCGACGAGAAAAATTCACCGAATCAGAATTAAAAAGTAAAATACTTGAATCTTGGCAAGAAATTGGCATTAATGAAGTAAGAAGTATTATTTTTGTGTGGAAGAAAAGACTTAGATTAGTGTGTCAACAGAGTGGTGGTCCAATCGATCATTTACTGTAAATTAATTAGTTAAATTTCTGATTAAATTTTTCCTTTCTCATGATATTCGTTTTTTTGACCCATGTTGTTACTTTTGTTAATTGCGAGAAAACTATAAAAGATATCAGAATTCCGTTTCTTGCATTCAAAAAAAGAAGTTTGAAAGTATCTTGCATATAAAAATTGTCATGATAAGGAAGGGGGTTACTGAGATATTAATTTTTAAAAAATGCGTCATTTTTTTCGGACCACCCGATATATATATATATATATATATAGATAGCTGGATCCTGTCTGCTTTGCAGATAGCTGGTGAGGGAAGCTATATTTATGGGATCTCTTTGCGAGAGACCCGTTGCCTACGTCGGGCTAACATCATGAAAAAGAAAAACTATGGTGTTTGTCATTTGCCATTACTTATTCGGACTATAGTGGATTTAATTTTCCCAGAAGAGTTCCTTGTTCCATGCACGGTCTGTGTTTAACATATATATATATATATATATATATATTATAATATATATATATATATATATATATATATATATATATATATATATATATATATATATATATATATATATATATATATATATATATACATACAGGGTGTCCCGTAAGTCTGGACCCATAGGGCAAAATTAATAAAATTACAAAATACAGTAGTCCCAGTTTCGCTGGACATGCGTCGAAGTGACTTCTTGGGACTGACAGCGAAGCTAGCCAACACATTGGTACTGGTTTCGTCTTCCGTAACAGTCCTTGAAGGTCCTCTGCGAGGCTTGTCAGCTACGGATCCAGTTTCCTTAAATTTGGCCATCAACTTGCCAACACATCTGTGTGTGATTGGTGCGCGGTCTGGATGCATATTGTTGAATTCTTCGGCCACTTCCCGGTGACTGCGGGTCCCGACCAGCAAAATAACTTGAACTCTCTCCTCTCTAGTCAGTGACATGGTTTACCTGCAACATAATAAAAAAATATATTATAAATCCCTATGGGTCCAGACTTACGGGACACCCTGTATATATATATATATATATATATATATATATATATATATATATATATATATGCAGCTTGTGATTCCTCCCAGTCCCAGCCAGCATCAAAGCGGTGCAAGTTGTTCAATTTTATGGCTGCTCCAGCTCCCTCTACAGCTTCTCAGAATCCTATTGTCAGCCAGGTGGACAGCTACGTTGACCAGCCTTGCATTGATGAGGACTGCAATCCCCTCACATGGTGGAGGAACACTGCACATCTGTATCCTGATGTATCTGTTCTTGTTGCCAAGCATCTTTGCATCCCTGCCTCCATTGCACTGGTGGAGCGCTTATTCAGTATATTCAGTATTGTAATGATCATTACAATGATAATGAAGGGCTTGTAATGATAATGAAACAAAAATGCTGTAATGATGATGAAAAATTTCTGGTAATGATAATGATAAACCTTGTAATGACCCCATGTCTGATTAGGCTTTACTGGGCTC
This sequence comes from Bathynomus jamesi, assembly GCA_023014485.1. NCBI lineage: Eukaryota > Metazoa > Arthropoda > Malacostraca > Isopoda > Cirolanidae > Bathynomus > Bathynomus jamesi. Next base: position 671,949 of record JAJOZX010001107.1, on the reverse strand, counting down.
TTATTAAAAGTAAACAGCTAGTTATTATTACAGGGTTCATAGCAACCTGGAAAGTCAGGGAGAGTCAGGGAAAATAGTTTTGTTGCGAAATTTCAGGAAAACAGGAAAAAAAAATGGATGGTGGACGGGGAATTAACACGACTCCAAAGAACCATAGCCAATGGCAGACTGTTTAGATAATTTTCTTCTTCAAAGATTCTGAAGTAGTAAATTTTATGATAGAAATCTGTGGTCATCAACAGTTTGAAGGAAATGGCACTTAATAAAAAAGAAAAAAAAAATGTATGTATGTGTGGATGACAACGTTTGAAATAGACAAAAAATTAAATTTTGTCGGAAATGTTTGCAAAATTGTCAACTGACAACAAATGCAAGGTCACTATTAAAGGCATTATACCAGTACCATACAAAGAAACCAATATTATACATTAGAGATAAGAACTGAACAGTCCCAAGAAATGTTTTTTAATTATTGGATTACACACGAAATTAATAAACAATAGTAATGGACATTCATCCTAGATTTTTGTTAGTATGCCACTATTAATCAGGATTTCAACTTAGTTTTAAACAAATTTACACTCACAATATTTTTTATATCGCCATTTAGTCATTCCATAGTTTCAGTCCACTGAAAATGGGTAGTTTTGAGATGAAGACAATCTAAATTGAGATATAATGAGCTTTGATCTATTTTTGGTCTGATAAGAGTGGATTTCTTGGGTTACGAAATATCTATTTACTCATTCTAATAATGTAAAATATAGCTGTTCATAGTTCAAATTAACCAAATTACATTTAAGGAATTGTTTTGCATTTTACAGCTAGTTTTGTAGCTTTGTATTGGCATTAAAGTTCACTAAATAATCGAGTCCAAAGACCCATGGTCATGGCTCAAGAGTTTGCCGTCATGTATCTTTGTACTGTCTGCATCACTTTGCCTTAAATGCTAACTTTCATTTACTCCAGTGGTACTGTATGGATACTAAATTTCATCACACTCCAAGTCAGATGCTTCTGCAGGGTTACGTCGTAGCTAATGTCGTAACATCGTTTCCTGTCGATCAGCGAAGTTAAGCGACATTAGATCTGGGTAGTAATTGGATAGGAAACTGTCCTCTGCATCCAGATTATGTAGCGACCCGACCGTGGTTCGGATCCCACATAAAGCTGTAGGTCATCTTTGTCATATGACCTTAAATGTTGCGAAAGAAGTTACGCAGCCCCATTATTACAATAAAGCTGTTTTTATATTGTGAGGATTATTTTGGAGTGTGTGTATTGGTTTAGACTCTAAACCAATACAAACACTCCAAAATCCTTTAAACTTTAGCTAGAATATGGTATAGCCATTGGTTTTAAAAGCTTCAAAAGTATGTTAGCCATTTTGTGAACAGTAGGAATTGTGAATACGAGTGACTGTGCCTTATAGACTATTTTATATTCATATGGTAATCTGAGGCCCTTTTAGGAAGAAGTGGCTAAGTGACAAAAGTAAAAAATGCTAGAAAATGCAGTTAAACATTGTACCAAATTTGAAAATGCCATAACTTTTGAAGATATGTCATTGAAATATCTTAAAAAATTATGGCACTTTCAAGTTTTGTACAACTTTAACTACATTTTCTGGTGTTTTTTACTTTTGTTGCTTAGCACTTCTTCCTAGGAGGACCTCATTCACAATAAGAAGAGTAAATACTCTAAAATTTTACTTTCTCCAGATATACAATTGTCTACCAAAGAACTGTAAACCATGAATTATTTCGACCTTCGGCTCCAGGGGCTGCACTGAATGATTTCAAACGTTATGGCCTCGTGAAGGTGTGTTTTTAAATTGTTTAAGTATGTTAAATAGAGACTATCAGTGATAGAAAACGAGACTAATATAATTTATTATGCAATTTGCTTCAGTATCTGTGCCTTCATATCTGATTTCCTTTCTGGCCGATCTATAGCTCTGGTTGTAGATGGCTACTGTTCTTCTAAAGCTATTAATAGTAATGTTCCGCCGGTCTCTGTCGTGTCACCCACTCTTTCCTTTTGTTTATCAAAGATGTATTAAATTGCACTTCCTGTCCTATGTCAATGATTCCACTCTTCACTTCTTCACCCGCTTCACAAAATGTCGTCCTCAACACGCCTCATTTTTTGCGTAGGACGCCTATGGTGCACCTGACTTCTGATCTTTCTATCTCTGACTGGGGGCAAAGAAAACTGTGGCTCTCAATGCCTCAAAAACTCGGTTCCTTCACCCGTCTACTTATCACAATCTTCCATATGACTATCCCCCTTATCTTTAACAATACATAACTCGGTTCTCTTCTTAACATTTTTGGTGTTTCCTTTTCTCATGATCTTTCCTGGAAAGATCACATATACTCTTTCCAAAACAGCTTCTAATTTAAGAGGTTAGTGTGGTGCACCGGCTCCACAGTTTCTTCACTCCCCACTCAGTTGGTCTATATCGGGGTCTCGTCCACCACTGTAAGGAGTACAGTTCTTACGTGTGAGGTGGCTCAGCCCACACAACTCTACTTAACTGGGTGGAATCAAAGACTTTTCGTCTCGTCAATTCCCCGCCTTTGACTGACTGTCTTCAATTCGTCGTGACCTAAGATACAAAGTCAACCGCCCATCTCTAGGCCGTAGACATGGGGCCGAGGCCTTCAGAAAACTACGAGGAGGATGCCGAGGCCAACTTTTTTCAAAAGGCCTTTTGAGGGAGGCCTCATGAGGCCTTAAGCCCTTAGCACTGCTATTATGTGATATATTGTATTATGTATGCGTTGAGGGGAAATCCTATCATATTTTATGTATTTGAAACTGATATTACCTCGGGGGATCTTTCCTTAAACAATTAAAGAGTTAAATAAATAGCATAAATTTCTTTTCACGTACAAATGTGATGATCCTAAAACAGTTATGGAATGGTGGCTTCAACCGCTATTCCAATACTACATTTTCTTTTTATTTCAATCATCTCATTTGGACATGAAAATTTTATTATGATCATAAAAACAATAATTTATATGTATTTAATTTTATTTAGTGTACGTATTTTACACGAATCAATCGTATAAAAAGATCACAGTCCCAATCATATATACAATGACAATGTACAATCATATATACAGTACGTTCGAAAAGTCTCTCCGCAGTGCTATGTTAAACGCATAGGAAATTGTAAAACTACAATGTTTTCATTCAACCATGATTTAGTGATTTTATTACATAACCTTTTGATTTTACAGCATGTGTTCAAAGTGTTTTCCACCATTTTGCAGGCACAGAGCAACTCATCTACACTTCTTGTCAAACACTTTTTTTTAAAGTGTTGGTTGACTGCGGAGAGACTTTTTGAACGCACTGTGCAATGTAATGTTAAATTACGCAGCAGCATTGCAACGAATCATCATTAGTAAAAAAAAAATAGGATTAAAAATATATGTAAAACAAACTTCAGAGTAATTGCATTTATTTTATACATTGAATAAGATATATTTTCTGTATTAATTAAATGTATAGATAATCTTTTCAAAGAAAAGCAATTGAAAAGTAAGGGGTGGCAAACAACGATCCCCCCCCCCCCCCCCCGCACAGATGAAACTAATAGAGGTACAAAAAACTGATTGTTGCATCTTTTAGACAATTTAATTCTACGTCTAAACAAAACCACTCAATAGTTGGTGTTGCCTCCTTGTGCTTGGCGGACGGCTTCAAGTCGGCAAGGGTAGGAGGTGAGGAGAGACTCGAAAAGGTCAGTGTCGTACTCAAGATTTCGGAAGATTGTTTCGATGTGCTGCTCCATGGTCCGGCGGCAGAATCGGGTGGCTGGTGGTTCAGCAAGCATCAGGGATTCCACTCGGTCTTTCAGGATGAATCCTGAAAGATTCTGCCGCCGGACCATGCAGCAGCACATCGAAACAACCCTCCGAAATCTTGAGTACGACACTGACCTTTTTGAGTCTCTCCTCACCTCCTACCCTTGCCGTCTTGAAGCCGTCCGCTAAGCACAAGAAGGCAACACCAAGTATTGAGTGGTTTTGTTTAGACGTAGAATTAAATTGTCTAAAAGATGCAACAATCAGTTTTCTTGTACCTCTATTAGTTTCATTTGTGCTGGGGGGGTGGGGGCAATCATTGTTTGCCACCCCTTACATGACAAAAAATCAGGACCCCCAAAGGCGCCTCCACTTTTCAGCCGGCTTCGAGGCCAAGGTCAGTTCTGAAGTCCGAGGTCGAGGCCGGGCCACCAGGCTTCGGCCCCATGTCTCCTAGGCAGTACTGGGGTTCAAATCCACGACACAGCAGAGTTTCAGCACTGTCGGTCGGCACCCTAACTGATTGAGCTACGAGACGCTCATTTTGAGTTTTATGAAGTTATTTAAAAATTGTTGTTCTCCTAAGGAGATTGTAGACACCAATTGACCAGGGAAGTACGTTAGGCAGGAGATAAAGTGCTGGAACCCCCATTTCTCCTGTCATTGTCCTCTTTAGCTGATCTTTTTCGGTCTCATATACCCTGTGAGCAGTCCAGCATGCTTTCAAACACACACTTCTCCCTTCTATTTTTCCCTACACATATATGGATTTCACGCACTACACAATCTTTTAAAAATTTAAAAAAAAAATAGCATTACGAGTCTCGGAGACCTTGATTTTGGCTCTCTCCTTATAAAGGGGCGGGGGGCATTTTTGCGGGCATCAGCCCTTGTCTCATCCTTTCTACATAATAAAAAGGAAAAAAAATTTACATTGAATGTAAATAAAAACGGTTGAAAATCGTATCACTTAAAGATTTCCTGTTCAGGAGTTTGTTGATGCACTTTCAAAATGTCTTAACAAAGTGGTGACAAACTTCGTCAGTTGAGATGAGGATCCTTTTTCTCTGTTTCATTAATGTTATACAATAAAATTCTGAACATTTAAACGAGTCAATTACCAGTTCTTTAAATTGTTATGAAGCTTAGTTCGGGAGTAGAATTTTCAGTGAGAAACAGTGTAGGAAGAGTATGTTATTGGGTGACTAAAGTTCTAACTTAATACTAATTATTTTTTTATGCAGGAAGGAGGGGCCAAGGGCAAATGTCCGCAAAAGTGCTTCCCCCACCCCTGATAAAAGAAAAAGAAGCCAAAATCGAGGTTCAGGGTTTTGGAGATGGCTGGACGCTCTGCGTTTGAAAGATTGGAGCTCATAGACGGGGAGAGATGGATTGAGAAAGATTGTTCCAGAGTTCACCGGTTGAGTAGATTAACCCTTGCGTTAGAGAGTTGGACAGAAAAGGAGTGAGAAAGTGTAGAAAGTCTTGTGCTGCGTGCTCCTTAAAGGAGGAGGCACGCAGTTAGAGTTGAAAAGAGCAGTGTCCGTTATAATAGCGATAGTAAATACTGAGGCAGGCAACATTGTGGCGAAGAGAGAGGGAGTGAAGACAGTCAATAAGAGGCGGGGAATTGATGAGACGAAAAGCCTTTGATTCGGACAAGTAGGGCTCTGTGGGTTGAGCCAGCCCATACATGAGAAGCATACTCTATACAGGGGCGGACAAGACCCCCGAACATAGAGAGCAATTGAGTTGGGGTGAAGAAACTGCGGAGGCGGTGCAGCACACCTAACCCAATCAGATATAGCAGAAAGATCCGAGCTCATGTGCTCCATAGCCGTCCTACACGAATCAAGGAGTGACTGTTGAGAAGGACGCTTTGGGAATGGGTGGAGAAGTGAAGAGTGAAATCATCGGCATAAGAGTGAATAGGACAGGAAGTGCGAATTAAAATAATAATAATAAATAAAAGGAAAAGAATGGGTGACAGGACAGAACCCTGAGGAACACAACTGTTGATAGTTTCAGGAGAACAGTGGCAATCTACAACCGCAGCTATTGATTGTCCAGAAAGGAAATTAGAGATGAAGGCACAGATAGGAGGGCAGTTTCAAAATTAAAGATTTGTGCCACACTCAAAAGCTCTCGCTATGCCTAGCGCAATAGCAAAGGTTTCACCGAAACCCCGAAAGGAGGATGACTAAGAGTCGGAGAGATATGCAAGAAGATCGCCAGTAGAGCGTCCCCTGCGGAACCAATACTGACACTCTGAAAGAAGATTGTGAGAAGAGAAAATCTTCCTATTGAGGACAGATTAAAAAAATTTAGCAAGGCAAGAAATCGGAGCAATTCGATGGTTGAGAGTAGTGTTCCTTTTTTGGGAAACGCTGAATGAAAGCAGGAAGGATGAGAGACAAAGACGAAAGAGTTTACCTTCGTAGGGTGTTAGCACAGTTCTTGAGAACAACAGGAGGAACACTATCAGTACCGTACGCCTTCCTAGAGTTGAGCCCAGAGAGGGTAAAAAGAACATCTTTGGAAGAGATTCTAATTTCAGACGTAATAAAGTCAGAAGGAGCAGGAGATGGAGGAACAGCACCGGAATCGTCCATGGTTGAGTTGGAGGCGAAAGTTTGAGCGAAGAGTTCAGCTTTGTCAGGAGAAGAGACCGCAATTGAGCCGTCAAAATGGAAAAGGAGGGAAAGAAAAAGTAAAGTTGCTGAAGAGGTTCTTAGATGCCAGAAAGAGCGAGAATAATTAGAATAGGATAGGTTTTCACATTTTTGTTTGATGAAGTAATTTTTGGCGAGTCGAAGAAAAGATTTTGCACGATTCGGGGCAGAAATATAAGCTGAGTGAGAGTCAGGAGTTGAACCGCGACGGTACCTTTTGAAAGCCTTCTCACTGTCTGTTGCGGATAGCATTACAACAAGCAAAGTTAAACCAAGGTTTTTTACATTAGTACTGGGAATAGAATATGGAATATACGCCTCCATGCCCGAGAGAATCACCTCCGTGATGCGCTCAGCACACTCGTAAGGGCCCCTGCCACGGAAGCAGTAATCATTCCATAGGAAATCACAGTACTGCCTAAGGGCCTCCCAATCAGTGGCGCCAAAGTGCCAAAGGCGCCTCGTCTTCAGAAGATCCAAAGGCCGGATTGGATCGATAGGACAGAAAACAGATACAAGGTTGTGGTCGGAGGAGCCCAACGTAGAAAAAAGTTTCGCAGAGTAAGAAGAAAAATGAGAGGTAAATGCAGAATGTTGGGACTATCTCCAAGGCGATCGGGGATACGAGTAGGGTGGTGTACAATCTGCTCTAGGTTATTTAGGATAGAAAAGTTGTAAGCTAGTTCACCAGGAATGTTAGTGAAATGGGAGGAAAGCCAAAGGTGGTGATGAACATTGAAATCTTCTGAAATGGAGATTTCAGCAAAGGAAGAGTGGGATAGAATGTATTCCACTTTGGAAGTGAGGTAGTCAACAAATTTTGGACAGTCAGTAGAATTAGATGAAAGGTAAACAGCGCAGATGTATTTAGTTTGAGCTTGGCATGTTAGCCGCAGCCAGAGGGTATAGAATTCGGAGGATTCGAGTTCGGGAATACGAGAACAAGTTAGGTCTTGCGTACATATACGCAACATCCAACTTTGGAGTGAAATTGAATATAGAGAAAGTAGGAGGGTACAGAAAGCGGGTTGCTGCCAGTCGTCCCAGACACCCAAGTTTCAATGAGGAAAAGATGATTATGTTTAGAGGAGGAGAGGTGGTGTTCAACAGATTAAAAATTTGAGAAAAGGCCACGAATGTTGCAGAAATTAATGAAAAGTGAACCAGGCAGAGGCCCAGAATATCTTGAATGGGAGGTAGCAGATCCGGCTCCGTTAACTGTGTCTGCGCTCCCGGTATCGGCAGCGTGGGAGCCAAAAGTAGGGACATTTATGGTCCCTTCACTAGGGGACTCCGATATTCTTGAAGTTGACGCTTTTTTGAAAAGATTATGTAGTGTGTAAGTTGCATGCATATGTAGTGAGGAATAGGGAGAAAAGTGTGTGTGCTGAAGGAGTAAGAAATGCCCCTTTCGTTTAAGATCGAATACCTGCTCGGTTCGAGTGGCAGGCAGAGTGACCTCATCGTCCTGGGTCTTCTCACTCAGTTTGAAGAGGGCAAGTATCATCTGGAGGACGATACAGGATTTGTGGAAGTGGACCTTTCCCAGGCAAAATTCCATACAGGTGAACTTGTCAAGTCTTTGTACCATCACTGGTTTTTTAACACTGGCCCATTCCACAGTGTATGAAAATTGCGAGGAACTTTGCCAGTATTTAATGATTCTGTATTTCGTGGCAGGTTTGTTCACCCAGAATTGTTTTGTTCTGTCGGAAGGCTGGTTTGAGGATAGAGTTCTGCATGCCATTGCCATCGGCCTTCCACCGGCAGAGAATGCCAACACCACAAGGTATTCCATCACCTAGAAACTAGGTTGTTACTGGATTGGTCATTCAAGTACTACATTTTTCCTTTAGCTCAAAAGTTGTGGTTACAATTAATGGTCTAATTATTAACAAGATTCAATTTTTTAAAGTTTTAGGTTCAGTAAGGTTTCTTTTAATTTGAAAGTTTAGGCTTATTTGTTTACTTGTTAAGGATCGCATTTTATACAGGGTGGGCGGAAAGTAGCTCCCTATTTTGGATTGGTAAAAAAATACGTATATTTTCCATTTATTTCAGAAGAAATAATATGAAAAGGTAGGCATACATGGTAGGTTTCCTCTAAAATTCAATGTGGGCTCCAACTCTTTCCACCAGCTTCTGGAGCCGCCCAGGAATGGCGTCCACTGACTTTAGCAGGAACTCCTGCGGGATGGAGGACATGACTTCCCGAATTCGGTCCTCCAGTTCTTCCAATGTCCTCGGTTTGGTGCGGTAGACTTCTTCCTTTACCCACCCCCAAAGAAAGAAGTCGCACGGTGTCAAGTCGGGGCTCCTGGCTGGCCATTGATGTGGACCACGACGACCCATCCAACGCCCAGGGAAGTGGGCATCCAGCCACTCACGGACAACAAGAGCGAAGTGCGGAGGGGCGCCATCTTGCATAAATATCAGATCTTTGGGGGTGGGTAAAGGAAGAAGTCTACCGCACCAAACAGAGGACATTGGAAGAACTGGAGGACCGAATTCGGGAAGTCATGTCCTCCATCCCGCCGGAGTTCCTGCTAAAGTCAGTGGACGCCATTCCTGGGCGGCTCCAGAAGCTGGTGGAAAGAGTTGGAGCCCACATTGAATTTTAGAGAAAACCTACCATGTATGCCTACCTTTTCATATTATTTCTTCTGAAATAAATGGATAATATACGTATTTTTTTACCAATCCAAAATAGGGAGCTACTTTCCGCCCACCCTGTATATTCATAATGGGTGGTGGCTCAGGACAATTCCAGATGAGCCCGGAGTACCTGGCTCTATGAAGTGGAGAGCGCAAGAAACCAACTTTCTACTTCATCAGGTCAACTGAAGAGGTATAAAAGAGGAATTGTTTCAAAAACCAATTCGAAGCGTGTAAAAGCTTTATCTGAGAAAGTTCCACTATTCATTAGTGTAAAGATGGCAACACCGCACTCCGTTCGATCAACGAAGTTAAGCGACGTTGGGTTTGTACAAGAGTTGGATGGGCGACTGTCCTCTGCGTTCAGATTATGTTGCGGCCCGTGGTTCGGTTCCATGTAAAACGGTAGGTCTCCCTCTGTCACGCCACCTCTACCGCTACGGAGGTGGTTAAGTAACCGTAAAGCGTCATTATTATCTTAATTTTTAATGATTTTCAGTCACCCCATTTTCTCCATGCGGTGGGGCGCAGCGCTCGTCTTCCACTAACTTAGATATGATCGATTGGTAAACCTTTTGATCCGTTCGTCAGGGCATTGCTGGGGAACGCAAACTACTTCGGGGGAACGGGCACGACGTGCGCCAAGTATTGCCGCCGACTGCAGGACTCGGAAGAGTCGAACTCTGACGCCATGATTGTCTTCATCTCCGACCTTTGGCTGGATAAAATTCAGGTAAAGAAAATTCGAGCACAAATTTGTTTGAAGTTCACGATCGGTGCCTTATTTCTTACGTTTTGATCATGAGAATTGTTCGTTTCTTACAATGCGATCAAAGATCAGGCTCTTTTCACGCGTGAACAGTCTTAAGGTTCATTTCGAAGAGCTTCATTCTCGTCTGTAGTTGAGCATTGTAGGTTTATTTCACCGAAAAAGTTTAATTTGAGGTGAGGGGGGGACGCGTGATAGAATGCCTAAGAACATAACCATGGATGAAGTGAAAGTGGCGAGTGTGGATAGGATATATGGGATAATGATTAAACATGGGGGGATTCAAAGGATTAGAGTTGTTGTTGTTGTTGTGAGTATGTCGGAGTACATGGACTAATGGGAGTGTGTCCGAAGACTGGAAAAAGCGAGTTATTCCACTGTATAAAATGAAAGGTGAAAAAGCGAATGTAAGAATTACAGTACAGAGGTATAAGTCTGTTGAGTGTGGTGGGTGGGGAAGGTGCGTGATAGGATAGTGATAGAAAGAGTTACAGAGTTACAGGCTAACAAAGACCCTAAGGTTCACTCTAGGCTAGCCCAAGAAGGAAGTAGAAAAGTAGAAGTAGCAATGAAAAAAAGAATACTGAAAACTTGTACCATTCTTACATTTATGGATGATTAAAGTTTTCACGCAGGAATTGTAGTAATAGTATAGAATAGACAAGGCTCTCTCCCTCCTCCGCCACCCACTGCTGAGAGAAAATAATGGTGAAAGAAGATTTATAGGAAAGTAGGAAAAAGTATAATGAGAAAAGCTTCAGAGTTCATTCACACCATGCGTACATTTAACTTGTGTACTTAGTTACGCATTAGAAGACTGGAAAATAAAAGATAGCATAAATACTAAACTACTCAGTCTGATGTATATCATGGCTTTTTTAAGGAATTTTTTATTTATTTATGTACAAGAAGTTATCATTTCTCCGTAGCCTGCCAAAGCCACCGTACCGAAAGTTTATTACAGAATTTATTACAATGTTTGGTAAGTGATGAGCAAAGAGGGTTCCGAGGTGGAAGAGGCCATGGTGGATCGAGTGTATACCCATTACACTTTTGTATGTGGGTGTACGTGGCTTTTATGGATCTTGAAAAATCGTATAATAAATTGAATAGAGAATGTGTTGCGGGTTTAGTGTGTATATATAGTTGGCAGTAGAGACATGAGTGTAGTGATGAGTGTTTTTAACGGAGGTAGTGCGTGTGTGAGTAGATAAAGAACAGAAATGGTTTGATATAAGTGTTGGTGCGCGTCAAGGATCCGTGATGTCTCTGTGGCTGTTTAGTCTGTTTATGATGGATTCACGAGAGGTGAAAGTGTTACTGCAAGAAAGAGAAATGAATCTGGTATGTGATGGGAATAAGCGTGGCAGGTAAAAAGTTGAGTTTTGTAGTAGTACGTGAGAGAAGACTTTTGAAAGTAAATGTGGGTATTGGGTAATAAGAAGTTATTGAATGTACAGTAGAGACAGGAAAATTCGTACTGTCGTGTGATGGTGAAAAGTGAAACATTAAAGGTGGTAGACTCCTTTAAGGGTAATTTCCTGTTGTCCTGGACCCCAGACTTTTTGTCACTTTTTGCCACTTGCCGGATTGCCAAATTTCAATTTTTTTTTTTTAGATGTTAAGTAAGTAACTAACCTAACCTATTGTTGCTATTTTGAATAAAAAAAAACCCTGTGGGGCAATAGGTTAGGTTAAGTTAAGTTTGGTTAGTTATTTAAGATTTAAAAAAAAAAAAAAATGGCAATCTGGCAAGTGGCGTCCGAATCTGGCAAAAAGTCTGGGGTCCGGGATAACATGAAAGTAGTACCCCTTTAAGTATCTGGGATGCCATTAAACAAAAGAGATACGACAGTTGATGAAGTTAACAATAAAGTGAATTCAGGAAGAAAAGTGACAAGGGCGCTGAAAGAGGCTGTGAGAAAGTGGAGACAGGAGAGAGAAACTGTCAAGTCAGATTTTACGTGAAGATGTGTCAGTACAGACACTTTTGTACGGGTGTGAAACATTGACATGGTATGAAAGGGAGAAAACGAGAGTAAGATGAAACTTTGGCTCTAGCTGGATGTTGTTATTGAAATGTGACTCGTTTCAGTATCAGTATTAAATTACAATATTGAACTTTATTTTAATCCTAAGTTTGAGTAAGTTGTTCCAGAATTGTTTTTCTTAAATCTAAATTAATAAAGAAAAGAAAAAAAGCAAAAACATTGAAATAAATTAACATTTTTATCCAAGCTTTCTCTACTACCATATTTTAAGTACAAAAAACAAATGATGATAAATTTAAACAATGCTAAAAAGTATATAACTGCTTTTGTTTTATGTAATTGATGATGATGATGAAGGCTAACTTTGTATGTAGAAAGAAAAATTAGAAAGTTTTATTAAAAGTAACATCCAATGTCTCGTATGCCCAGGAAGTTGGGGTTAGGGACCTGAGCCTGGGCTACCTTAGCCAGAGTCAATTAAAAGAGTGGTGGGGTGCCTGGCCCTAACTGACCGAGCCATGGGACGCTCTTGAAAGTTTTCGTGAAGGTTAAATGGAATTGGAACCACGTATGAAAAACATAATGTTGATTGATAATATTTGCATAAAATACTTTGCCTCCTATAGTTAAACGGCTACACCACTTCTCGTCGATCAGTGAAGGTAAGCGATATTGGGTTTGGAGAGTAATTGGATGAGAGACTGTACTCCGCGTCCAGATCAAAACATTCCCAGAAAGTAGTAAGAGTTTCTTTCTGAAGTTTTGCATTGGGAGCAGGATCATTTTGGACAATTGTACTAAATCGGTGTGTGACTGAATTTAAAAATGGTAATTATTGAATGTTTCACCAACACTAAAAATTAATATCCAAAATACATTTTTCTAATGTATTTTGGTGTGTTCTGTTCAAATATGACCTTCATATCTTGCGCAAATGAACCGAAACAGTTATGAAACATTAAAGTTTTCCTATGTTTTGGTTCATTTTCGCTGGAAAGGAAGGTCATATATGAACCAAACACACCAAAATACATTAGAAAAATGTTTTTTGGATATTAACAAAAAAAAACGGGCAAGGTCAACTGTATGCCCTTGACAATTGGTTAGGTGATATTTTCGTTAAAAATAACGAAAATAACGCAACTTAACCTAACCCATTGTCAAGGGCATGAAGTTGACCTAACCGGGCATTCAATTAACCTAACCGGGCATGGGTACCCCATAATGAATTCGAGATCCAGAAAGGTAAGTAATACCTCTAACCTAACCTAGGCCTAGATGATGTCCCACTTGGACTGGGAGCTCCAACCACAAACAAACATCCTAAAGTGACTGTTCAATTCAAATTTCAGCCGCCGGACCCGCGTGGGAGTATCACGTGACAATGACGTTTATGCATCCCTTGCTCTGATTGGCCAATGTAGATATATCGTCTTTCAGAACCTATAATTTTTCTACGATTTATAACTTTCTTAATAAGCATTTGCGCAAGATACGGATTGCAGATTCGAACAAAACACGGTAAAATACCCTAAGAAATTGTGGTTACGCCTTCAAGGTCACTGTTGGTGAAACATTCAATAATAACCTTAAAAATTTGTTCCTTCCTTTATTCCTTGCTGGTAAACGTCTGCTGGGTTCCGCTGGAGCCACCTCTTAACCTCCTCAACAACCTCATTGTCACTCTGAAACTTTCTCCCACGAATAGCATCCTTCATTGGCCAAAACAAATGGAAGTCTGAAGGTGCCAGATCCGGGCTGTACGGAGAGTGGGGTAACACAGTCAAGCGCATTTTTGTGATGGCCTCTCTTGTTTGCAAACTGTTGTGTGGTCTTGCGTTATCGTGCAAAACAAGGACGTCTTCCAGTTTTTCTCCGGTCGAACTCGCTTTATACGTCTCTGGAGTCTCTGTAGGGTGGCAATATATGCCTCCGAGTTGGTTGATTGTCCTTTCTTCATAATGTTCACCAGAATCACCCCTTTCATGTCCCAGAAGATGTTGGCCATTACCTTTCCTGCAGAGGGAGCCATTTTGAATTTTTTCTTGCATGGGTAGTCTGCGTGATGCCACTCCATTCTCTTCTCTTCTCTTAACCCCCTACTCTTTCCTTTTTCTCGGGCTAGCCTTAGAGTGGATCTTAGGGTCTTTGTTAGCCTTAGCTTCTGTAGATCTGTAGATCCCCTTCTGTCTCGTATCAAACCAACGACTCGGAAGCAATTTTTTTTTTCTTTGGACTTTGTGATCTTCAATCAGTTCGCGAGGAACAACCGTGAACGATCTTCAATCAGTTCGCGAGGAACAAACCGTGAACACACTTTTGAGTATCCCAGTTGCTGAATTATCGTATTCACACTTCCTTCACTAATTCCTAGCTGTAGTGATAGCTCCTTGTATATGACGCGCCGATTTGATCGAATGATGCTGTTAACACGTTGCACAGTGAGAGATGTCACAGCCGATTCCGGGCGACCGCTGCGTGGCTCATCATCGAGGCTGGCTCTCCCTCTTTCCGATCTCACGTTTAGACTAGCGTCCAACTGTGCTTCGATCAACAACAGCATCGCCGTAAAGGTTTTGTAGACGTTTGTGAATATTTCCAACCGTTTCCTTCTCTGCGATTAAGAACTCGATAACGGCTTTCTGTTTACGACGCACATTCTGTCGACGCCATTTTCGAAACTGCGTTAACCATCGGTTTTATACTAGGGCGTTTAAAAGCGGTTTTATACGAGGGGAGGGGAGGGTCAAACTGGAAAAATCCGGTTATGTGAAGCGCAGAAAGTTCAAACTTACGGCCCAAAAGACATTTCAGCCCCATGGCCTATTATTTAGCTAAGAAAAAAGGGTTGGGTAAAATATATTGAGTTCCCCTAGCAGTATCTTGAGCTCCATCTAATTTCAGTACCTTGCATAAGCCTGTTTTGTCATGTTTAGTGTGGTTTGTATCCCTCACAATTTTGCATTTGCCTAAGGAGGATTTATTGAAAATATCCAACTGTATTTTTGCTTAAACAATATTTTCAACGGACATCCGTGGAAAAGTACAGTCATTCACTACCAACTGTAAAGTATAAATACAACGAGTCACATTAATTAGCCTTGCAAGTGTTACTCTTACTGCATTTTCTGCATTGTCTGTTACAATACGTTGTACTTCTCCCGCGTTCAAGTTCCATTCTTTCAATATTTGGCGAATTCCTTTCGGTATATTATCAGCATTTTGAGATTTTCTAAAACTGGCCATTTGAAGAGTAGCAGCACACTGGCTCTCAAATTCTTTGGTCAATTAGTGACCAGATATAGCAACAAAACTCTCATTGTTATATGAATAAGTCCATATATCGTCAGCTGGAAAAAATAATTGCTTGCGCTTCATATATCTCGTTTAGCATTTTACATTTTACTCTGTCATAAGGCGATCCGTCGTAGCCAGTGTCGTAGCACCGCTTCCTCATTGGATCGGGTAGTAGTTGGATGGGAGACCGTCCTCGACGATCAGACTATGTAGCGACCCGTGGTTCGGATCCCACGTAAAGCTTCAGTAGGTCCCCTCAGTCATATGACCGTAGACCAATATCATTACCTTCTCTATCATAAATATCAGGAATGAATTCATTCTTTGAAGTACTTTCTTGGTGGAATGTTATATCGAGGAGCTAATTAATCATTAATTTTATGAAGCGAATATCTTCAACCAAAGTGAAAGGCTGAAGATCAATTGCAGTTATTTCTTCTACTTTGAAGGAAATTGTTGTACTCATTTTATCATTGATATTCCTTTTTTTCAATCAAGTGATAGTGTTGGTTGAATATGTTTTGCCATCTCAGCTTCAGCTGAAGCCCCTGATGAGCTTGAGGGTTCAATTTCAGCTTCTTGACTTTCTATTATCTGTATTTACTTGGCCATAGATTTTCCAGTCTTCTTTTCTTTAGATTCGTATATTGTTCTGTATTTACTTTGAAGATGTCCCAGTAATGGCATTGTACTATAATACTTGGAAAATTTTGCTATTCCATCTTGAAATTGTCTTGTCTTGAGGACAGAAGAAGCAAATGGCTTTGCTAGTAACATCAGAATGAATTTTAAAAGTATTTCCATACATCTAATGGCATGATTTATCGATTTTAGAATTTAGTTATAGCAATTAGTAGCTGTTTTGTAACAATCATATTATTAATTAGTAGTATACTTGCATTACAGCTGAAAAATAAAATTTTAAAAATTAGTACTAGTAGTAGTAAGGCCAACTAAGGACGGCTATGCTTTATTTATGCAGGAAGGAGAGGCCAAGGGCGAACGCCCGCAAAAACACCACCCCGCTTCCATAGAGGAAGAAGAGCCCAAATCAAGGTACAAAGTGTTCGAGATGCCTGGACACGCTGCATTTAAAAGATTGGAGGTCATAGACGGGAGAAAAAGTGAATTGAGGAAGATTGTTTCGGAGTTCACCGATTGAAAATACCAATTAACCCTCGCGTTAGAGAGTTGGACAGAAAAGGAATGAGAATGTGTCGAAAGTCTGGTACTGCGTGCTCTCCTTAAAGGAGAAGGCATGCAGCTAGAGAGTTCAGAAGAGAAGCGTCCGTTATAATAGCGATAGTCAAGGTGCCCGTTTATCCCTCAGCTGTACGGGAACCGGGGATCCGCAGCTGAAATAAAATATGGACTGTACTCTCCATGCCCGAAAGAATCACCTCCATCATGCGCTCAGCGCACCCGGAGGGCCCTCGGCCACGAAAGCAGTAATCATTCCATGGGAAGTCGGAGAAATACTGCCTAAGGGCCTCCCAGTCAGCAGCGCCAAAGTGCCAAAGGCGTCTCCTCTTGGGAGGATCCAAAGGCCGAATTGGAGTGATAGGACAAGAAACAGATATAAGATTGTGGTCGGAGGAGCTCAACGGAGAAAAAAAAATTTGACGGAGTAAGGAGGAGGATGACTGGAGAAAAATCAATCCAGAATGTTGGGCCTGTCTCCAACGAGTAGGGTGCTGTACGAGTACAATCTGCTCAAGGTAATTTAGGATAAAGAAGTTTTAAGCTAGTTCACCAGGGATGTTAGTGAAATGGGAGGAAAGCCAAAGGTGGTGGTGAACATTGAAATCTACTAAAATGGAGATTTCAGCAAAAGGAGAGTGGGATAGAATGTATTCCACTTTGGAAATGAAGTAGTCAAAGAATTTTGGATAGTCAGTAGAATTAGGAGAAAGGCAGACCAGATGTATTTAGTTTGAGATTGGCATGTAAGCCGTAGCCAGAGGGGGTAGAATTCGGAGAATTCAAGTTCGGGAATACGAGAGCAAGTTAAGTTGTTGCGTACATATATACAACATCCACTTTTGGAATGAAATTGAGTATAGAGAAAGTAGGAGGGCACAGAAAAGGGGTTGCTGTCAAAGTTCACTTGGGTTTCAGTGAGGAAGAGGCGAGGTTTGGATGAGGAGAGGTGGTATTTAACAGATTGGAAATTTGAATAGAGGTCTCGAATGTTGTTGTTGGTGGTTAGCCGATCAGCCCACCCTGATCGAGCAAGCTTGCGGCACGCAGGTAACCGATCGCCCTCTCCTGAGTGGACTAGAGGTTCAGCGCACTAGTGTTGTTGTGTTGTGTTCTATGTTATGCTAGAGCGGTACAGTCAGTCATAATGTGTTCAATTGTTTGTGGTGTGTCCTGGCATAGGTGGCAGGTGTCGTCTGTGGAGTTGTCTAGTCTGTGTTTATATGTCTGTAAGTTGGGGTGATGTCCACATCAGAATTGTGCTAAGTTAACTCGATCCGATCTGCTCAGGCTGGTCTCTGACCTGTTAATGGGTGGCGGCTTCGCACAAAACAGCATTGTGTGTGTGTGTGTGTGTGTGTGTGTGTGTGTGTGTGTGTTTTCTGTACTGTGTGATGTGTGTGGGGCGTGGTATGGAATGGAGTATTTGGTTATAATGTGTGTCTGGTGTTACCTTAATGGTGCGAGGTGTCGGTGCGTGATTGTACATGTAGTGGCAAAATTGTTGTGGGTTAGTTGTCGCTGCTGCCATGAATTGTGTTTCCCTCATGTCTAAATGTTCCCTAACTTTCAGTATTTTTGTTTGTGTGTGCAGGTGTTCTATTGGTGTTGTTTGAGTGCATCCTGTAATGATACGAAGTGCCTTGTTTTGTATTGTCTGTAAGGTGTTTATGTTTATGTCACGAATGTTGCAGAAGTTTATGAAGAGTAAATCAGACAGAGGCCCAGAACATCTCGAATAGGCAATAGCAGAACGAGCTACGCTTCCCGGGTCTACTTTCCCTGTATCGGCAGCGTGGGAGTCAAAGTGGGGACATTTATGGTTCCCTCCCGTGGGGACTGCGAGGCCCTTGAAGTCTTTGCCTTTTTGTTTTAATTTTGAGAAGATTGTGTAATGTGTAAGATGCGTGTATGTGTAGTGAGGAATAGGGAGAGAAGTGTGTACTTCAGAGCATGCTGAACTGGTCATGGGGTAGATGACACACTGAAAATAGGTCTGCTAAATAGGATAGTGATAGGAGAAATGAGAGTTCCAGCACTCCCTGTTTTCTGCCTAACTTCCTCCTCCGGAGTACTTCCCTGGTTGATTGGTGTCTACAATCTCCTCCTGTTTTGAACTACATCTACAATAAATACTTTAGGTCAAATTTAGTTAGTTATGGCTAATTCCAGTTAAATATAATGGTTCTATTTCTAGTGTCACTAGTTTATTAAAACATTAGTTACAGACCTTCAACTTTACATTAGGAATATGCAGTTTGAATAACTGCAAAGAGGGTTTTCTACTAAATAACACGTTCCAAAGTTCAGACAAACTCTTCAAATTTATTTCTATTTTCCTCTTCATTACCCTATCTATTTTATAGCCACGTTGTTTTTCCGCCTTTCACCCCAATTCGCTGCGAATTAGAATTTAGTTGTGGGCGTCGTACTTTTAATGTTTTTTTATAATTTCTAGAATCTTTGCTAAGTTAAGAAAATAGTTTAGTTGTTTTACTCTGTTTTCTGCATTTTAATAAGTAAAAATAATAGTTTGGTTACATTATTCTCCAAAGGACAAACGGACTGTAATTCCGCAACGCGTCTCGCCGCATTTTAAACCAAATTATTCAGGTTCAAAAGTTTGAAATAAGCGTCTTTCAACATCCCAGCTGTTGATAGACGGGAGAACGAACCCGTCTTATTGATTGTCTTAGAGTAGGTTTCGCGTGGGTTGATTTAAGAATGGAATTGCGTTCTTTCACCGTCAGGTGATGGAGAAGCTGCGGGCGCTCTTTAGGGGTTACTCTCTTTGTCCTCCGACGGCCTTCGTCTTCAGCGGGAACTTCTCGTCCACGTCCCATGGAGCATCGCAGGTACGAAACATTCCTCGTTTACTTTCTTCTTAGTCATAAACACTGGGCATTTTCCCACCCCACCTCAGTGCCAGTGGAGTAGAGTTGCGGCTGAGAATCTTCGATAAGCTTTCTGTAGCATTTCCTTTCTGTAATATAACGAAACGCTTCAGTAGTTTTACTTCAAATGTCTTACAATTGTATCGTTAAAACGGTGTTTCGTGAGTGAGGCATTTCGAGGCACGAATGGATGGACTCCTGTGAATCAAAGAGAGAGAGTATTTCAGCATTTAAAACTTAATGAAAGGTCTTTGTTATTAGCATTTGTACAGACAAGACTCGTATTCCTAAAACAGTTCTGAGTGACTGGCCTGTCGGATATGAAAATTGGGAGAGCCACGTCACAACACTACTTATCGTTAGATTAGCGAAGTTAAGCGACCTTGGGTCTGTTTAGTAGTAGTTCGGTGAAGGACCATCTTCCCGTCTTTAAATGATGTAACGACCCTCGGTTCGGATCTTAGATAAAATTGTAGGTTCCCTCCGTCACGTGACCTTTGGTGTTACGAAGGAGATTAACCCTTTCATTGCTCTGAGCCACGATCGTGGCTTACAGTCCGACCGAAAATAATAATAATAATAATACACTCGTAATTTGTAGTACAGTATAACGTTTCAACATGTTTATACTGCGTAAATTTGGTTTAGTGGTCAGTCAGAAAAGAAACCCAAAGGTGTGTCATTTAAGTGATTAGTTACTGAAATATTTGGTCCTCAATAACAATAATTCTTGTACTTTTAGGTTTAAAGAAAAATATACCCGTCGTTAAAGGGTTAAACAACTCAGAACGTTGTTATTTGGAAGTTCGTATCGTATGGATAACTTTTAAATTAAAAAGTGAATTAGGTTTCAGATATGAAGTCTGCATTTTCCGCGCTCGGTGAAATGATTTGCGGCGTTCCCGAACTTTCATCTTCCAGATTCATTTTTATCCCGGGCCCGAATGATCCTGGACCGGGAAATATCTACCCGAGGTAAACAAAAATTTAATTCTTGTTTTGATGCAGAAAGAAGAGGCCAAGGGTAAATGCCCGCAAAAAGCGCCCCTCCCATAGAGGAAGAAGAAAGCCAAAATCAAGGTCTGGGGTTTTCGAGATACCTAGGCACTCTGCGTTTGAAAGATGGGAGGTCATTATTATTATTATTATTGAAAATGAAAATGAAAAGGTTTATTAGCAAACTATAGTCCATATGACAAATATTATTAATACAATGACAGTTCATATACTAAGGATAGAAATATATACAATTGATTGGAAATAATACCGTAATGTCGAAGTTAAGTGGAGCTACAGACAGACATTTTCGTACCAAGAAGTCCATAGCTTAGGCCTTAGAGGATAAATGGCAGGACTCATGGATAGCTTGGATGATCGGGTTGGTTGATTTTTTAATTCTTTGCATTAGACTGTATTGAGCACTTATTATTATTATTATTAAGGTTGCATATTGATTACAGAAAGAACTGACGAAGTAGCGATGGATCCCCTCTCCCCCTTTTAAATTAGTCTGAATAATCGCGAAATAATTGTGGAGTACGAGTCAAACCCTTTGAAGGTATTTAAATGTTAATTATTATCCTTTGGAAACCCACTTGAGAATGTCTTCACGTCTTCCCTTGGGCGCACGAGTCCCTAAAACGTCTGTCCTCCTCTCAGTACTACTTTGATGACATTTATTTCGACTAAAAGGCCTCGCTACACAGCAAGAATATGTATGAACCCCAAATGCTGCTTCATTCATACTTTTCTAAACGAATATGAAGTGGGAAAAGGTGATGAGAATATGGTGAGAGAGAGAGAGAGAGAGGGTGGGTATATATTATATATAATGAATGTTTAGGGACCCGCGTGGATGCTTCTGCCTCTTCGCAAGAAGGTGAAAGATGGGCACAGGAGGCGGCGGCGGCGGCGGCGGTTGCAGCCTGGTTCTTGTATTGATCATGATGAGAGCCCAGTCCGAATATCGAGAAATACGGGCTTGGGGCATTGTAATGTAATTTTTCCCCGTTTAAGGTGTTAAAAATTCTTTACGTTTCTCTCAAGTTTGAATTTCGAAGAAAAGCAAACATTTTTCTCTCTCGACCTTTCGACCGGAAATAATATAATTATAGTATAATACAACGTTTGTATAAATGCTTGTGTGTGTTTTTATAGGTTTGGTTTGGTTGTCTGAAAAGGAACCCAAATTAGATGTCATTTCAGTGTCTAGTTAATAAACTATTTAGTTTTGAATAACAATAAAACTATATTATATGGTGTAAAAAACATACACCGCCACTTACGGGGTTAACCGAACGTCTATTGTGGAACTTTAAAAACCTGAAACGAAGACGAGTGATTGAAGTAAGAGTTGGTTTGAATGTTGTTCTCGATAAAAAAAAGAGTTTGGCTCTGGTTTGTTTTCATATCAGATTTGACAGATAAACGAAGGATACAATTTTTCTCCTCTAATGAATGTGAAAAAAATTCACTGTCGCACCATTGAGTCTGAATTATTAGCACAGTAAGATAATAATTATTGGTTTTGTTTAACCTCCTTCGCAACATCTAAGGTCATATGACGGAGGGGCCCTACATCTTTACGTGGGATCCGAACCACGGGTCGCTACATAATCTGGACGCAGCGGACGGTCTCCCATTCAACTACTACCCAGACCCAATGTCGCTTAACCTCGCTGATCACCGGGAAGCGGTGTTACGACATTGGCTACGACGTAGCCCTAGCACAGAAAGAAGAATCTACCAAAATGATTCGATGCTTTCTACAATATTCGGTTCAGGAAGCCCTTCAGAGTCCGAGATGACGAAACGTTTTGGAATTTGCCAATCAACATTGTGACCTCATTGAGAACGATCTCAGTCATTACCAATACCGATTTCAGTGTTGAATTCTATTTTTTACATGGATGGGTATGTCAACAAACTGAATTCACGATTTCGAGCCATTGAAAATCCTCGTGTGGCTGTGAATAATCGCATTTTGGTTCGTGATAACGCGCGCGATCGTTGGTCCAGTCTTTGACACGACGGTGGACCAAAATATTTAAGAGAATTTAAGGAGTATGATTGACCTTATGAGAAGTGAGGATGTTCGGGAAAGGTGTGAAGTAAAAATTAGTGATGGGACGATACCAAAATTTTTAACGATTCCGATTCCGATACCACTAAAAAGTCTCGATTCCGATTCTCAATATTTTTAAATATAATTCTATACTTGTTTTTCTGGAAATTGTCATATTTTACTCTGGTAAGATTAACTATTTACATTATGAGTATGGTAATATAAATTATAAATTATAATAGATTGGTTTAAAAATAAAAATCAACTGTAAGTTGTAACAATTCATTTTAATCTTCTTGATTACACATCATGGATATACATGTTTTAATGTATAGCTACAATACAATAAAAATAAAATTTGTTATCCTCTTTCATTTAAATTTTAAAGTTTACATTGCAAAACTGGTTCAATTAAAAGTTTAAAAAAATCCTTTTACTCAAAAAGGAATCAAAAGCAAGTTAAAGAATCGTTTTAAGAATCGGAAATCATGGTACAATTCTCTCGATTCCGATTCCGATTCCTGAAAAATGCTCGATTCTTCCGATTCTCGATTCCGATTAATCGTCCCATCACTAGTAAAAATGTCAGTGGAGATGATGAGGAGGGAGGATAGTATACTACGTTTGTATGGTCATGTGGAGGGAATAAATAGTGAAAGAATTATGAAAAAGGTGTGTAGGTGTGAGAAAGAAGGGAAAACTGCGTAAAAGATGGAAGGATGTAACTATCAAATGTGGAGTCGATATAAATACGTTACAAGAGTTAACAAGAAGCAGAGATGAATGGAAGTGGTTTGTGAGGTCAACTCTGGAACAATCTTCCTAGGTTCATCTTTCCAGCTGTCTAGGATCTCTAATCTTTCAAACGCACAGTGCCCAGTTATCTCGAAAGCCCTGGACCTTGATTTTGGCCCTCCTCTTCCTCCTCCTAATGGGTGGGGGAAGCATTTCTGTGGATGCTCGCCCATGGCCCCTCCTTTCAAAAAAAAAAAAAGAGAAAGTGGAGACGTTCATCTTATCTGACGTACTACTAAAGATATACCCCAAACCTCGTCATGAGAAGCAACGCAGGATCCCTGAGATTTGGGTGGTACCTTATTCACAGTGGTGACCCCTTTGTAACTTTGTCCATGTAATTGACTTAAGTGTCTGTGGTCGCGAGCCCAAGCGTCGTGCCCACCCCATGGAGAGTGGAGGAGGAGTTATTTAACCATTTAATGTTTATCATATTTAAGTAATCTCGTAACCTTTCAGGCCTCCACTACCTTCATTCATCAGGGAGGATTTTGAGCGCCAAGTTCCGAATAGCGAGTTTGCCTGCAACCCATGTCGTCTTCTTTATTGCTCGCAAGAGATCGTCGTTTTCAGGGAAGACGTGTTCACAAAAATGTGCAGAAATTCTCTCTATTTTCCCGCTGACTCCTCCGACATTACTTCTCACGTGAGTTTTTCATCCCTGGAACGAGGTTCTATCTGTTGATACGAAGTTTGTCCCGATTTTGTTAATTGAGTTTCCCCTCACACGAAATTTTGTTTTCAGTTTGCAAGAACGTTGATCAGCGAAGCCCATTTGAGCCCACTTCCTCTGCACACGGTGCCTATTTTCTGGGGTTTGGACCACTGTTTGTCCCTTCATCCCACGCCGGACCTAATCGTCACTGCCGATAAGGGAGACCCGTTTACAATTTCTTACAATTCGGCCCTTGTTGTCAATCCTGTAAGTACACTTACTGGATAGCGACCTCCCTGATGCGAAGATCGCGAGGCCGAGTCTGTGTTAGTCTGTCTGTTCGTGTGTTGGTTCCCGTTCATAAGATCTCGGAAGGGGAAAGCATTCCCATTATTGTGTGACACGTATGATCAAGGCGGAAGCATTATCAAAAGTAATTTGCTCAGTGTGGGACTAGGGTACACGGCACACGCCTAATCATCACCGGGAGGACGTTTTATCTTAGCGACGAGTGAATCTATCTGTGTGTACTTTTTTGCAATAATGGTGTTTGTTTATTTCAGGGTTCGTTCGTGAAAAGTGACTTTTCGTTCAAGGTGTATCTTCCGTCTTCCAGAACAATTGAAGACAGTCAAATAGAAGATGATTTATAGCATAATTGAAATCGTATTTAATAAATAACATTTTATCAGTGTTTTTCTTTTCAATGATCTTGCTTTCAGTGGTTTACAAAACGTCCAAAGAAGAACCGTTAATTTCAACCAAGAGTCATGAATTTGCTCTGTGAAGGTCCGTGAACCCGAGGGGACCATAAATGTTCCTTACTTCTGACTCCACGCTGCCGCTACAGGGAAAGTAGACCCGGGAAGTGTTAGCTCGTTCTGATACTGCCTATTCGAGATGTTCTGGGCCTCTGTCTGATTCACTTATCATAAACTTCTGCAACATTCGTGACCTGTATTCAAATTTCCAATCTGTTGAATACCTCCTCTCCTCATCCAAACCTCGCCTCTTCCTCACTGAAACCCAAGTGAACTTTGACAGCAACCCCTTTTCTGTACCCTCCTACTTTCTCTATACTCAATTTCATTCCAAAAATGGATGTTGTGTCTATGTACGCAACAACTTAACTTGCTCTCGTATTCCCGAACTTGAATTCTCCGAATTCTACACCCTCTGCCTACGGCTTATATGCCAATCTCAAAATAAATACATCTGCACTGTCTACCTTTCTCCTAATTCTAATGACTATCCAAAATTTTTTGACTACTTCATTTCCAAAGTGGAATATATTCTATTCCACTCTCCTTTTGCTGAAATCTCCATTTTAGTAGATTTCAATGTTCACCACCACCTTTGGCTTTCCTCCCATTTCATTAACATCCCTGGTGAACTAGCTTAAAACTTCTCTATCCTAAATTACCGTGAGCAGATTGTACTCGTACAGCACCCTACTCGTTGGAGACAGGCCCAACATTCTGGATTGATTTTTCTCCAGTCATCCTCGTCCTTACTCCGTCGAACCTTTTCTCTGTTGTGCTCCTCCGACCACAATCTTATATCTGTTTCTTGTCCTATCGCTCCAATTCGGCCTTTGGATCCTCCCAAGAGGAGACGTCTTTGGCACTTCGGCGCTGTTGACTGGGAGGCCCTTCGGCAGTATTTCTCTGACTTCTCATGGAATGATTACTGCTTCCGTGGCCGAGGGGCCCTCCGGGCGCGCTGAGCGCATCACGAGGTGATTCTTTTGGGCATGGAGACGTACATTCCATATTCTATTCCTACTACTAAGGTAAAAAAATCCTTGGTTTAATTTGCTCGGTCTAATGCTATCCGCAACAGACAGAGGAGACTTTCAGAAGATACCGTCGCCATCCATCTCCTGACTCTCAATTTCCTTCAAAGTAGAAGAAATTACTGCAGTTGATTTTCAGCCTTTCACTCTGGTTGAAGATATTCGCTTCATAAAATTAATAATTAATTAGCTCCTCGATATAACATTCCACCAGCAAAGTACTTCAAGAAGAATTCATTCCTGATATTTATGGTGATGTAATGATGCTGGTCTACGGTCATATGACGGAGGGGACCTACTGAAGCTTTACGTGGGATCCGAACCACGGGTCGCTACATAGTCTGGTCGTGGAGGATGGTCTCCCATCCAACTACTATCCGATCCAATGTCGTTTAACTTCGTTGATCAACGGGAAGCGGTGCTACGACACTGGCTACGACGTATCCCCTTATGACAGAGTAAAATGTAAAATTCTAAACGAGATATATGAAGCGCAAGCAATTATTTTTTCCAGCTAACGATATATGGACTTATTCATAAAACAATGAGAGTTTTGTTACTATATCTGGTCATTAATTGACCAAAGAATTTGAGAGCCAGTGTGCTGCTGCTATTCAAATGGCCAGTTTTAGAAAATCTCAAAATGCTGATAATATACCGAAAGGAATTCGCCAAATATTGAAAGAATGGAACTTGAAAGCGGGAGAAGTACAACGTATTGTAACGGTCAATGCAGAAAATACAGTAAGAGTAAGACTTGCAAGGCTAATTCATGTGACTCGCTTTATTCATACTTTACAGTTGGTAGTGAATGACTGTACTTTTCCACGGATGTAAGTTGAAAATATTGTTTAAGCAAAAATACAGTTGGATATTTTCAATAAATCCTCCTTAGGCAAATGCAAAATTGTGATGGATACAAACCTGACGAAACAGGTTTATGCAAGGTACTGAAATTAGATGAAGCTCAACATACTACTAGGGGCACTCAATATATATTGCCCCACCCTTTTTTCTTAACTAAATAATAGGCCATGGGGCTGTAATGTCTTTTGGGGCGTAAGTTTGAACTTTCTGCGCTTCACATAACCGGATTTTTCCAGTTTGAGCCTCCCCTCCTTGTATAAAACCGCTTTTAAACGCCCTAGTATAAAACGATAGTTAACGTAGTTTCGAAAATGGTGTCGGACAGTGATGTTCGTTGTAAACACAGAGCTGTTATCGAGTTAACCGCAGAGAAGGAAACGGTTGGAAATATTTACGGAGATGCTGCTGTTGATCGAAGCACAGTTGGACGCTAGTCTAAACGTGTGAGATCATCGGAGAAAGGGAGAGCCAGCCTCGATGATGAGCCACGCAGCGGTCACCCGGCATCGTCTGTGACCTTTCACACTGTGCAACGTGTTAACAGCGTCATTCGATCAAATCGGCGCGTCACATACAAAGAGCTATCACTTCAGCTAGGAATTAGTGAAGGAAGTGTGAATACAATAATTCAGCAACTGGGATACTCAAAAGTTTGTTCACGGTTTGTTCCTCGCGAACTGACTGAAGATCACAAAGCCCAAAGAAAAGAAATTGCTTCCGAGTCGTTGGTTCGATACGAGACAGAAGGGGATGATTTCCTTTCACGAATTGTGACTGGGCATGAGACTTGGGTATACCACTTTGAACCTGAAACAAAACGTCAATCCATGGAGTGTCATCTCGCAGACTACACATGCAAGAAAAAGTTCAAAATAGCTCCCTCTGCAGGAAAGGTAATGGCCACCATCCTCTGGGACATGAAAGGGGTGATTCTGGTGGACATTAGGAAGAAAGGACAAACAATCAACTCGGAGGCATATATTGCTACCCTACAGAGACTCCAGAGACGTATAAAGCGAGTTTGACCGGAGAAAACTGGAAGACGTCCTTGTTTTGCACGATAACGCAAGACCACACAACAGTTTGCAAACAAGAGAGGCCATCACAAAAATGCGCTTGACTGTGTTACCCCTCTCAGACTTCCATTTGTTTTGGCCAATGAAGGATGCTATTCGTGGGAGAAAGTTTCAGAGTGACGATGAGGTTGTTGAGGAGGTTAAGAGGTGGCTCCAGCGGAACCCAGCAGACTTTTACCAGCAAGGAATAAAGGAAGGAACCAATTTTTAACGTTATTATTGAATGTTTCACCAAGTGACCTTGAAGGCGTAAACATAATTTCTTAGGGTATTTTACTGTGTTGTGTGCGAGTCTGCAATCCGTATCTTGCGCAAATGCTTATTAAGAAAGTTATAAATAGAAAAATTATAGGTTCCGTATGACGATATACGTACATTGGTCAGTCAGAGCACGGCATGCATAAACGTCATTGTCACGTGATACCCCCGCGCAGGTCTGGTGGCTGAAATTTGAATTCAATAGTCGCTTAGGATGTATGTTTGTGATTGGAGCTCCCAGTCCGAGTGGGACATCATCTAGGCCTAGGTTAGTTCAGGAGTATTACTTACCTTTCTGGGTCCCGAATTCATTATGGGGTACCCATGCCTGGTTAGGTTAATTAAATGCCCGGTTAGGTCAGCTTTATGCCCTTGACAATGGGTTAGGTTAAGGCGTTATTTTCGTTAGTTTTAACGAAAATATCACCTAACCAATTGTCAAGGGCATACAGTTGACCTTGCCCGTTTTTTTTTTTTCATATCCAAAATACATTTTTCTAATGTATTTTGGTGTGTTTGGTTCATATATGACCTTCCTTTCCAGCGAAAATGAACCAAAACATAGGAAAACTTTAATGTTTCATAACTTTGTTTCGGTTCATCTGCGCAAGATATGAAGATCATATTTGAACAGAACACGCCAAAATACATTAGAAAAATGTATTTTGGATATTAATTTCAGTGTTGGTGAAACATTCAATAATTACCTTTTTTAAATTCAGTCACACACCGATTTAGTACAATTGTCCAAAATGATCCTGCTCCCAATGCAAAACTTCAGAAAGAAACTCTTACTACTTTCTGGGAATGTTTTGATCTGGACGCGGAGTACAGTCTCTCATCCAATTACTCTCCAAACCCAATATCGCTTACCTTCACTGATCGACGAGAAGCGGTGTAGCCCTTTAACTATACGAGGCAAAGTATTTTATGCAAATATTATCCATCAACATTATGTTTTTCATACGTGTTTCCAATTCCATTTAACCTTCACGAAAACTTTCAAGAGCGTCCCATGGCTCGGTCAGAGGCAGGCACCCCACCCCCTTTTTAATTGACTCTGGCTAAGGTAGCCCAGCTCAGGCCCCTAACCCCAACTTCCTGGGCATACGAGACATTGGATGTTACTTTTTACTAAAACTTTAATTTTTCTTTCTACATAAAAAGTTAGCCTTCATCATCATCAATTGCATAAAACAAAAGCAGTTATATACTTTTTAGCATTGTTTAAATTTATCATCATTTGTTTTTTGTACTTAAAATATAGTAGTATAGAAAGCTTGGATAAAAATGTTAATTTATTTCAATGTTTTTTCTTTTTTTCTTTTCTTTATTAATTTAGATTTAAGAAAAACAATTCTGGAACAACTTACTCAAACTTAGGATTAAAATAAAGTTCAATATTGTAATTTAATACTGATACTGAAACGAGTCAATTTCAATAACAACATCCAGCTAGAGCCAAAGTTTCATCTTACTCTCGTTTTCTCCCTTTCATACCATGTCAATGTTTCACACCCGTACAAAAGTGTCTGTACTGACACACCTTCACGTAAAATCTGACTTGACAGTTTCTCCTGTCTCCACTTTCTCACAGCCTCTTTCAGCGCCCTTGTCACTTTTCTTCCTGAATTCACTCTACCGTTAACTTCATCAACTGTCTTGTCTCTTTTGTTCAATGGCATCCCAGATACTTAAAGGAGTACTTTCCTGTTATCCGGGACCCCAGACTTTTTGCCAGATTTGGACGCCACTTGCCAACTTTTTTTTTTTAAATGTTAAATAACTAACCAAAGAAACCCTAACCTATTGCCCCACAGGTTTTTTTTTATTAAAAAAAGCAACAATAGGTTAGGTTAGGTTAGGCTAGTTAGTTAGTTAACATTTAAAAAAAAAAAATTGAAATTTGGCAATACGGCTAGTGGCGTCCGAATCCGGCAAGTGGCAAAAGGTGACAAAAAGTTTGCGTTCCAGGACAAGAGGAAAGTACCCTTAAAGGAGTCTACCACCTTTAATGTTTCACTTTTCACCATCACACGACAGTACGAATTTTCCTGTCTCTACTGTACATTCAATAACTTCTTATTAACCACATTTACTTTCAGCAGTCTTCTCTCAGCTGACGAAGAAGCTTCTAACAGTGGCTGTATCCTCCAGCGCGGGACACGTCGCCTCTTCGCGTTGACGTCAAACCGAAACATCAACGTGCTGGTGGCCAAACTTCCTCAAATCTCCGTGCAGCGGGCTGTCTACGGTTGGCCAGACTGGCAGTCGACGGCTTGTTGCGTGGCACGGTCAGAGTGCTGATCGGCTCCCGGGGCCGGACCTATACCAGCGTGTTATTTTTTCATTTGCGGGGAGCAATTGCGTGCTCCCCGGACTACTCTTACTCTCCGGCGACATTAAGACTAATGCAGGCCCCACTCCAACTTACACATGTCACCATACACAAAGACATAGACACGATAGGACCATGAGACACATACAGAAGCATAATATTAACATATTACAGTACAACGTAGATGGCCTCACAAACAAAATCATGCAGCTTAGGGAATTCGTGTACATACAAAACATTCACATAGCAATTATACAAGAAACAAAACTAAAACGCACACACAAAACACCCACCATACCTGACTTCACGGCGATCCGTCAAGATCGTACTGGGGGTCACGGGGGTGGACTCATCATTTATATACGTAAAAGCCATTAGCTACACTGATGACACCAAAAACATTACAAACACACCCAAACAGATAACACGATAGAAATACAGGCAGTTAACATTAAAACACACGCAAAACACAACACCACACTCATCAACATTTACATCCTACCAGATAGTTTACCTCAGGTGCCAGCCAATTACAATCCACAGTTACACAATCTGGCCTCTCTCACTAATGTAGTTGGTACCTGCACAACCAAAGCAACACCAGAGGCGCCAACATAGCCACACAACTAAACAGCCTCTTCATTAACAATACAGAAGAACATACACACATACCACATCAAACAGAATACTGAAACTCCTCCCCAGACATAACGTTCTGCTCCCCCTCACAAGCAACACACACACACTGGAGAACAGAAAAACAACTGTCATCAGACCACCTACACATCATCATAACAACACGCTCTACACTCTGCCCCAACAGCCTTAGGCACACTTACAGAAATTACAAGAAAGCTGATTCGGAACAGTTCAAAATACAGACTGAGGAACAATTCACCACATTAAACAGCACACCCATCATAAACATCAATACAACACTCAAGACATTTAATCAGATCATCAATAATGCAAACAAATACATACCCAAGGGCAACATTAGGAAATACAACCCAAATTACACTAGAGAAATAGCCCACCTCATAAGGGAACGTAACAACCTCAAATATAACATACAAACACCACACACAGAAGCCATAAAACAGCAGATACAACAGCTTAACACAGAAATAAACGACAAACTCAAAGAAAAACAAACATAAACATTTAGGGAATTCATAACAACACTAAACCACTCAACAGATACATCCAAGCTATACAAGACTATCAACAGCATTACCCACTCCAACAGCGGCATTCACACCTCACACGCGGCTATCTGTCGCAGCCAAAATAATACCCCAACATATACACAACAAGCTAACATTCTAGTTAATCACTACGCAAAGATAAGTCACTTAAACAGAGACAACAACCAGAAACACGCAGACAGGCAAACAGCCAGACTCATGAAAACTTACAAACTCGACACGACCATTACACCCTTCAATACAAACCAGACCACCAACATCATCAAAAACATTCAGAATTCGAAGGCTACTGGACCAGACAACATATCTAACATACACCTTAAGCACTTGGGCCCACAGAGAATACTAGCTCTCAAAAACATCAGCACATATTCATACCAACACTGTATTATTCCTGACATATGGAAACAAGGTAAAATTATTACACTACTCAAACCAAACAAAAATCCAACAGAACCAGCTTCCTATAGACCCATTACTTTGCTATGCACACCTTCCAAAGTAACAGAAAGACTAATTCTTACAAATCACCAACCTACACATACCACTATCGCCTACTCAACATGGATTCAGACCTCACCACTCAACCACGACATTACTCACTAATCTCACGCAGCACTTAGGTTCTAGCAAACAATCAAAAACACTTACCGGTGCGTTGAATTAGGTATTCCTTGAAGCCTACCGTTTTATTCCTGTGTCCCACAACAGCCTACCTAACTCTCTCTTACATTACCAATTTAGAAGCTATAGACATTACCCCTAACTATACTTAAGTACGAACAACTTCCTACCCGATTTGTTACCTTAGATTCATCACCTAATTTTACTCAGCACCAAAGATTAGGTCAGATAGGAAAAAACATGTCTAGGCCAGACCGAAGCAATATGAACAGCCCGTTGGTTCGTTTATGGCTTCGTCTTGCCATTCAGCTTAGATTTAGTGATATTTACTCTTTAGTGACTTTTAGACTATATACATTATATACATACACGTCACCTCACTCCTCCCCTACAAGTTTAGTCTGTCAGGGGGATGAGGGACCCTAGACGACCTGCGGAGCGGGGTTGATGTAGTAGGATCAGGTGCAAACCTGTATAGGCGGGCAAGTTGAACCATTTTCCGGAGGATCAGTTCTCTCTTCCGGAAGACTCTGGTCCTTCTGCACTTCCCGTTCCATATCTGGTCCTGATGGCGTTTAATAGAACGACCATCTTCTAGTTGGCACTTGAAGGAAACAGGGCCCGTTCTCTCCTGCACAGTTGCAGGAACCCATTTTGGTCCAGCCCCATAGTTGCGAATCACAACTGGATCATTAGGTTTCGCTTCTAGAACTCTCCCTCTTTTAGTGTCGTGGTACAACTTCTGTTTTTTCTGATGGCGTAAAACTCGTTGTTGTAACATTTCGTTTGGACGTAACAAATCAAAAACTGAACGAATTCCCCGGCCAATCAGAAGTTTAGAGGGAGACACCCCTGTCGTGGTGTGTGGTGTTATTCGATATTTAAACAAAAATTTATCCAACACCACTTGCATTTCCTCCCCACGAGAATGACGCAAGGCCGACTTGAAAGTACGGACCATGTTTTCCGCGAGACCGTTAGTAGACGGGTGGAAAACACTAGACCGGACATGTCTAATGCCATTTAGGTGGACGAAGGAACGAAATTCCTCACTGGTAAAACAAGTACCATTGTCGGAAACCAGGACTACGGGTAAACCCCATCGAGCGAAAACTGAACGGAGTAAGCGAATAGTAACACCCGAAGTCGTGGAAGTGGTTGGAAAAATTTCCACCCACTTAGAGTAGGCGTCCACCATGACTAGGAAATAAGTATTATTTATAGGACCTGCATAGTCAACATGGATCCTATGCCACGGTATAGTAGGCCATTCCCAAGGATGAAGTGGACTTTTCCTTGGGAGATCTCTGTTCTCTAGGCAGCTTTGACAGGAACGAACCAATGATTCGAGTTCTCCATCTAAACCAGGCCACCAGAAATAAGCTCTCGCCAGCTCTTTCATTTTTGTTGCGCCCATGTGTTCAGCGTGAAGTTCCTTCACTAAATTCGACCTGCCTTTATTTGGAATAATCACTCTGTGGCCCCATAAGAGACAGCCATTTTGAATAGAGAGGCCAGACTGACGCTGAATAAAAGGCTGTAATTCACTCTCAACCTTAGTAGGCCAACCAACTGAGCAGAAATGGATGACCCTAGACAGAATAGGGTCTGATTTTGTCCACTGCTCTATTTGTACTGCAGATACTGGAGTGGATTCCAAAAACTCCACCAAGTGAACCCATTCTGTAGGTATAGGTACACAATCATTTGGATTTTCTAAGGGCAACCTACTTAGCGCATCAACCGTACCTAGAAGTTTACCTGACCGATGTACTAAGTCAAATTTATAGGCTTGTAGAATCAGTGCCCATCGTTGAATCCTACCTGAGGCCATAACTGGAATATTTTTATTAGGTGAAAATAAACCTAAAAGAGGCTTATGGTCAGTAATTAGTTTAAATTCATGACCCCATAGATAGAAATGAAATTTTTTACTGCAAATACTAAGGCTAATGCTTCACGTTCCACTTGTGCATATCGTCTTTCCGTCTCAGTTAGTGTTCTAGAAGCAAAACAGATAGGCCTATCTACACCATCATGTGGTGAGATAACACTGCCCAATTCCATAAGAACTGCTGTCTGCTGAAACTACGAGAGGAAGTTTAGGATCATAATGCACTAGGAGAGTGGACTTTAGTAGTACGTCCTTGGAAGCCTCAAATGCTTCCTTTTGAGTTTTCTCCCATCTCCACTGTTCCCCAGATCGTAATAGCTTATTTAGGGGTTCAAGGAAAGTCGATGCATTAGGCAAAAATTTCCTATAAAAATTTAGGAGACCTAAATAAGCTTGTAACTGTGTGATGTTTGTGGAGGTGGTGCCTTTTTATTGCTTCTAGTTTATCCACCGTTGGATGAATGCCTGAGGCATCTATGCGGAACCCTAAATATGAAACCTCGTTAGTGACCCATGAACACTTTTCTCTCTTTAGCTTAAGTCCAGCATCCCGGAGTCTTTTTAGAACCGTGGTTAATCTAGTTAGGTGTTCTTTTTAGTCGAACCTGAAATGAGGACATCATCTAGAAAGCAAAGTACCCCTGGAATGTGACCTAGAACTTGGTCCATTGTCCTCTGAAAAATACCTGGAGCCGATGCTATTCCATAGCATAGCCTATTGTACTTATATAGGCCTCGGTGCGTATTTATGATAGTTAATTCTTTAGAGTTTCATCTAAACTTAGTGAGCATAGGCTTGGGACATATCGAGTTTTGTGAAATATTTTCCCCCAGCAAGAGAGCTAAATAATTCATCAGGCTTGGGTATAGGATAGCAATCTAGAAGGACGGCTCTATTTGCTGTTAAACGGTAATCCCCGCATAACCGCACGGACTTGTCCGGTTTTAGTACAGGAACTACTGGGGCAGCCCACTAGCGTGTGTGACTGGTTCAATAATTTTATCTTTTAGCAGCCTGTCAATTTCTAAATCTACCTTCTCCCGCAGTGCATGCGCAATTGAACGAGCCTTACAAAATTTCGGAGTTACATTAGGATCTACTTCTATGCAGACCTGATGGCCTTTTAGGTTGCCTACTTCAGGCCCAAAAATAGAAGAAAACTCCCTTAACAATGAGTCTATGTCAGATGGATATGAAAGTGTATGCACATCTGCCTGACCCCTTGGCAAGATTTTGTCAATTGGCATTTCCAAAGCATCAATCCAATCACGGCCTAGTAGAGTAGGCCCTTGCTCATCCACCACTAAAAGGGTTAAGGGATGAGGCAAAGTTTTCTGGTTAAGTGTAACTGTGACGTATGCTTCTCCACAAATAGGTATTTGTATGTCACCGTACTTCTTCAAAATCGTTTTAGATGCATGTAGTTTAGGTGTGTTTTTGAAAATCTTATCAAAAACTACCTTGGACATGACCGTCCGGGCAGCACCCGTATCCAATTCTAGAGGAACTGTAATTCCATCTAGGCCTACCTCTACAATACAGGGTGAGTCAAAAGTAGCGCCCGATTTCTGTCAGTTGATTGTTTGTTTGTCATTTGTATTACAGTGTACAAGAAGGTAGAAATAAATGAATGACATGTTTATCTGACCATTTATTCAGGGGAAAATTATTACGGAACTGTATCTGCAAGACAATTATTAACAACATGACTTCCCAGAAAGAATCTGACAGCCGAAAAAACAGAAATCAGGCACTACTTTTGACTCACCCTGTATATGGGCCTGTATTTTCCCCACTTTGCTGCTCATAGAATAGGTACTCCACTCCAATGTTCGAAGTATTTCCCTTTTGAGGATTTATACTAGAAATGTTAAAATTAGAATTTCACCCTTTGTTTTCTTTGAATAACACACTTTAGCTATGTGGCCTATTTTACTACAGTTTCGGCAAACTGCTTCTTTAAAAGGGCAATCTTTCTTCCAATGGTGTTTTCCACACCCTGTACATGGCTTGGAAGGCTTAGTAGAATTAGTAGGCTTAGTCATATTCGCCTCATACCTTTTATTTGCCTGTCTAGTAGGCTCGTTAGGTCTGCCAGGCCTAGAAGATTTAAAGCTATTTACGTGTTGGGCTTTACTACTATGATTTCCAAAAGCTCTAACATCTTTAGCAGCTGCTTCTCTAGCCGTAGCTATTTCTACAGCCTGACTAAAAGTTAGGTCCTGTATGGCTAATAGGGCTCTCTGGGTAGACTCCTCTTTGAGACCCATTACAAACCTATCTCTTAGCATTTCATCTAATTTGTCCCCAAATTTACACGTACGGCTATGGCTTTTTATTCCTGCAACAAACTCTGCAATGCTTTCATTTCCCGTCTGATGCCTTGAATAAAATTTGAAACGTTCATAGATGAGAACTACTCGGGGTTTGTAGTGATCGGTTAGGGCCTGTACCAATTCCTTATAGGTGCAAGTTTCCGGTGCTTTAGAGAAACTAGGTCCATAACTAAACCAAACGTTTTAGGGCCTATTATAGTTAAAAAGGTAGGTACCTTCTTAGCATCCGGAATGGAATTTGCCTCGAAAAACAACCTCACCCTAGTGGCATAAGCTTCGAAGTCCTCCCCATTGTCTTCGTAGGGGCTTATATGGCCAATCACCGACATGCTAGAGCAAAACCGAATTAGACCACTCACGTGAAGTAGGTTAGGTTAGGTTTAAATTTGGTCTAGTTACTGAATGTGAATTTTATTAGAGTTAGGGCTGAATAGTGAATTGTATTAGAGTTAGGGCTGAGTAAGAATTAGTTTTAGAGTTAGGGCTGAGTAGGAATTAGTTTTAGAGTTAGGGCTGAGTAGGAATTAGTTTTAGAATTAGGGCGGCGGGACCTACGCTATAGTACGGTAGCTTCCCCACACAAACAAACCAAATCGACGACCCACTAGTCTGCATCCAATTTTCCAAACAACCACTTGAACCCAATAAGCCAAATTAACCCAATATAGCCAAATTAACCCAATGAGCCAAATTTAACCCAATGAACAAAATTTAACCAAATGAGCCAAATCCCATCCTCGTCGCCAAATGTGATAGCGTGGGGTAGACACCCCAGTTAGGTTACTTAGTTCTAGCAAACAATCAAAAACACTTACCGGTGCGTTGAATTAGGTATTCCTTGAAGCCTACCGTTTTATTCCTGTGTCCCACAACAGCCTACCTAACTCTCTCTTACATTACCAATTTAGAAGCTATAGACATTACCCCTAACTATACTTAAGTACGAACAACTTCCTACCCGATTTGTTACCTTAGATTCATCACCTAATTTTACTCAGCACCAAAGATTAGGTCAGATAGGAAAAAACATGTCTAGGCCAGACCGAAGCAATACGAACAGCCCGTTGGTTCGTTTATGGCTTCGTCTTGCCATTCAGCTTAGATTTAGTGATATTTACTCTTTAGTGACTTTTAGACTATATACATATATATACATACACGTCACCTCAGATGGCATCAACTCCGGACGACCAGCTCAACGTACACTAAATTAGCAACAATAGACATTAGTAAAGCATTTGATGCTATCCCACGCTTCCCTCTCATAAACAAAATACTCAACACAAACATGCACAATAACACCAAAAGGTGGCTGAGCAACTATCTTTCAGGAAGATACTTACATGTCACATTTAATGGCAAGTCATCCAATAACAAGCTTTTCCCGAACGGGTCCCTCAAGGCTCAATTCTCTCACCAACACTCTTCAACTTATACATGCATGGCATTCCAACACCCATAGATAACAAGCTTATCTTATCATCATATGCAGATGACATCACTCTAACATCCACCCACAACAACATCGACACCGCTACAAATAACCTACAAACATATATAAACAGTATGAGTATACAAGGCTGGCTCACACACAATAGACTCAAAGTAGCGCCCACAAAATCAACCATCACCTTGCTAACAAGCAACACAAAAGAACACCAGATAACTCCACAGATTACACTAAACAACACCAACATTCCATACACTCACAGGACCAAAATACTTGGGGGTCACATACAACACATCATTATCTTTTGCAAACCACATTCAGGACATTAAAAACAAATGTCCTTCAAGACTTAACACGCTTAGGGTACTAACAGGCACAAACTTTGGACACCAGCAGAAAACAACATCACTTATATACAAACAATATATTCGCTCAGTTCTGGACTATGCTAACCCATGCT
This sequence comes from Bathynomus jamesi, assembly GCA_023014485.1. Lineage (NCBI taxonomy): Eukaryota > Metazoa > Arthropoda > Malacostraca > Isopoda > Cirolanidae > Bathynomus > Bathynomus jamesi. The sequence continues at coordinate 633,829 of JAJOZX010001107.1, read as the reverse complement.
GGGCACCCATTATCTCAAACACACACATAAACACCTTACAGACAATACAAAACAACGCACTTCGTATCATTACAGGATGCACTCAAACAACACCAATAGAACACCTGCACACAGAAACAAAAATACTGAAAGTTAGGGAACACTTAGGCATGAGGGGAACACAATTCATGGCAGCAGTGACAACTAACCCACAACACCCTTGCCACTACATGTACAATCATGCACCAACACCTCGCACCATTAAGGTAACACCAGAGACATTATAACCAAATACTCCATTCCATACCACGCCCCACAGATATCACACAGTACAGAAAACACATACACACACTGTAATGAGTCTTTACTAATTATTGTTTTCTGTGTAACAAGTCTCTACTAATTATTGTTTTCTGTGTTTCAGATCTATGCTATGTTTATGTTGAATAAAGCCTCAAATTGGCCTTTACTTTATCTTTAGCCCGCTAACAAACGCGGCACCACAATTTATTCAACATTTCAATCAGCCATTCAGTCGGCCTTTCAGATACAGCAAGCAAATATTCATCCAGTAATCTTACTATATCATGGAGAAGGTGATTCGCCCGGATAAATTTATTACTTCTCCGAATTCTCCCCAAGCTGGGAAACTATGGAAATTATGGTCGCGCGGATTCAAATATTTCTTGAGTACTATCGCCGAACACAACCCCAATAAATTGGAGGTTCTATTCATACATATCGGCCCCGATGTCGCTGATATCATTCAAGACTGCTCTACTTATGAGGATGCCATGGCAGCCTTAGAGGCCACCTACGTCAAGAAGCCAAACGAGGTATGCGCTCGCCACCTGTTGTCCACCCGTCACCAAAAGCCCGAGGAAACCCTCGATGAGTACTTGCAAATTCTTCAACAACTAGCCAATGACTGCAACTTCAAATCGGTTTCCGCCGACGAAAACAGGAGTTCATCTGTGAGAGACGCTTTCATCCGAGGAATTAGAGATAGCGCCATCCGTACCCGCTTACTCGAAAATGACACACTCTCACTGGAAAAGGCTATCGTCCAGGCTCGAACATTAGATCAGGCCCAGAAAAACTCAGAATCGTACCTCACTCATTACGGTGCTGTTGCAGCCACTGGCTCTCGCCACGAACCGTCGCCGACTACTGACTCTGCCCGGCCTGCCTGCGTCCAAGAAGACGATCTCCCAAACTCTTCAGCCGCTACGAATTTCGACAACAAAGCCGCTCTGTGCTTCTTCTGCGGGTCTCGACGCCACCCACGAAGCAGGTGTCCAGCAAAGGATTCTATCTGTGCGAAATGTGAAAAGACCGGCCACTGGGCCAAAGTCTGCCGCTCAAGTACTTCCTCGGCACGTCAAAAACAGGATAAAACCACAGCGTCTCATTCAGCCGCAGCATTAGCGACCATTAGTACCACTCTATCGTGTAGCTCCTCCATGCCTACCAACTCAACAGTCGATATCCTCGTCAACGGCCGTTCGTGTCTCGCCTTGTTGGATACTGGCAGCTCGGACAACTTCATTCGTGAGGATCTAGCCAAACACTTAGAGCTGCCCATTCTTCCGCACTCGGGCGTCGTATCAATGGCTTCGCCTAATCTATCCGCAGCCATCTCAGGTCGATGTACAGTGAAGGTTACGATGGGAGACCGCGACTACGAAAAGCTCGAACTATCCGTCTTGTCGGATCTGTGCGCTGACATAATACTCGGTACCCCATTCTTAATCAGACACAAGGAATTGAACATCAATTTCGGAGGTCCGGAGCCAGCACTCCATATATGCGGCCTTACTCGATCAAGAATTTCAGCCCCACCACTATTCGGCAACTTAACTGCCGATTGTCGTCCCATCGCCACGAAGTCCAGACGATTTTGCTCTGAGGACAAAATTTTCATTGGGAAAGAAATCGAAAAGCTACTCAGGGATGAGATAATTGAACCCAGTAACTCACCCTGGCGTGCTCAAGTAGTCATCACATCTACCGAAACAAAAAAAAACGCATGGTAATCGATTTCTCTCAAACCGTCAACCGATTTACCATGCTAGATGCATATCCTCTTCCGCGAATCGATGATATAGCCAACAAAGTCTCACAACACAAATACTACAGCGTAATTGATCTGTCAAGCGCATACTACCAGGTAGAAATCGATCCGTCTGAACGACCTTTCACAGCATTCGAGGCTGACGGAAATCTATACCAATTCAGAAGGATCCCTATGGGAGTAACTAACGGAGCCGCGGCCTTCCAGCGCGTCATGAACGAATTCATATCCTCGAACAACTTATCATCAACATACGCCTACCTCGACGATCTCACCATCTGCGGAACCACTTGGGAAGAGCACGATGAGAACCTTCGACATTTCTGGGAAGCCGCTAAACGAGTAAATCTGAGTCTAAACAAGGAAAAATGCAAGCTTTCGATGACATCAGTGCACCTGCTCGGATATTCTATCTCTCATGGCGTATTGCGGCCCGATCCCGAACGCCTCCGGCCACTACAAGAACTTCAAACTCCTCGCAACAAGTCGTCTCTACAACGCGTAATCGGACTATTCGCATACTATGCTAAATGGATTCAGAACTATTCCCTCAAGATCAAACCTCTGCTCAACGTTTCATCATTCCCATTAACTCGCGAGGAAGTATCAACGATCCAAACACTCAAAGATGATATCTCGAAAGCTGTCGTCGGTTCAATCGATGAAGAACTGCCGTTCACTGTGGAGACGGACGCTTCCTCTTCAGCAATCGGAGCCACCCTCACCCAGAACGGCCGCCCGGTGGCGTTCTTTTCTCGCGCTCTGAATAACACAGAACGTCGCCATCACATCGTTGAAAAGGAGGCATACGCTGTAATCGAATCCATTCGCAAGTGGAAGCACTTCTTAGCTTATCGACACTTTACTGTCGTCACCGACCAGCGGAGCGTATCTTTCATGTTCGATGGAAAAGCTACTGGTCGTATTAAGAACGATAAGATTCTCCGTTGGCGTGTAGAACTAGCCGGCTACTCATTCACAATAAAATACAGACCGGGCCCCGAGAACCGAGCCGCAGACGCATTGTCGCGATCCTTTTGCGCTGCTACTCCAAGAATATCCCTCGCCCAGCTGCATGTTAATCTGATACACCCAGGAGTCCGCCGAATGACTCATTTTGTGAGAGCTAGGAACCTACCATTCTCAGTGGATGACATCAAACGAGTTACGTCGGAATGCCAAACATGCGCTAAATGTAAGCCACAGTACTATAAACCAGAAGTTAGTCACTTAATACGGGCCATGTCCCCGTTTGACCGACTTAACATCGACTTTAAAGGCCCGCTTCCGAGCGCAACTTCGCGACCTTACATCCTAACAGTAATCGACGAGTATTCACGCTTTCCTTTTGCCTTCCCGTGCCGTGATACGAACACGTCAACCGTTATCGCCCGTCTCACCGAGTTATTTTCTACCTTCGGAACTCCCTCTTACATCCACACAGATCGAGGGACATCGTTTATGTCTTCGGAACTAAAACTGTTCCTAACTAAACATGGTATCGCGACTAGTCGCACAACGCCGTATCACCCCAAGGAAACGGGCAATGCGAACGTTACAATGGAATCATCATGAACACCATCAAACTAGCCATAGAAGATCGCGGGTTGCCGATGTCGCAATGGGAGTCCGTCCTACCAGACGCGCTGCACTCGATTAGATCGCTGCTGTGTACGGCCACGAACGAAACTCCTCACGAGCGTCTATTCACGCACTCGCGGCGTACTTCTACCGGTTCTGCACTACCGACGTGGCTGTCTTCTCCGGGAACTGTAC